>CM067175.1:49455251-49499073 GCA_034093135.1 Erigeron breviscapus | reverse complement strand
ACAAGTAATCTTCAGTGAATCCATGACTCAACAATGTCCCCCTATTCGCTGAGGAGACTTAGCTGAGTATACTACACCCTTGGTACAAAGTTTAATATGTGGAATGTCTTTTGACTGATTAATTAGGCAATCCCTTCTGGATTAATAATATGACTAGCACGCTCAAAGCACTAAAACACCCAATTTTGTGAGATTATTGATTCATTGCTAGTATGCTAGGTGTTTACGGTCTTGGATTTATTAGCCTTGTAAATTTGTCCCTCTCGCAGGCTTTTGGATTTATCCAGGAGTAAGGGTTCTATTTTAGAGCTCTGAACTATGCCGTGCAAGTTTGAGGTTGGTTTTTCCATTTCCGGATTATTTTCATTTGCTATGAGTGTGTCGGTGATTGCGTTGATTCTAGAACTTGTCCTGGTTGATCGTTCCGTGTTATTTATCAGAAGAGGCAAATTTAGGATAAAACCTTTGTTCTTTGTATATTCACCCCTTGTTTCGTAAAAAAATGTTATGTGCATGTTTTGTTATTGTGCCTAGTAGCTAACTACACTAGGTTAGTGAACCACCTGTTGAAACCCTTGTGTTGCACTCACTTTTAGTGCAAGAAACAATAGAAAACTTGTTGTCACTAGCCTGTTCTTTGTTATTAAATCCACCCTTAATACACCTTTTCTAGCCATACCGATAGTCGAAGTCCTGGTGGGTCATTGGTTGCCTATGCTAGTGGATGGTTGGGGTTGTCCTTTATGTCGGGTTGGGATATTCTCGGTTACTGAGAATAGATTGATTTCGTCATGATTGTTTGGATTAAGTCTGGATCGTTCATTTGAGCATTTTATTATATGATTTGTCATTGTTTCAACATTATTAAGAGAATACCAATTAGTCAGAGTAAAAGTAGCTCACAAAAAAAGGAATAAAAAGAATAAAAGAATTGAAAAACAGAAAAATAAAAAAAATAAAAAAAATAGAAAAAATGAAAAAAAGCTTGGGCTGTCAGTTGGTATTTCTCACTTTTGGTCAAATCATTTTTGTAAGTTGGTACATTAATTACACCAACAAAAGGATCTTGGAATGCTATAATTTTCAGTTATCATTTTTGGGTTGGCAAGTTCGTTAAAGCCAACATGGTGAGTCTTGGTTGATTGAGTTGTTTAATGTCATACACCACAATGGTGTCGGTTTTTAATCGTCTATTGGGGGTATTGTCTGGACAACTTCTCGGGTTTTGGACCGTTGGCAACTAATGACATGGGATTTAATGGATTAGACTATTATGTAAACAATTTGTTAAATGTTGTGTTATCTTCTTTTAAACACCTTTTTGTTATCCCAAATTTCCATACCCTTTTCAATACCTTGTTTAACCCCAGATGTTCATTACAACCCTTGTAAGTCCTCTTTTGATAGACGTTGTGGTGCTTGCATCATGGCGGTGAAGGAACGAACCTAGTACAAGCCTATGGTTAAAAGATTATGCATCACGACTAGGCATTGAGTGATTATTCAAATATTCAACCCCAAGAGTAAGTTAGTTGGAATAGGATAGACGAGATATCACTTATTCGTTTCTTTTGTGCTTAGTCGTGTTATTAAGGCTTGTATATCAGTCAAGTATTGTCAAACATTCCAGTATTCATTTAAGATTAAAACTGCCTAACCATCTCGTTTCATTTTCAATGATGGTTTAGCTTCTTTTTGATTACTGTAATGTTATTCCATATGTACCAAGGTAAATTGAGTTTTGAAGTTTGGAATTGCTTGAGGACAAGCAAAGCTTAAGTGTGGGGGGATTTGATGTGTCGTATTTTATACCCATTTCCCACAATGTATTTAGTTGATTCTGCATGGTTTATGAGTCGTTTTTGTATACATTTGGTGCGTTTATGGTATTTGTTAGTGTTTCAAGTTACTGACAGGTATTTAAGCGTAAATCTGGAGAAAACGACATTGTTGAGGTGAAGTAAGTGCTAACGGAGGATTTCGGAAGCATTTGGATGAAGAGTGCAGGAAGTCAACAAAAGTCAAAGCTGAAAAAGGACAATTGCGCCGCAACTAGGAGTTGCGCCGCAACCCAATTACAGAAAGTTAAGTTGCGCCGCAACGCCTTTTGTCCTGGCCAGCTACGAGTCAACAATGGTCAAAGGTCAACGCTAGTCAACGTCCAATTGCGCCGCAACCGAAAAGCAGAAGAATAAGTTGCGCGCAATCAATTTAATTGCACCGCAATGCGTTCAAGTTCAAGCCAGCCTTGGTCAACGAAAGTCAAAGTCAACTCACGAGTCAAACTTAGTTGCGCCGCAACTACATTAGTTGCGCCGCAACTGGGTCCGATTCTGGCAGATTTTTGGGAGGCATATAAATAGCATGCAAAATTATCCCAAAACCCTTCTTCTCTTTTTGGCAGCCGTTTTTGGAGCCCTATTGAGAGATATTTTCAGATTTTCATCATATTTTAGGTTTTCAAACACGATTGGATCTATTTCGTTCGTAGCTTTCATTATTATCATTAGGTAACAATGAATTCTTCATATTTTGATTGTTATTCTTATTTTAATATGAGTGGCTAATCGCTTCATCATCCATCTTGATGGAGTGAGACAATATGTAAAGATTGCATGATTTTATTAATTCAATGTTGATTTCATTTAACGTTATATCGAGATCTTAGCGTATTTCTTCCTTATTATTTATCTTGAATTGATTGGTGATTTATGTGTGTCTTTAATGGTAATTATTGATTTCATATATTTCATTTTGATTGTTTGGGTACAAACGATTGGGTCTATGACGGGTACGGTAGATAATCGTTCATGATAATAGGGAGAATGTGTTAACGGTTGGGTACAATCGATAGGTATAATTGTTATTTCAATAACCAAACCAATTGTTTGATTAGGGAAGTTATAAAAGATGTCTTGGGGTACCGGTCTTTGTAACGAAACTAGTTTAAGCAAGAGAGTCAAATGATGTCTTCAACTTGACGGGTACGGGGTTGGTGCTTGGTTTGAGTCTCGGTTATTTAATCAACTTAATTTGGATTTGAACTTCACTTATGTGCAATCTTAACATGTTGACGAGCGAAATCAAGATGGATGCCTTTTAAATTATTGTCATACAATAATTTTCAGTTTGAGGACGATCCCTGCCCCGGTAATACCGGATTTCAGTTATTTACTTTTACTTGTTGCAAAGTGACAATTCGGTCACAAAACCCCTTTTTACTTGAATTACTTAATGTTAACAATTACTTAAGTTTAGTCCCTGTGTTCAATCCTAGACTTACCTTTCAGCTATACTATATACGAACGGGTCCACTGCCCGAGAGTGTGTAGTAGTCAGTTCTAGGGTATTTCTTGTTTTAATTTTTAAACTCGATTTTACACATCATTGTCTGACATAAACTTCTTCTTCTAATTTTCCATTCAAAAAGGCACTCTTTACATCCATCTGGTAGACCTTGAATTGATGATGAGCAGCAAATGCTAAAAATTCTGATCGCTTCAAGTCTAGCCACTGGAGCAAATGATTCATCAAAATCAACATCTGACTGCAACCCCTGGGCAACCAATCTGGCCTTGTTTCTGATAACATGACCATCTTCATCTACCTTATTTCTGAAGACCCATCTAGTTCCAATTGGTTCTTTCTTTGCCAACTGGAGGAGGAACCAAATACCATACCTTGTTCCTCTCAAACTGGTGTAACTCTTCTTGCATAGCTATCACCCAGCTTGGATCTTCCATAGCCTCGTCAATCTTCTTCGGTTCTACCAGTGATAAGAAGCTGACATATAAACATTGTTCACTGGAGGCTCTTCTAGTCTGAACCCCTCTACTGGAGTCACTTATGATCTGATCAATAGGATGAGCTTTTGTCCATTTAGAGTATTGACCAGGATTATTGCTTACAACAATATCAGTGCAAGAGTTCAGTTGAGTCTCCTCTGGTGTTGTTTCAGGAGGAGGATCTTGCCAGACTATTTCAACATCTTCATCTGAATCAGTAAGATCACGATTTGCATCATGAAATTCTTCATTTGAAGGCATTTCTTAAAGTACTGGTACAGGTTCAACTGAGACAGATACTGGGGAAGTAGTATGAACATCTGATCCAATAATAAGTTCAGAGGGTAGTTTGAAGCTTATTGAAGGATAGAAAGGAGTACTACTGGGGGTTATCTTCTTTTGAACTGGTTCCAAGTCAGGATGACTGGAAACTTCTTCAGATGAATCTTTATTGTAGTTGATAGGATCAAATTCACAGAAGACAATTGGATTTACTGGGGGAGAATCAAGGGCTGGCTTTTTATTGATTGCATTATTTGATTCATCAAATGTGACATGTATTGACTCTTGTACCTTCTCCAGTCTCTTGTTGTAGACTCTGAAGGCTTTGCGAATGGCTGAATATCCTAAGAAATATCCTTCATCAGCTTTGGCATCAAATTTGCCTAACTGACTGGAGTCGTTCAGGATGTAAACTGGACATCCAAAAACGTGAAAATAACCAATATTTGGTTTTCTATTTCTTAATATTTCATAGGATGTCTTCTTGTGTCGCTTCACATACACAGATCGATTCTGGGTGTGGCAAGCAGTTGCAATTGCCTCAGCCCAGAAAGTGGTAGGAAGACCAGATTCAGCAAGCATACTTCTGGCAGCTTCTATCAGTGTTCGATTTTTCCGTTCTACCACTCCATTTTGCTCTGCAGTGCGTGCTGGAGAGAAGTTCTGAGAGATGCCAGTGTCAGTACAGAATTTCTCCAGAGTTTCATTCTGGAATTCTGTTCCATTGTCACTTCTTAACCGACACACTTTTCACTTGTACTTGAGTTCAATCTGCTTGATGAGAGTGGTGATTTCAGCAGCAGCTTCACTTTTAGACCTGAGAAAGATTACCCAACAAAATCTGGTGTATTCGTCAGCAATCACCAGGGTAAATCTTTTACCAGCACGAGTCTGAACATTCACTGGACCAAAGAGATCCATATGAAGCATATGAAGTGGTTCAGATATGCTGAAATTCTGCTGGTCTTGAAACTGGCACGTTTCTGCTTTCCCATCTCACATCCTGGACATGGCCTTTCCATTTTGAAGGAAACTGAAGGTATCCCATCTGCCAGTTGTTTTCTAGACAACTTATTAATATTTTTGAAATTTAAATGGGATAACCTTTTATGCCATAACCAGTTTGTGTCTTCATCAGCTTGAGTATAGAAACACTGCTCTGAAGGAGAGCTTTCCATATCCATTACATACACATTCCCTCTTCTGGGAGCAATCAATACTACCTTCTAGTCTTTGTTGAATACGATGCCATGAACAATATTGAACAAAACTTGATAGCCATCATCACACAGTTAACTGACACTGATCAGGTTATATTTCAAACCATTCAGATATGCAACCCGTATGAATTTGACTTGTCCATTGTTCAGAACACCATACCCCTCAGTTTTTCCACAACCATCATTTCCAAAAGTAATGGAGGGTCCATCAGAAATTATGAACTCCTCCAGCAGGGTCTTACGTCCGGTCATTGTCCTGCCAGCTGCACTGTCAAGATACCAAGTATGTTTCTTTCGATCGCCCTGCACATCCACCAGATATATCAGTTAGATTTGGGAACCCATCGACTGATGGGTTCACTAGATCCTCCCTTTTGGATCCCTGGGGGTATCTAGTTGAGTTCACTTTCTTCAACAGTAGTTTTAGTTGAGATTACTACTGGAGTTGATAGTTTAGAAACCTTTTTCTTTTTCTCAATTGAAGGAACATTTTTATCTTTCTTAGAAAAAGGTTTGGAATTTTGTTTATGGCCAGATGAAGTACCCTAAAAGTTGTTCAGTCTTGCATTACAGCTTTGAACTTGACGACCCAGTAGTTGAAACTGGCTCTCCAACCTTAACAAAATTGCTTCTTCAGATGACACCTGAGCCTTTCCAGATGACTGGACCTTAGGCTTAGGAAGGGAACTGTTCTTTTTCTTTTGAACCTAGGGTTCTTTAGAAGCAGTCTGAGGCAAAGTTTTCTTCTGATTGACCTTTTTAACTGGAGCAGTCATCTGGGATGCTCCAATTTTAACCTCTGGAAGTTGAGCTGAGATAATACAAGTTTTTGGGGTAGAAGGTTCATCATAAATGGTACTTGGTTTAACCTCTTCTAGTAACCGGTCAATAACTGGTATTAATGCTGCAATATGAGTATTTCCATCCAGATATGCACATTTTTGGGATGGAAATTGGTTTACTCCAGCATCATATGGCTTCTTAGTTTCTAACCATGATTTAATGACCTGTTTTTCTTTTTGCAAAATTATTTCAAGGTCATGTTTTTCCTGGACCAGTTGTTCAGTTACCAAAACTTGTGCTTGAAAAGCTAGCTCAATATCCCGGAGCTCTTTTAATTTTGATTGTAAAATTGAAAGTTCAGTGAAATATGTTTCAAAACCTTTTGACATGTCAGATCTAACAGTTTCAACAAAAATCAAATCAGCATTAAGAGCTTCAGCAATGTCCAATTTTAATTCTTGGCCAGTCTCAAGATCATATTCACTAACCTTTTTTATCACTATGTCCACCCATCTTCCAGATGTGACATCTTCCTTCACCAGATGCTCTTGGTCTGCCAGAGCCATAAAACAACAATCTCTTTCCTCTTCTTCATCAACTGATGAATCATCAGAGGGAACCCATGCTTCTTCAGTTGTTGCTATCATGCATTTATTATTTTCTATTTGTTGAGACATGAGAGCAATTTGAGCCTTAAGCTTTTTGTACTTGGACTTATAGCTATCATCAGGCTTGTTATAAGAAACAGATGGACCAGACTGAGAGACAAACTGACTGGACTTGCACTCCTTCATGAAATGACCTTTTCTGCCACACTTAAAGCATGTCAGATTGGTTTTGTCAGTAGAGGAACTGGGTGCATGTTGTCCAGTGGGCCTATTTGCTCTTGCCTTAAAACGATTAAACGTTTTAGCAATCATTACAACCAGGTCATCACTGTCAGTTTCATCACAGTCTGGAGAGATATTATTAGTGACTCCAGAATCCATTAGTTCAGACATCATCTTCTTCATAGAAAATACATTATCGGAAGATATTAATGCAGCACAAGGTGGTTCAGAATTACTGACCATTGTGGAACTACTGGAAGCATGATTTAAAGCATCTTTTTCAGCCTCAATCCTCTGGGCTTGATTCTCTTCAGTGAATCTGAAGGCTCCATACAATGTTGACAGAGTATGGGAGTGCAAGGTTTTACCTTGTCTCAAGACCAGAATCATGTGAGACCATTTAGTGGGAAGAATATCATAAAATTTCCCTAAAAGTATATCCTTGTCTTTCTCAACCCCCAGTCCTCTTAACTGGTTATAATGCTCATAAATCTGGTGTAAGTACCAGTTAGAGACTCATTGGGGAGAGCAAAAAATGACTCATACTTTTTGTTTAGGGAGACCTTTCTGGTAACAACAGTGTCATCACCTCCTTCATAATGGTTCACCAGTTCATCCCACATGGTTTTAGCACTGGGATAGAAAACTAGTGTGGGAATTAGGGTTTCTGGAACAGCCCCGAGGATCATGTTTTTAAGGATGGTATCAAGATTTACCAGTCTCCTCTCCTCTTCAGACCAGTGTTCCTCCCTCTTTTCCCTTCCAGATCTAGATCCAGTTGGATCAAGAAGTGGGTTGAGAGGAGATTTAGGAATATAAGGACCTTCATTTAAAATTTTAATCATATTCCTCTCAATGCCAGTAACATGTAAAATCATCTTAGCTTTCCACGTCCCAAATTCATCACTGTTCCCACTAAATTTAGGAACAGGATTGTTTGAGTCGTGCACATGCACATGTGGAGAAGCAGGAATAGGAGGAGGTGGAGGATTATTGTTAATAACAGGTGTTTCATTTTGATCATTTTGAATAGGATCGGGACCAAGAGTGAAACCTCCTTATGTATTTTCTGGGGTGGCCATCAAGAATGCAGATCTAGACAAGTTTGTTAGCCTTCTGCTCTGATACCAATTGTAAAGTCCTTCACTTGATGGTTTAACCCACGAGTGTAAAATAACAAGTCAAGTATGCACTAGATTGGACTAGTATTACTTTAAATATAAATGCAAGAATATAAATAAAGTAAAAAAGACTTAAAGCAATATTTAAGCAAGTAAATAAATGGTGGAACACAAATGTAATTTTCAAGTGTATTTTATTTATTGATATTAAACAAAATACAAGATTGTTGCGGAACCTAGATATTACAAGTATGTAACTATCTAAACAATCTTTGAATTACAAGTGATCTATACTTGCTAAATAATCTCCTTGGATCGATATACTTAAAGTTGTGAAGTATACCTATTATGATCGAGAGTATTTTAGCAAGTTCACCAAATTGCAAAAAAGTAATTTGTATGAGGTATGTGACTTGGTATTTATAGGCAAATAAATTCAACAGTGAATTTATTATGCCGTACAAATATGGTTGCATGTATTTAAGGAAACAACTTTAATTCCTTAAATGCATTGGTTAAAGTATAAGGATAAAGTCATTTGATGTGACTTGTCAACCTTTTAACCAACCACCTTTACACACGTATTGTACTTTTATCAATAGACAAATGGATTGTCCGGGTAAAAGTGTGTAAAGGCAAAAGTCAATTCCTCGTAATCAGTGTTTAGACTTGTAAGGTCTAGAACATTGACAAAGCTCCAGTCAGGAGATCTGGTAAGACTGTCAGTGGGCTCCACTGCTTGTCAGTCTTCTTTCTTCAAACTTCAGTCTTTGACTTCAGTGAGAATGTCTTCTGTATAAACGATCTTGATTGGAGTGAAGCCCAGTGAGCTAATCTGGTGGAATCCAGATTCCTGTACAAGTAAACAGCTCACTGGTCTTCTATTATTTCTGGACAAATCTTCAGTGCCGCTCCAGTCTTCAAGTCTGGAGTGGGTCCAGTAAATCTGGACCTAACATGTTTTGTACCCAATTCACGTACTGAATATGGTACAACGTACCTCGTACCTAATTGGCGTTCCTAATGAGCCTACCCCCGCTCGTACCGGATTTTAGAGACCTAAGAACCCCGTACCCGTTTTCGTGTCGTGTACCGTATCGTATCACCATCACCATCACTACGAACCCCGTACCCGTTTTCGTTTCGTGTACCGTATCGTATCGTGAAATCTGTGAATAACTGTGCATTTTTATTTGAAAGTTATTGGTAAAAGTTACATATTGGTATGTTATATGTAGTTTAGTTATTGACACGATCACTGTTCGTATATAACTGTGTGTTTTTATTTCTTCTTCCTATGCATGTTTAGGGTTCCATTCTACTGTTATTTTTATTTCTAATGATTGTGTTGTTTTTCGTAACTGTACTCATGTGTTCCCATATGTAAACTTCACTAAGATACTGTTTTGTACATTTTATTGTCTTGAAATCAAAAAAAAATTGTGACAGTATTTGGATATGCATTAAAAGAGTTGTTAAAACTTGAATTTGCAATGATGAATTGAAGTGATTATAATTCTATCTTTTTGATAAGCTTTTCATCACATATAAAAAGAGGTTATTTCAATAGGAATCTTAGGATTCATCATTGCTGAATCTAAGGATTTTGCTGAATTCAAAGGTAATGAATTTTGCTTTTTTATATCGTTGATGTTTTAAGAAGTCAAAGATAATTGAGCACTGTCACATTCTCAAAACCTTTAGTGGGTTTGGGTTGACATACGGAAAGAAAGGTTGGTTGGCTGTGTGGTGCGGTACCGGGTGGAACGGAGATTGGTTGTGGTTGGGGTTCTGGTAGTGATGGTGATGGTGATGGTGATGTGTGGTGACTGGTTTTTTACATAATTCATTGTTGTGCATACAACTACACATTTGTAATTACCCTCTCTAATCCTATAATTCCTATGATGTATTTTCAGTTCAGTTTTTCATTTGGTTTCACGTGATGAAATCGTCATTGTCCAGAACAACCATTAGTCAACATGTAAGATTGTGTTATCTAATTCCGAGTACTTTTCTTGCCTTTAGTCATAAAAAGAAAGTTCATGAGGACAATAGTGTTGCCTGTTTTCTCTACCTCTGTTATTTATGTCGTCTGATTGTGTAATCCCATAATGTAGTCAATTGACATTCATTAGTTTTGTTGGGATTTTATTAACCAAAATGATGTTTATTCCGAGAATAAACATTGTTCATTAATCAAGGGTTATATTTAAAACTTTTTATAAGTGTAGGGTTTAAAACGTAAATAATTAAAAACGTTTAATTATTTAAATACAAATTAATTTATCTAAAACATAATTAATGAACATGTAATTAATCTAATTAATTACTACTAGCGGAAGCATGTAATAAAACAATTAAAACAATTTAATTCCCTAGCCAAGATCTATCGCGCATGCATATAGTAACTAAACAATTAAATAAATAGAAGAACTACTAACCTCTTAGACGACCTCCCGAAGATGTTATTCTTGAGCAAGAATAACGTGAGCTTGCTTGCCACGAAAAAGGACCCGAAGTCGCACCCCTCAAAAGACTCGTACACGCGAACGGATCTTCGGCACTTAACTAAGTGCTAGCTATAACCTTACGTTATAACAAATGCCCATCGGAAAAATAACTAGAATGGGGTGCTCTCCACCTAGGGTGGTGTCGAGCTCCACACGAAAAAGAGAGAGAAGAGAAAGGGTTTTTGGTGCAAGGATTCAAGAAGGAATAAGGGTTCTTTATATAGGCATAGAAAACCCTTAGGTTTCCTTCTTTGAATCAACGTGGGATAAGGAAACCAAGTTTCCTTCTCCCTCTCCCCCTCCTTGCGCGACCGACCTAGTGGGACCCCCATGGGTCGACTTCGACCCATGGCTCGACTCATGGTGCTTGATGTCCGATCCCGTTTTGACCCGATTCGCGTTTCCGACCCGCGAATCATTTCCAAATCTATTTTTGGAAACTTTTAGTTATTTTCATTTCCAATGAATTCCTTGTTATTTATAAAGTTCAATTAAGCCTTCCTCGTTCTATGTGTGCGACCCTAATGGTTCATAGATATGCGCCGTATAAGTATATTGAAATATTCTCATAATTACAACACTCCCACTTGAGGATATTTCCAAATATACGTCAAGTATACTGACACCGAACGTTCGTCTAGCAACACGACGATGCCCCCAGATATGTATGAATAAATTTTTCATGGCTGAAAAACCAACACCGCCTATAGATGTTGTACATTAAAACTCTTTAATGTTTTGGATGATGTATGAATGTCCCGATATGTTTCTGATATCACACCAAACCGAGAGACCCGGATAGTAACGCACACTCTCGTAGTTTGGCATATTTTCTCGATCTACGGATCTGAAGTGATCTTAAACCGTTAATGCATTTCGGGGATACCTACTATGCATTCGGGGTGTGGCCACACTCTTCGAGTGGCCGCGTGATATTTTCCTAACCCTTTAGTGAACACTATCCTATCTTACACGCATACGTCCCTTCCATGTTTCACCTCATACCCAAAACAACCCATACTACTGTCGGTTAAGTTCCAGGTTCGGTACTGAATCAAAGCATGAGACTACGCACTCCGGGACACGCCTATGCGCCTCAAGTCTAAGGATACTCAGACATTTCCACTTCTCAGAACTATCTATGCCACTGATCCAAGCGACGTTCTGAGGAACGGGTCTTATCCCAATACTCAAATATCTCTTTGAGTACTTGTGAAATGATTTGCATCTCTTATGCAACCGACCGAAGTCAGCATCGCTCACAATTACCTTTGTTCATTTCCTACTCCCGTACACAATGATCGGTAATGGGTTAAATTTAGAATTATTTAATTAATGACTCATGGATGGGGTTAAACATACAAATATAGAACTCAAGAATAATTTGAAACATAAATTGCCATTCTTATTAATATTTCAAAATATCTCTTACAAGTTCCAAATATCCAAACATTCAAATAGAAAATAAACTATTAGCTTGACTAAGGCCCATTCCTCTAAACAAATTATCTATCTTAGCAAGAGGTAATGCCTTAGTAAAGGGATCAGCTAAATTATCATCTGTGTGAACCTTGAGAACTTCGACATGTCCACTACTTATAATCTCACAAATATAGTGATACTTCCTATCGATGTGCCTTAGATCTAGTCAGATGAACAACCAAACTGGTCCCTCTGTCCCAAATTTCAATCGGCCTGATGATAGCTATAAAGCCAAATATAAGAAGCTTAAGGCCCAGATTGCCCTCATGTCCATGGAAAAAGAAAAGAATCAGTGCATGATGGCACAAACTGAGGGAAAGTGGGAGTACTCTGATGACTCATCAGTTGATGATGAAGAGGAAAGGGACATGTGTTTCATGGCCTTGGAAGATCAACAGCAACATATGGCAAAAGACGATGTTATCACTGGAAGATGGGTGGACATCATTTTGAAAAAGGTATGTGATTATGACAACCAGGTTGATCCAGAACTGAAACTGGACCTTGCTGAATCATTAAGTGGTGATTTGGCGTTTGTGGAAACTGTTAGAGCAGACAGTGAAAGATATCTGGAAACTATCTTAACTGAACTGAACAATGTTAGACCACAATTAAATGATTTACAAAGTGTCCAGTTGGCTCTCAAGGAGTCAGTTTTGAAAATTGAGGCTCTTGAACTTGAAAATCAAAAATTAAAATCTGATCTTGAAAAAGAACAAATGATTATCAAGTCGTGGGTAAAAGCATCTGGAAAGAATTATGATGCATTTTATATAACAATTGATGCCCAGAAAAATGCATGGAAATCTGGAGATCTTGAAATGGCAGCTCTCATACCAGATCTTCATGCATTGCCTCCAGCTCTTAGGGTTGAAACTCCATATGATCAACCTAAAATTGTCAAAACTGAACCCATTGAGACCACCCCCACTGAGATTAAAACTAGAGCTGAACAGGCTAAAGCTCCAATCAAAAAGGCTGCTGGTGATAAGCCTTTGCCTCAAAAGTCAAAGGAGCCCAAGACTCAAAAGACTAAGACTCCAGCTGAACCTAGGTCCAAGGTTCTGCAGCCTACTGAAAATAATATTTTGTTTAGACTAGAAAGTCAACTCCAACTTTTGTCTAGGCAGGTTCAGAGTTGTACTGCCAGAATTAAAAATCTGGAAGGAGGTTCATCACCTCCAGTTGAAAAACAAAATATTAAAACCCCTTCAAAACAAAAACAAAAGAATGTTCCATCTGGAACAAAATCTGATAAGAAAAAGGGGAATAAGTATCAAATACCAATCGTTTTTACTCCTGCACCTGGAGCTGGTGAAAAAGCTCCAGATGCAGCCTCCAGTTCAACACCACAACAATCAACTGAGACTTCTGAAGTGAAGTCCACTGAACCCATCAAGAAAAGATGGGTTCACAAAAATAACTAATGATTTTTGTAGGTGTGCAGGGCGATCGTAAAAAGAACACCTGGTATCTGGACAGCACAGCTGGCCGGACTATGACCGGTTGTAAGCCCCTGCTTGAAGAGTTCACTGTCCAAGATGGACCAGCAGTGACGTTTGGTAATGATGAAAATGGAAAGACTGGAGGATATGGTGTGATCAATAATGGACAAGTCCAGTTCACCAGAGTTACATTTGTGAATGGTTTGAAATACAACCTGATCAGTGTCAGTCAACTGTGTGATGATGGATATAAGGTATTGTTCGATATTGCTCAAGGCACCATATTTAACAAGGATTGAAAAAGTGGTGATGATTGCACCAAGAAAGGGAAATGTGTACATCATGGATATGGAACCTGCTCCAAAAGAGCAGTGCTTCTATACCAAGGCTGATGAGGACACCAACTAGCTGTGGCATAAGAGGCTATCCCATCTTAATTTTAAGAATATTAACAAGTTGTCTCGCAAACAACTGGTGGATGGGATACCTCAGATTTCTTTCAATAAAGAAAAGCCATGTCCAGGGTGTGAGATGGGCAAGTAGAAAAGGGCCAGCTTCAAGACCAGGGAAAACTTTAGCATCACTAAACCTCTTCACATGCTACATATGGATCTGTTTGGTCCAGTGAATGTTCAAACTAGAGCTGGAAAGAAATACACTCTAGTTGTGGTTGATGAATTCTCCAGATACTGCTGGGTGGTATTTATCAGATCAAAAAGTGATGCACCTGCTGAAATCATCTCTCTCATCAAAAGAATTGAGCTCAAGTACACTCGAAAAGTTTGTCAGTTACGAAGTGATAATGGTACTGAATTTCAGAACAAAGTACTTGATACATTTTGTAATGACACTGGCATCTCTCAAAACTTCTCATCAGCACACTCTCCAGAGCAGAATGGAGTTGTGGAAAGAAAGAATCGCACACTGATAGAAGCTGCCAGAAGTATGCTATCTGAATCAGGTCTTCCCACCAGTTTTTGGGCTGAAGCAGTTGCAACAGCTTGCCACACCCAAAACTGGCCAGTCTACATCAAGAGACACAAGAAGACTGCCTATGAAGTACTCAGGAATCGAAAACCAAATATTGGATATTTCCATGTATTTGGTTGTCCAGTTTATATCTTAAATGATTCCAGTCAGCTTGGAAAATTTGATGCAAAAGCTGATGAAGGAGTATTTCTAGGCTATTCAGATATTCGAAAGGCCTTTAGAGTTTATAATTATAGACTCCAAAAGGTTCATGAGACAATTCATGTCACATTTGACGAATCAAATGATGCAATCAACAAGAGACCAAGCCTTGATATCTCTCCAGTCGTTGCATTGAATTTTGGTGAAACTGACCAAGTTCATCAGTCAGTTGTTTCACCAGAAAATGCTTCTAGCTACACTCAACTGGAACCAGTAAAAACAAAGAAAACCACCAGTGACACTTCATTTTATCCCTCCATCAGTTTCAACTTGCCACAAAAACTGGTGATTGGATCAGATGTTCGTGCCACTCCAATATCAGCACCAGTTCAAACTCCAACTTCTCCAGTTCTTCAAGAAATGCCTTTAAATGAAGAATTTCATGATGCCAATCATGACCTCATTGACTCTGATGAGGATATTTGTAACACCCTTCATTTAAAAATACGGGTTTCCAAAAATTTTCGCCTAACGGCGTTAAAATAGAGCGGAATAAACTTTAAAAGTCCAAACCAATTAAAATCTGTTTGGTTTCCTTATTCATTGGTGTTACTTATTTGTACCATCAAAACAAGTCTAAATAGAAACCCGTTGGCTTCCCAACACAAAACAACCGACTACATAACATGCAAACTTCATAAAAGACAAACATAAACAAATGTCTATAAACATTCAGCATCTATGGGTAGCTAAGGTCAACAGCAAGCTATCTACCCATTCCTCGCTCTTCTTCGTCAACTACCTCATCTACGCAAAACCTGAGGGAGCGACACATTTCAAAAGACAAGTGTTAGCTAACGAATTAGCTAAGTAAGATAACACTCAAGTTATAAACATTTGTCCCTTTCAAACATTATGGATTTAAATACTTCTTTAAGGCACAACACACAATACTTCATATTAGGATGAACCACCCTAAATGTGCCTATCTTGCTTTACTTCATTACACACATATAACCACATAACTGCTTTCTACATTAACTGCTTTACTATGTTT
Source organism: Erigeron breviscapus (assembly GCA_034093135.1). NCBI lineage: Eukaryota > Viridiplantae > Streptophyta > Magnoliopsida > Asterales > Asteraceae > Erigeron > Erigeron breviscapus. Next base: position 49,483,424 of record CM067175.1, on the reverse strand, counting down.
TAACTGCTTTACCACATTTTAACTATGTCAATGTGCAACATAAGTTACACCCGACTAGATGACAACCATTCAGTTGAACATCAAACGTCGTTAAGGAATGGCAAGCCAATCCCCGAGTAATCCGTATGTACAAGACAAATGAGGGCGGGTCAGACCCCTCGTATTACTCAACTGCATCTCAATGACCATGTTGCAAGGAGCCACCCAAGCAACCTACGTCAACGCACTTAGCCGGGCTAGGGAAAGTACGGGTTAAGCTTAACACTTTCTTGCATCAAATTTTTAACGAGCTCGAACCTGCATCTCATTTAGTTTAGGTGACTGCATTACCTAAACATTTACTACGTTTACTGCTTTTACGTTTTGGGCCCTTAAACGTGCACGTGTCATGGCAACTTAACAAGTCTAGTGAACTAGATGAGAAAGCCATACAATCATGCACAAAACAACACATTGCTACATATATTACATCTCAATGCATCACAAGATACTACATATTACTTCATAACATAACGCTACATTATACTTCATATCATAACATACACTACATTATACTTCATATCATAACATACACTACATTATACTTCATTTGGGACTGCATTTCAGGTCTCAATGGTCAACTACATAACCCATATCACCTCCCGTGTAACCCCGAATACCCACAAACAATTCAAGATATAAGTTGGGAAGTTATTATTTGAAACCATCTTTTCGTTAAACCCTCAGCGTGTCAAAGTAGTGTATCTTACCTCGTAGAAGCGCACACCAATGATAACTAAGGTTACCATGCAAAGCAAGTATTCCCAACTACCTATAATGAACATAGGATCAATTAACGAGTATAAACGAGACTAAACCGGCCTACAATCTATATACGTATCGTATAATGGTCTCTGTTGACTACTTTCATCTATTGTAGACTACTATACTCTTCTGTAGACTACTTGACTCATTTGTAGACTATTTGACTCTTTTTGTACACTACTTTCATCTTTTGACTATCTTCAGTTTCGTAGACTACTTTTGGCATACAAGACAACCAAATGAGAGGAAACTCAGTTCTTAACAAATGTAGGGGACTCAAAGTACTTTTCAAAAATGTAAGATTCATCTTCTAATTCATTTTTATAAAGGAGATACGATTTTTTCAATATGACTGAATTTTCAGACTTATAAACTCTTTGTTTTACAAAAGATCTCAACTATCAAACATCCATGGAAACTAACCATGACACCTACAGTTCATATATACCCAAAATATGATTTAATTGACACTATGAAATCATATATTGATTCATGGATTCATTAAACACATTTTACAATTGATTTGACACCCGATTTGACCTAAATCGACTCACAAACATAATCGAATCCAAACCGAAACCCTTTGACAGAAATGATTGACATAATAATATCAAAAGAATGTTAAATCAAAAGGAAAATATCATATATACCTGCAGATGATTATGGGGATGAAAGATCTAGACCAAAACTCTATCAAATCACCCTTAATCGGTAGAATCACACAAGAATTGCTCAAGGAGGGGAAGAGGCGGTTAGGGCTAGAGAAAAAGGAAGAAAAAACTGATTATTAGTGTGATTAGGGTTTTATTAACCCTTAATCCCGTTTTTTAGTTTCCTTCTAGGTCAAACTTGGTCCCTAGACTTCCAAACATCACATTATTAGCCCAAAACACCTCTATGGACTATATACAACTCAATGAACCCTTCAAGCACCTCAAAAGGCACATAACTACATTTTTAAACACATTACTACATCAATTAATAAGACATTCAAGTCTCGCACGTATAACACATTAACTACATTTAAGCATTAAATCTACCATAAGCTTACAGACACGTTATGTTGACTTAACGACTCGAGTCAACCGTTAATTAAAAAGATTGAGATATTACAATATTGAAGTAGTTTGGGCTGATCCTCCTCCAGAAGCTGCTGCAACTGAAGAAGATCACCAGGTGACTTGCACTGATATTGTTGTGCACCAACCTAGTCAATACACTAAATGGACTCAAGCACATCCAATTGAACAGATTGTTGGAGATCCAAGTAGTGGGGTTCAGACTAGAAGAGCCACAAGTGAGCAATGCTTGAACGTCACCTTCTTATCACTGATTGAACCAAAGAAGATTGACGAGGCTATAGCAGACCCAAGCTGGGTGGAAGCTATGCAAGAAGAGCTCATCCAGTTTGAAAGGAACAATGTATGGGAACTTGTTTCTTGTCCACCAGGGTTAAAGAAAGAACCCATTGGTACAAGATGGGTCTACCGAAACAAGATGGATGAAGATGGAAATGTTATCAGAAACAAAGCCAGATTAGTTGCCAAGGGTTATTGTCAAGCAGAGGGCGTTGACTTTGATGAAACTTTTGCTCCAGTTGCAAGACTTGAAGCCATCAGAATATTCTTGGCTTATGCATCCCATCTGCAGTTCAAAGTCTTCCAGATGGATGTCAAAAGTGCGTTCCTTAATGGAAAATTGGAAGAAGAAGTGTATGTTAAACAGACTCCAGGCTTTATTAATGAGAAGCATCCTCACTGGGTATATAGACTGAACAAAGCTTTGTATGGTCTTAGACAAGCCCCAAGAGCCTGGTATGATACTTTAACTAAACATCTTCTCAAAAATGACTTTTAAAGAGGTGCAATAAATAATACCTTATTTATCTTGAAAGAAAAAGGTAATATCTTATTGGTACAAATTTATGTTGATGACGTTATATTTGGTTCAACTGATGATGCAATGTGTAAAAGGTTTTTCTAAAATCATGTCATCTGAGTATGAAATGAGTTTAATGGGTGAATTAACACTTTTCTTGGGTCTTCAGATTAAGCAAACTGAAAATAGAATTTTTATAAACCAAGAAAAATATGTCAGAGATTTGTTAAGAAAATACAAATATGATTCAATCCCATCAAAAAACACACCTATTGCAGCACCTTTAAATTTGGACTCTGACCCAACTGGCAAACCAGTGAACACCACTGAATATCGTGGTATGGTTGGTTCACTGATGTATTTAACTGCCAGTCGACCAGATATAATGTTTGCAACATGTCTATGTGCCAGATTTCAGGCTAACCCAAAAGAATCACACTTGCATGCTGTTAAGCGCATCTTCAGATACCTGAAAGGGTGTCCTAGCCTTGGCCTTTGGTATCCCAAAGGCTCAGGGTTAGATCTAAGGGTTATTCAGATTCAGATCATGCAGGTTGTAAGATAGATAGAAAATCAACAACTGGTGGTTGTCATTTCCTTGGGGGAAAACTGGTAAGTTGGACCAGCAAGAAGCAGACGTCAGTCTCTATGTCCACTGCTGAGGCAGAGTACATTTGTGCAGCCAGTTGCTGTGCCCAGATTCTCTGGATCAAGAACCAGTTACTAGATTATGGTCAAAGTATACAAGGACCCCAATCTTTTGTGACAACACCAGTGCAATTGCTATATCTCACAACCCAGTGATGCACTCTAAGACAAAGCATATTGACATCAGGTATCATTTCATTCGTGATCATGTTATGAAAGGAGACATTGAAATACATTTCATCCCCGCTGACAAACAGCTCGCTGATGTTTTTACAAAACCTCTTGATGAGAAAACTTTTAAACATCTTATCAGCGAGTTGGGAATGTTAAATCCTTAAAACTGGAGATTTTGTTATGAACGCATTAGTGACACTGATGAAGTTCTCCAGTTGAGGAGGTCCAGATAATCTTTGCTCGCCAGGCTATCGAACGCCTTTGTGATACTATCCTGGCACTTATTGATTTCTGGATCATCATTCTAGGGGGAAAGACTCAAAATATTTTTCTGACCAAATTCTTTTGTTTGAAAAATTGTAACTGGAGAACTCTCCAGTTGGAAACTGGCACTGGACTAATACTCCAATGTACATGTTCAGTCTTGTCTAAAAACTGGTGGTCAACCAGATTTCATAACGTTGTAAAATACTTGGTCAATACTTGTGACACGTGATGGTACTCGAGTGTTTTAACCTACTCACTACCGTCATATGACGTGTTAAGGTCATTTTTGTAAAAGGTAACACTTTTTATTGGGATTATGGAAAGTTAGTGGGCGCGTGGGGAAGTTAAGCCGTCGTAGCATTTAATGCTGACACGGAGAATTAAATTTTTACTTCAAAATTCAAATTTTCATTTACAAAATATCTTGTAAAATTGATTTTTGATATTAAAATATTCTTGGTATTTCATTGGGATCACAATTTTCCTTATAAATACCCCTTATTTACTCCGAAACACATTTACTTCCTTTTCACATTCTCTCATTCAATTCCAATCATCAAAATTGCTTCATTCCTCTCTTTACTTCATAAATCAAGAACCCTAATTCCTAAATTCTCATTTTCACTTTCAATGGCACCTAAATCTTCTCGATCTAGAGATATTAATCTCTTAACTGTCCCATATGTTCCCCCATCAGGTGTCCGACAGGCACTTGGTGCTCCTGGTAATACTACGCTCATCAAATTAAATCCAAATAATCCGATGGCTAGTTTACAAGGGGTTCAGACTGCCGATACTCTCATTGGACGAATCCAACACTTTCTTCATGATTCTCCAATCGGCGAGTCTTTCTTTCTTAACCCACGCAAGTTATATCACGATTACTTGTGTGAGTTTTGGTACACTGCACAACTCTCAGACGACTGTTCATCCATCTCCTTCACTCTTAAAAATGGAACAGTCGCGTGTACTATAATAGCAGAAACATTGCGGAATGCTTTACACCTCAACTACTGGAGACAAGGAGAATCTCCAGTTGTCATCTCCCCCAACCAAAATTTCAGACAAGTTCTCCTTGATATGGGACACAAGGATTGCTTGGAAAATGGGGTGTTGAAGACAAAAGGACCCATGACCATGAAAGGTCTCTCTCCATCTGGGAAGTATTACTTCATCCATCTGGTGGAGAGCATGGGTGGGAGTTCTGGTGGATTGGACCAGATAACTCCACACAAGCAGAATTGGCCTACTGCTTGTGGTACGGACTCAGAGTGGATTTTGCCGATATCCTGTTCAGGGGCCTTGTTCAAAAACTGAAAGGGCACCAGGGGACTATGCATCCCCTTCTCCAGGTATTTATCCCTCTGTTTCCTTGAAATTCTGGGGAGTGTTGAATATCACAACACTCGATCTTTGTACACTGCCCCAGAAATGTTGAGGAATCTTGACTCCCTGGCATCAACAACTAGGGAGGTTGATATTCCTCAAAGAATGTTGCTGACATTCAGTAAAACTGTTGAGTCCCAATGTTAATTGTAAATTTAATGATGAAAAATCTGACCTATAAACACTTAGTAATCTTTTGGTTCTTGTAATCTGATCTGGGTCAGACTAAGCTGACACAGCTTACGATCTGTAACTGACCCAGATCATGCTTCATACTTTGTAATTGTAAAATCTTATGGAAGCAAGTGTTATTCAAGCTGCATCAACAATGTATTAGCATTCAGTCCAAGTCGAATAGGAGGATTGAAGATAGAAGACCAAGCTGTTAGTGGAAGACAGCTTGGGATTAGCAGTCATCTTGGATACACTTAGGCAGATTGGTGCTTTGACAAACGGGCCAATCTGTGTCTGACAATCAAGTAAAGATAACAACCTGGATTGAAGATAAAGACAAATGACGTGACTAGGAAGAATCCTAGGATCCAGGTTAGTGGTTGGTTTTACATATGCGTGTCCATACTCTTATTGGGATGAAGAATGTGCGTCAGTACGTGGGGACCACAAGTACTATGAAAGGCACGATTGATTCCCTATCATCCACTGAATGAAGAATACGTGGCTGCAACGGACACCATGAAGGAGCGCTTTCGCCTATAAAAGCCTCATTCATGGATTGTATATGTGTGGCATTTCCTGAGAATCATTCTTCACACAAGTTTCTCTGCTCTTATACACAGCTTAGTCTGTACGAGATCAGCTTGGGCTGATTCTCTTGAGCTGAAACTAATGGATTGTTGTTTGTCATTTCATAGGGTTGTTTAGATATCTATAGGCTATCTTTATTCCGCAACAACCCTGTAATTCTTTGTATAGATTATTTCTTAATAAAGGATTACATTTGAAAACCACAATCTGTGTTCAAGAATGTCTTTATCACTTTACTGCTTTACTGTTTTAATGATTCCTGCTCTTTACTTACTTGCTTGATATATTTAAACTGAATCTTAAAACGTTTTTACTAAAAAGTTTGTAAAGATTAAGGAAAGTTGTATTCACCCCCTCTACAACTGTTCTGTGTACAATATACTTTGGTATATTGATACACCGTGGGACGTATCAAAAACTGATGCACCAGTCCAAGGTGAGTCAGAAAGACAACTGGCGGGCCTCAAAACAATGAGGGACCCACCGGTTCGTCTGCTGGAATTGTGACCATTGCCGAGCCTGGGCAACAGTCTAACCCCTCCAGCTCCAGCGTGTCTGTCCCCACAACCATTTACCCTGGAGACCTCCCAACAGGTCTTTCAGGTGCTCCAAAGGCAACAAGAACACGTCGCCCTAGGAATCAGTCAGCCACTGCCACTGACAGTAGAAACCTATCCAGCCCTCCAGTTTCCTCCCAACAGGAAGCTGGAGATAGTCAAAGGGATGAACCGCAAGCAACCACCCTCGAAAATTCTGTAGGAGAGGGTGGTGAAGATAATACTGGCTAACCCAACCCAGAGTAGAGTCCGTGTCTGCACAATTTGAGTCTAGCCAAATTTCTGACACTGCTATTGCATGAACTGATGACGTCTCTGGCCAGTCACAACTGGAGACTGAGGTTCCAAACACTACGGCCGATGATGTTATAATTGTGGATAGAGCAATTGTAACTGAGGCAACCCCTGTGGCCTCTGTCCCTGGTGAAGTTACCCTGGTAACTGAACCTTCAACAGATGAAACCTTCCAGGAAACTGGAGAAGGTCATCTGGAGACTGGCCAATCTGGTCAGCCATCTCTATCATTCATGAATCTGGGCATGGATGTTGATGAGTTCCAGCTAGAGTCTTCGGATTCTGAAGGAACAGCTTCTGATCAAGAGATTGTTGATGCTTCTGTACAAGATCAACACCCTTCATCTCTTGATCTGCCCCCAGAACAAACAATTTCAGTTTCCACCACACATATGCTCACTCAAATTCCACATGAAAGACCTCGATCCCTTATATCTTCACTCTTTGTGCCTAGAAATAGGCACATGCCACCACCACCACCGCCGTTGGTCACACCTGAGCATTCTCAGCATGACCAACACATTGATCTCATTCATCGTCCTTCTTTCCCACTCCTGGTTCTATTTCTCTCGCCCCTGGTCAGTCAACTGGTGAGGTTTCACTTAATGTGCCTCCTCCAGTTGCTCCAGTGGTGCCTGCTGTGGTCCAGTGACAACTTCCCCTCCGTCACTGGACACTCAATTTGTCTCCTTCTCAGCCGACATCCAAAACCTGATCAAACGGGTGGAGGGTGTTCAAAAGACAATTGAGCAAAACTCCAAGTCCCTCTCCAGATACAACAAGGATACACTTACAAACTCTAAAGTTGTTGATCTGGGGATTAATAAATTTGCTGCAAATGAGGACTTGGTATTTCAGAAGTTGAATGAGTTAGTCACTGGCTGTAACAATCTGGCCAATTTTTTAAAGGAAGCCTTTGACTTAACCCAAACCAAGGTCACCACATCTATTTCCAACCTGCTGGGTAACACTGTCAGATCTTCAGAGGTTGAGTTGAAGGAAATAGAAAAGCAGGTCAAGGAACTGGTTAACAGACTTGCATTAAATATGACTGAACTTGGGCAGCAGTTGGCCACTTCAGTTGGTCAGGTGATCAAGGATACCTTGGCAGAGAGGGAAGAAGCGTTAATTCAAAGGGTGATGTCTGAGATCACCAAGATTACCCCTTTACCAGTTGACATGGCCCCAATCACTACCCATGTTGATTTGTTGAATGGTAGTCTAGATAATCTGGCTGCCAAGGTGTCTGAACATTCAACGGCCATAGATAAACTGGCAACTGAAGTTGGCAAAGAAAAAGAGAAGGAAGTTGTGGAAGAAAGAGAACCTGTTGCAACTGGGCTTTCTACAGATGATCTCAACCTTTTGAATGCCATCAAGACTAGTCAGGAAGAAACATCTGCCAATGTTCTGACTCAGTCTAAAGAAGTGAATCATTTGTGGAGGACAGTTCGCATGATTTGTGGGGTATTCAAGGAATGCAAGGACTTATAGTCGTGGCAGCCTCTATATCGCTTGCCTTCTAGTCAGTTGGATTTTGATGTTGTTCGTCAAGGACTGGAAGCTGCCAAGGGGGAAAGGAACATCCTTGCACTTGCACCAAGATTGCCAGGTGTAGGTACAAGAAATCTGGTGGAAAGGCAGTTAGTTATTGGTTCTGGTACTGATGCCAGTCAACAGATTAAAGAGTTTGAAGATATTGGTGATAGGGGGAATGTTGATAAGGGCAAAATGATTGCAACTGATGAATCTGCCCAGCCGGCCACTGATACACCCTTGTTAGAAACTGGTAATGTTGATGTGCTTCCTCTAGTGTCAGATAGTGATAGCAAAAGACTGGCAAGAATTGGTGATGGCATTAAAGAAAGAAAGAAACAAAAATAAGCAAACCAATTGGTTGCCAGAGGTCAACTGGAGAGAATGTAGATACTTGATGCAAGTGACTCCAACCTATTGGGCATCCCACTTGATCAATATCTGAAAGTCAAGCATGATGCAAGGATAGTTGGTATGTTGAAGGAAATGCTCGACATTGAACTGGACAAATACTATCCTGACGATGAAGCTGAGTATGATGCCAGAAACCTTAACATAACAGTGGAGAAGGCTAAAGAGATTAGAGCTGGTGGAATTCAAAGAAGAATGGAAAATGTCAAGAAAGTGGTCAGGAGAGTACTGAATCCACCCAAATCCAAAGGAAAACTGAATCCACTGCCAAGAGATGCAGATCTAAGGACTTGGGTGCAACCAAATGAACCTTCAACTGAAGATATCCGAGCTGCGGTGCAAAATCTGAGCACTGGCCAGATTCAACTGGCTAATGAATCTGAAGCACGAGCATACCTAACTGAAGTGCTGCAGCGAAGATACAATCAAGGCAAGATCGTTGATGTGAAAGTATTGATCAGGCCTGGAACTCAACACTTTATAGTTGGGGTTCAGTACTTCAACGGACCATTGTGCTCAACTGAAAATCCTGACATCCATAGGTATGGCCATTCTGAGCATGTGGAGATGTTGAAATTGTTGGAAGCCAGGCAGCAGAAGAACAAAATTGAAAGGGGTTAGATTTATGTTCTCCAGCAACTGATCAAGTTCAAAGAAAGTGTTGAAGAAAAACTGAACTTTGATCCTGAAGACAAACTGCCCATTTCTTCAGCTGCCAAGAGAAGGAAAACTGGCGAAGGACCATCTGTATAAGTTTTTCCTTCAGTTATCTGCGTGTAATTTTATTTACATTCTTATAACTTGTATAAATTTCATTTCCTTGTATAAATGAAGTTACCAGTTTGTAACCACAAGGTAGATAACAGATTAAATCTAACAATCTAAAAAGAAAAACCCAAGGCATTTATTGATCTATAAAAATGCCTTGGAAAATTTAGATAGATTTAGTCGAACAAGTCTTTTCAGTTCATACTTGTATAGATACAAGAACTGAAAAAGACTTAGCAATATTTCAGGACAAATAGGGGGAATTTGTTAGGACTAGTTTTGCTGAAACTGGCCAGTCTCCAGTTGCATCTGGAGACTAGAAGATTTGTCCAGAAATATATTGAAGTCCAGTTGCAACGTACAGTTAACGCAACTGAAGACTTCCTCCAGTTGAGATCTGACCAGATGTGAAGATATTCCAATTGAAGTCAAAGACAACAAGTGGAAGACAAAGAATGACAATGGCAGCGAAGCCCAGTTGACATTCTACTCAGATATAAACTGGAGATCATCAGTGTAAAGTACTTACAAAGCTTTACACTGATTACGAGGAAAAGACCTTTATGCTTTATGTGCCTTTAACCGGAAAATAGCAATTGTCTATGTTTAAAGTACAAAAGTACACAAAGCAGGTTGAATAAAGTGACTTTATGTCATAACTTTATACAACATTTTAAGGAATTAAATGATATTCCTTAAATGCTCTCAACCATATTTGTACGGCCAAAGTTGACATCCCAATGTCAACTTTGCCTATAAATAGAGGTCTTTGCACAACCAAGAAACCACTTTGCATATTCAGACATTTGCATTTTCTTGGTGAACTTGTGCAATATTCTCTCAATCGCAAAAAGGAACATTTCACAACTTTAAGTGTTTTGATTGTTTAGAGAATTTCCAAGTATTAGATCGATTGTATTTCATAGGTTGTTAGGATATTTACTCTTTTGTATTATCTTGGTTCCGCAACAACCTTGTAATTTATTTAAAATTAATAAATAAATTACACTTGAAAAATACATATCATCTCACCAATTTACATTACTTGTATTTATATTTTGCATTGTCGATTACTTATTTGTTATTGTCACCTTAATAAGTAATCTAACCAAGAACTTGGTATACATTCACTGCAACTGGTCGTCTCCAGTTCAATGTCTATATTGCAAAGTAACCCACCATTGACATTAAGGTGTCTTCAGTTAGTACCATCTAGTGAGTTGGGACTTACAATGATCTACTTCTTTACTTTGGGTGATTAGATATCCATATCTATCGGGATCAAAACGAGTCCTCTCCGAGCGACAAACACATTGTGTATCTTGTGACACCTTTGCTTTTGCAAGCTTAGGTTCACTAAGTGGTTTACTGGTTCCAACGGGAGGTGCCTTTTGTGTTTCTTGAATTTCATCAAGATCCACATAGCTCCCACTCACTTCTTAATCCAAAACTTCTTCTCTAGGAAGACGTCGTTCCGATTTATGAATATTTTGTTGTCGGATGGATCATAGAAATAGTATCCGGAAGGAGAATCCTTCGGATACCCAACAAAAATGCACTTGACAGATCTAGGATCGAGTTTGCTTACGGCATCCTTTTTAACGAAAGCCGGGCATCCCCAAATCCTAAAATGGTTAAGATCTGGCTTCTTACCATGCCACAACTCGTATGGCGTTGTGTCAACTTTCTTTGTTGGAACCATGTTGAGAATACGTGCTGCACTTTCTAGTGCATAGCCCCAAAAGGAAGTATGTAGAGTTGTGCGATTCATCATAGATCGAACCATGTCTAGCAAAGTTCAATTTCTCCTTTCAGATACTCCATTATGTTGTGGAGTATATGGAGAAGTGAATTGAGATACAATTCCTCGTTCATTTAGATGAACCATGAACTCTTGACTCATATATTTGCCACCTCGATCAGATCTTAGTGTCTTAATAGTCTTGCCTAGTTGATTCTCTACTTCATTTTGAAAAGCTTTGAAAATCTCAAAAGCTTCATGTTTATGTTTCATAAGATAAACATAGTCGTATCTACTGAAGTCATCAGTAAATGTAATGAAGTAAGTCTGGCCATCTCTTGTCGGCCTTCTAAAAGGTCCACATACATCAGTGTGTACGATACCTAGTAGATCAGTAGCTCTTTCAGGGTTACCCTTGAAAGGACTCTTCGCCATCTTTCCACACAAGCAAGATTCACATACATCAAAGGAATTACTTCCTAAGGATGGCAAAACTCCATCTGATTGGAGTTTACTGATGCGATCTTTGCTTATATGACCAAGACGACAATGCCAGAGATACATGTCAGAATGATCAACGTTCTTCCTTTCCTCACATACGTATACCGGATTGTTTGAGCCAAAAGCTAGAATATCGATCTCATATATACCATTATTCGGTATTTCCTGGAAGTAGAAGTCATTATCCTTATAAGCTTCAATACCTCTGTCTGAGAAACCATAGGCGTACCCAGATTCCTTCAGACGAGCAAACGAAATGATGTTCCTAGTTAGACCAGGAGCACAACAACAATTATCCAAGACCAATACTCGACCATTTAGCAAAGAGAGCTCATAAGTTCCCACAACCAAGACTACGACGTGCTCGCCGTTACCGACATGCAAGTCCAAGTCTCCGGTCCTTAGCTTCTTGCTCTTTCTCAGTCCTTTTGCTGAGTTGAAAATGTGTGTACCACACCCAGTGTTTAGTACCCATGAGTCCGAGACGCAAGAGTACAATCCGATTACATATACATTCGATCGAGTCGGCCCTTCGACCCGAGAATGTTTCCGACAGCCTTTATTCCATTTTCCCATTCGACAACAAACAAGACAAATGGAATGAGCTATGGGGCCAGCCTTTCTTTTTGAAGATGAAACTACTTCCAAGTTGTCTTTCTTGGTTTCCTCATTTTCAACCTTGATTGGCTTATCCATTTCACTTCGTCTAAGGTTAGCGACACAATTTTCCTCGTCAAACCTTCTAAGAGCTCCGAAGAACTCTCTAAAGGTACACTCCGAGCGTTTATGCCTCTTGACGATATCCTCACTAGATTCATCAAAAGAAGAGATCAAAAGATCCTTGATGAGTGATTTAATTGTGACTTTTCCCCCATTCGTTTGACGCGTATTTAAGGTAGAAACGAGCACTTAGTATGAACTTTATGGTACTTAATGGAATTAGGTTTGTGAACAGGTTTGATGTGAGAGATTGCAGTTTGTGAGAGTACAAATGAGTAAAGGAGATCAAGAATGAAGTTCGGGAGATTTACATAGGAAGAGTTGGAGCTGAAACAAAAAAACACGAGCGAAGCGGAGCTGCCAGCACCGCTGGGGAGTACCCAGCGCCACTGGATCCTACAGGAAGCATCCCAGCGCCACTGGGACACTGCCAGCGCCGCTGGCACCTTCAGAAGCACACCCAGCGCCGCTGGGCACACTGTCAGCGCCGCTGGGGCTAGGTCGGCAGAATTAGGGTTTTTCGTATTTTGCCTATAAATACCCCATTATAAACCCTAAAAACATAACCAAAGGCACATAGGTCGAAAGTTACGGCTAGGGATCGAAGAATAGGGTTTCTTGAGCACTCCAAAGCAGATCTTACACCATCAGACATCAAGGAATCCAACCTTGTGATTTATAATCACCCGGTTTCAATTCTTTCTCTCTTTCAAGTATCTCTAGATTTCTATGTTATTTTATTTTATCAGATTGTTCATGGCTACTCAGTCTATGAGTAGCTAAGTTACTAGATATTCGTTTGGACGTGATGTAAACATGACTTGATAGTTGGTTATGGTTGATTGTTGAACAGTTTCTATGCTAAATCGCAGATCCATATTTATTTGAATCTGATTTGTTATTGATTTTCATATACAAGCTTGTTTTATCGATTTTGGTTAGGTCAGATTAGTACCGAGGCCTTAGAGTCATTTAATCTGTTTGTGAAACATTGATCGGTCTTTAATCAGTGTAATCATTTGATCTATAACTGGACATTTGATTGAGAATTAATAATTGGTTCAAACGAATATGTGTTTTAATTAGGTTAATCTAGTTGATCTGGCGAACAGAAACCGGATCCAGATGACTAGGGTAATCAGTGTCTTTTGACTTTAAAAATAATTCAGACTTACATGAAAGGTTTCAGTCATAGTTACAGGCTCAGTTTTTTAAAGCTCATTGAGCGACCATAACAGGAACTCATTGAAGGGTTTGACCAGTCGAAAGGCAGTCGAGCTAAATAATTTAGTGAATCTAACGAGAATCTGAATGTGAAAAGAGTCGTTCAACAACTTCAATCATAACCACTTTTAAGCATGTCAATCAAAACCAAACGAATGTCAGTTTTTTACATTTATTGATGTCTTAATTTCTTATGCATTCTAGTTAACTAGGGAACCCCCAAAAAGCTGTAGTTTCATTTTAGTATTTTAATTTCCTTAAAATAAGTCCCTGCGAACGAACCTGGACTTACCTAGGCTATACTATTACTAGACACGGTACACTGCCCTTTAGTGTGTGTGATAATAGAGAATAAGTAGCTCCTTGAATTATAAATTTAAAACTTAGATAAATAAAACACACCATCAAGTTTTTGGCGCCGCTGCCGGGGACTTTTAGCTAGGAATAGATTAGAATAGTTAGTGAGACGATCCTTTCTCGTGCTTAACACGAGGAAGTTACTTTCAGTTTTCTAGTTATATATAAAAAAAGAGAAGAAGTTAGGATCAGTCTTTAATTCAAAGTAATTCAGACGTGCCGTTTTTAGTTAAGTCGACTCACATCAACATGGTGCAGAACTTGGAGTTTGATGGCGAATTGAACATGGATCCGTACCATCACCTCTCGCGCTTTAGGGAGGAGTATCAGCTTTTCAACTACGGACCAGGCACGGAGGATACGGTTAGATTAGGAATGTTTAGGTACTCGTTGCAAGGAATGGCTCTAGCTTGGTTAGAAGAGCCTGATCCAGATTCAATAAAGACTTGGGAAGAATTAAGAGAAGCGTTCTGCAACAGGTTTTACCCACGAGAACTGCAGAGAGTGAGGGAAATTTGTAAGTCCCAACTCAATAGATGGTACTACCTGAAGACACCTCTATGTCGATGGTGGGATTACTTTGCAATATAAGCACTGAACTGGAGACGACCAGTTGCAGTGAGCATATACCAAGTTCGGATAGATTACTTATTTAAGTGACAATAAGTAAGAACAATGCAATAATGTAAAATACTTGTAAAGTAAATTGGTGAGACAATATGTAATTTTCAAGTGTAATTTATTTATTAACTTTAAATAAATTATAAGGTTGTTGCGGAACCAAGATAATACAAAGTATGTAAATATCCTAACAACCTATGAACTACAATTGATCTACACTTGGAAATTCTCTAAACAATCGAAACACTTAAAGTTGTGAAATGTTCCTTTTAGCGATTGAGAGAATATTGCACAAGTTCACCAAGAATATTGCAGGTTTGCAAAGTATGTGTGTGTGATTCTTGTTGTGCAATGACTTGTATTATAGGCAAAGTTAACATTGGGATGTTAACTTTGGCCGTACAAATATGGTTGAGAACATTTAAGGAATAGCATTTAATTCCTTAAAATGCTGTGTAAAGTTACAGTATAAAGCAACTTTACTCAACCAGCTTTATGTGTGTGTGATTCTTGTTGTGCAATGACTTGTATTTATAGGCAAAGTTGACATTGGGATGTCAACTTTGGCCGTACAAATATGGTTGAGAACATTTAAGGAATAGCATTTAATTCCTTAAAATGCTGTGTAAAGTTACAGTATAAAGCAACTTTACTCAACCAGCTTTATGTGTGTGTGATTCTTGTTGTGCAATGACTTGTATTTATAGGCAAAGTTGACATTGGGATGTCAACTTTGGCCGTACAAATATGGTTGAGAACATTTAAGGAATGACATTTAATTCCTTAAAATGCTGCGTAAAGTTACAGTATAAAGCAACTTTATCCGTGTAATAGCACATAAAGCATAAAAGTCTTTTCCTCGTAATCAGTGTAAAGCTTTGTAAGAGCTTTCCACTGATGGTCTCCAGTTTGTAACTAACTAGAATGTCAACTGGGCTTCGCTGCCATTGTCATTCTCTATCTTCCACTTGTTGTCTTCGACTTCAACTGGAATGCTTCTTCAACTGGTCAGTTCTCAACTGGAGGAAGTCTTCAGTTGCGTTAACTGTACGATGCAACTGGACTTCAATATATTTCTGGACAAATCTTCTTGGTCTCTAGGTGCAACTGGAGACTGGCCAGTTTCGCTGAAACTGGTCCTAACAAATTCCCCCTATTTGTCCTGAAATATTGCCAAGTCTTTTTCAGTTCTTGTATCTATACAAGTATGAACTGGAAGGACTTGTTCGATTAAACCTATCTAAGTTTTGCAAGGCATTTTTATAGATCAATAAATGCCTTGGGTTTTTCTTTTAAGTTTGTTAGATTTAATCTATTATCTATCTTGTGGTTACAAACTGGTAACTTCATTTATACAAGGAAATGAAATTTACATAAGTTACAGAATGTAAAAAAAATTAGAAGTAGATAAACTGAAGAGATAACTTAATCAGATGGCCCTTCGCCATTTCTCCTTCTCTTTGACACTGAAGAGATAGGACGAGAGTCTTCAGGGTCAATGTTCAACTTCAGCTCCAAATTCTCCTTATGTTGAATCTTGCCCTTCTAGAAGTTAACCCAAGCTTTCTCAAACCTATTCTTTTGTGCCTTTGCTTCCAAAAAGTTTACCATTTCTACCCATTCCGAGAACCCAAATTGCATCACACCAGGATTGTCAGTTTTAACTAGTGGCCCTCTAGCATAACTGACTTCAACGTGAAAGTACTTGGTGCATGGCTTGATTGTAACAAAAACACCATTGATTGCCCCACTGTGCCTTCTGGTTGCCATGATCTGGGAATAATAGCTTCTAGCTTCAGATTCATTCGAGATTTTAATAGTCCCAGCTCCAGCAGCCTGCACAGCAACCTTGATGTCATCATTAGAGATTTCGCCAGTTGGTTCAAGGAAGGTACTAAGATCAGCATCTCTATGCAGTGGCTTTCTTGGTTGAGGGTTCCTTCTTGGTGGATTCAATACCCTTTTCACAACCTTCTTCACATTTTCAATTCTTTTCAAAATCCCACTGGCCCTGTTTTCTTTTGCCTTCTCCACTGATATATTCAAATTTCTGGCATCATGCTCAGCCTCATCATCAGGATAGTGCCTGTCCAGTTCAATGTCAAGCATTTCTTTCAACATGCCCACTATCCTGGCATCATCTTTCACTCTGGCATATTCCTCCTTAGTGATTCCCAACAAGTGAGCATCACTAATATCAAGTAATTTTATCTTGGCTAGATATTGTCTGGATTCAGCTTGGTTTGCTTGTTTCATTTTCTTTCTTTCTTTTATTTGATCTCCAAGCCTTGCCAAACGTTTGCTATCACTTTCTGAGACTGGAGGAAGTACATCAACATTGTCAGTTTCCAACAGTGGTACATCAGTGGCCGGCTGGGCTTCATCAGATGCTATTGCTTTACCCTTATCCACATTCCCTCTATTAATTACCTCTTCATCACCTTCAACCCTTTGCTCACCAGTTTCAGTACTGGCAGCCACAATCACTTCACTACCAGATTGACTTCCAGATGGAGGTCTTCCAGGTGCAACTGGTGCAAGGACTACACTTCTTTCCCCCTTGGCAGCATCTAGACCTACCCTAACAACTTCCCATTCAGAAGGGTGAGATGGCAACCGGTCAAGAGGCTGCCACGATTGTATGTCCTTGCATTCTTTAAATATTCCACACATCATCCTGAAAGACCTCCACAGATGGTTGGTCTCTTTAGACTGGGTCAGAACATTTGCAGCAACTTGTTGCTGACCAGTCTTCAGTTCATTCAAAATCTTGGAATCTTCGTCCAGACCAAAAACCACCTTATCCTTAACTTCTTCATCCTTTTTCTTTAAATTATTCACTTCAGTTGTCAGTTTATCAATAGATTGAGTATGATTAGATACCTGGGTGTTCAAATTATCAATGCTGCCTCTCAACTGGTTGATCTCATTAGTGAGTGGGGCCAGATCAACCTGAGGAGTGGCCAGCTTGGTGATCTCAGCTATCACCTTTTCAATCAACTGTGTTTCTCTAGCACCCAGCGTATCATCAATTTTCTGACCAACCGAAACCATCAACTGCTGCCCAAGCTCAGTCACATTCAACCCAGGCTTTTCCACAAACTCTTTAACCTATTTTTCAATCTCCCTTAAATCCACTTCAGATCTTCTAACAGTGTTACCCAGCAAATTGGAGATTGAGGTTGTGACTTTGGACTGAGTAAAGTCAAAGGCTTCCTTTAATGAAGAGGCCAGATTGTTGCAGCCATTGACCAACTCATTCAGCTTCTTCAACACCAAGTCTTCATTATTTGAAAACTTGTTAATCCCCAGATCAACCACTTTAATATTGGTCAGATGATCCTTGTGGTATCTGGAGAAGGACTTGGTGTTTTTGTCAAGTGTCTTTTGAATATCCTCCACCCTGGTAAGAAGGTTTTGGATATTGGTTTGAACAGACACAAATTGACTGTCCAGTGACGGTGGGGAAGGTGTCACTGGACCAGCAGCAGTTACCACTGGAGTAACTGGATGAGGCAAATTGAGAGAAGCCTCCCAGTTGATGTCGCAGCAGTTGAGGAAGTAATAATAGGAGTGGTAGAAGAAGAAGGGACTAAAGTAACAATGTGTTGTTCATGCTGAGAATGCTCAGGTGTGAACAACGGCGGCGGTGGTGGTGGCATTTCTCGAAGGAGTGAGAACTGCCCAGATGGTGATGGTGCCATACGTCTGTTTCCAGACATATAGTTATATGTGGGAAATGGAATTTCAGTAAGCTCAGTTTCTTGGGATGGTAAAATTGAAATTGAAGCATCTGAAGGCGAGACTTGAGATGAAGGGTTTTGATCTTGTACAGAAGAATCAAAAATCTCCAAGTCTGATGTAGTACCTTCAGAATCCGAAGACTCAATAAGGATTTCCTCGTCATTAACATTCATGTCCAGATCCATGAATGTAACTGAGGGCTGACCAGATGGGTCAGTCTCCAGATGACCTTCTCCAGTTTCCTGGAAGGTTGCATTTGTTGGAGGATCAATTACCGAGGTAACGTCACCAGGGATAGAGGTCACTGGGGTTGCCTCAGTTATAATTACTCTATCCACAATCATAACATCATCAGTCGCAGAGTTTGGAACCTCAGTCTCCAGCAGTGACTGGCCAGAGACGTCGTCAGTTCGTGTAAGAGAAGTGTCAGAAGATAGGCCGTGGACACTTTGTGCTGACTCAAACTCTAATCTGGGTTGGGGTAGCCCAGTTTCATCTTCACCACCCTCTCCTACAGAAATTTCGAGGGTGGCTGCTTGCGGTTGTCCCATTTGACTTTCTCCAGGTTCCTGTTGGGAGGAAACTGGAG
Source organism: Erigeron breviscapus (assembly GCA_034093135.1). Taxonomy (NCBI): domain Eukaryota; kingdom Viridiplantae; phylum Streptophyta; class Magnoliopsida; order Asterales; family Asteraceae; genus Erigeron; species Erigeron breviscapus. Next base: position 49,464,439 of record CM067175.1, on the reverse strand, counting down.
GGCTGGTTGGTTTCTACTGTCAGTGGCAAGTGCTGACTTAGTCCTAGGGCGACGTGTTCTTGTTGCCTTTGGAACACCTGAAAGACCTGTTGGGAGTCTCCAGGGTAAATGGTTTCAGGGACAGACACGCTGGAGCTGGAGGGGTTAGACTGTTGCCCGGGTTCGGCAATGGTCACAATTCCAGCAGACGAACCGGTGTGTCCCTCATTGTTTTGAGGCCTGCCCAGTTGTCTTTCCGACTCAACTTGGACTGGTGCATCGGTTTTTGCGAATGCCAGCCGCATTCTTTCCGGAATCTCGACCTCTCCAGCTTCAGATACTAGAGAGTCAAGATTCCTCAACAAATCTGGGACAGTGTATAGTGAATTTGTGCTAAAATAAGCTTCACTGCCCAGAATTTGTAGAAAACAGAGAGAGAGATACCTGGAGAAGGGGATACATAGTCCCCTGGTGCCCTTCAGTTTTTGAACCAGGCTTCTGTATAGGATATCAGCAAAATCCACTCTCAATCCATTCCACAAGCAGTATGCCATTTCTGCCTGTGCGGAGTTAATCTGGTCAAGTCCACCAGAACTTCCACCCATACTTTCCACAAGGTGGATGAAAAAGTACCTCCATGAAGGTGTAAGGCCCTTCATGGTCATCGCACCCTTTGTTTTCAAAACCCTTTTTTCTAGGCACTCCTTGTGTCCCATATCAAGGAGGACCTGGTGAAAATTTATGTTTGGGGAGATGATAACACGAGACTCTCCTTGTCTCCAGTAATTGAGGTGTAGAGCATCCCTCAATACATCTGCTGATAAGGTACACCTGACTGTTCCACCTTTTAATGTGAATGAGATAGAAGAACAGTCAGAAGAAAGAGAAGCGGTGTACCAAAACTCACACAAGTAGTCGTGAAACATCTTGCGTGGGTTTAAGGAGAAGGAGGGTCCGATTGGAGAATCCCTCAAAAAATTTTGGATTCTCCCAATAAGGGTATCGGACCCTTGGGTTCCTTGTAAACTAGTCATCGGATTATTTTGATTTAGTTTGATGAGCGAAGTATTACCAGGAGCACCAGATGCTCGTTTGACATCTGGTGGGGGAACATATGGGACAGAAAGGAGATTTACATCTCTAGAACGGGAAGATTTAGGTGCTATTGAAAGTGAAATTGAAACTTTAGAATTAGGGTTCTTGATTTATGAAGCAGAAAGAAAAATGAAGAGTTTGATGATGATTGGAAGTAAATGAAAGAATGTAAAGGGAAGTAAATGTGATCGGAGTAAATAAGGGTATTTATAAGAATTCAAGATCCCAATGAAATACCAAAAATTATATTTTATTAACAAAAATCAATTTTGTAGATATTTTTACAAAAGAAGTTTGAATTTTGAACCAAAAATATAATTCACCGTGTCAGCATTAAATGCTACGACGGCTTAACTTACCCACGCGCCCACTAATTTTCATTTTCCAAATAAAAACATTTGTCATTTACCAAACTGACTTTAAACACGTCAAATGACGATATCAAGTGGGTTAAAACACTCAAGTACCATCACGTGTCACAAATATTGACCAAGTATTTTCCAACGTTATGAAAATCTGGTTGACCACTAGTTTTAAGACAAGACTGAACCTGTACACTTTCCAGTGCCAGTTTCCAACTGGAGAGTTCTCCAGTTGCCATTTTCAAACAAAAGAATTTTAGTCAGAAAATTTATTTGAGTCTTTCCCCCTAAAATGATGATCCAGAAATCGATTAGTGCCAGGATAGTATCACAAAGGCGTTCGATAGCCTGGCGAGCAAAGATATCTGGACCTCCTCAACTGGAGAACTTCATCAGTGTCACTGACGCGTTCATAACAAAATCTCCAGTTTTAAGGAATTAACATTCCCAGTTCGCTGATGAGATTTTTAAAGGTTTTCTCATCAAGAGGTTTTGTAAAAACATCAGCGAGCTGTTTGTCAGTAGGGATGAAATGAATTTCAATGTCTCCTTTCATAACATGATCACGAATAAAATGATACCTGATGTCAATATGTTTTGTCTTGGAGTGCATCACTGGGTTGTGAGATATAGCAATTGCACTGGTGTTGTCACAAAAGATTGGGGTCCTTGTATACTTTTGACCATAATCTAGTAACTGGTTCTTGATCGCAGAGAATCTGGGCACAGCAACTGGCCGCAGAAATGTACTCTGCCTCAGCAGTGGACATAGAGACTGACGTCTGCTTCTTGCTGGTCCAACTTACCAGTTTTCCTCCAATGAAATGACAACCACCAGTTGTTGATTTTCTATCTATCTTACAACCTGCATGATCTGAATCTGAATAACCCATTAGATCTAACCCTGAGCCTTTGGGGTACCAAAGACCAAGGCTAGGACATCCTTTCAGGTATCTGAAGATACGCTTAACAGCGTGTAAATGTGATTCTTTAGGGTTAGCCTGAAATCTGGCACATAGACATGTTGCAAACATTATATCTGGTCGACTGGCAATTAAATACATCAGTGAACCAACCATACCACGATATTCAGTGGTGTTCACTGGTTTGCCAGTTGGGTCAGAGTCCAAATTTAAAGGTGCTGCAATAGGTGTGTTTTTCGATGGGATTGAATCATATTTGTATTTTCTTAACAAATCTCTGACATATTTTTCTTGGTTTATAAAAATTCCATTTTCAGTTTGCTTAATCTGAAGACCTAAGAAAAATGTTAATTCTCCCATTAAACTCATTTCATACTCAGATGACATGATTTTAGAAAACCTTTTACACATTGCATCATCAGTTGAACCAAATATAATGTCATCAACATAAATTTGTACCAATAAGATTTTACCTTTTTCCTTCAAGATAAATAAGGTATTATCTATTGCACCTCTTTGAAAGCCATTTTTAAGAAGATGTTTAGTTAAAGTATCATACCAGGCTCTTGGGGCTTGTCTAAGACCATACAAAGCTTTGTTCAGTCTATAGACCTAGTGAGGATGCTTCTCATTGATGAAGCCTGGAGTCTGCTTAACATACACTTCTTCTTCTAATGTTCCATTAAGGAACGCACTTTTTACATCCATCTGGAAGACTTTAAACTGCAGATGGGCTGCATAAGCCAGAAATATTCTGATGGCTTCAAGTCTTGCAACTGGAGCAAAAGTTTCATCAAAGTCAACGCCTTCTGCCTGACAATAACCTGGGCAACTAATCTGGCCTTGTTTCTTACAACATTGCCATCTTCATCCATCTTGTTTCGGTAGACCCATCTTGTACCAATGGGTTCTTTCTTTAACCAGGTGGACAAGGAACAAGTTCCCACACATTATTCCTTTCAAACTGGATGAGCTCTTCTTGCATAGCTTCCACCCAGCTTGGGTCTGCCATAGCCTCGTCAATCTTCTTCGGTTCAATCAGTGATAAGAAGGCGACGTTTAAGCATTGCTCACTGGTGGCTTTTCTAGTCTGAACCCCACTACTTGGATCTCCCACAATCTGTTCAATTGGATGTGCTCGAGTCCATCTAGTGTATTGACTAGGCTGGTGTAATACAATATTAGTGCAAGTCACCTGACGATCTTCTTCAGTTTCAGCAGCTTCTGGAGGAGGATCGGTCCAAACTACTTCTACATCCTCATCAGAGTCAATGAGTTCACGATTTGCATCATTAAATTCTTCATTAAAAGGTATTTCTTGAAGAACTGGAGAAGTTGGAGTTTGAACTGGTGCTGATATTAGAGTGGCACGTACATCAGATCTAATCACCAATTCCTGTGGTAAGTTGAAATTGATGGAGGGATAGAATGAAGTGTCACTGGTGGTGCTCTTCTTCTTAACTGGTTCCAGTTGAGTGTAACTAGAAGCATCTTTTGGTGAAGCAACTGACTGATGAACTTGGTCAGTTTCACCAAAATTTATTGGAACGACTGGAGAAATATCAAGGCTTGGTCTCTTGTTGATTGCTTCAGTTGATTCGTCGAATGTGACATGAATTGTCTCATGCACCTTTTGGAGTCTATAATTATAAACTCTAAAGGCCTTTCGAATGTCTGAATAGCCTAAAAATACCCTTCATCAGCTTTTGCATCAAACTTTCCAAGCTGACTGGAATCATTTAAATATAAACTGGACAACCAAATACATGAAAGTATCCAATATTTGGTTTACGATTCCTGAGTACTTCATGGCAGTCTTCTTATGTCTCTTGATGTAGACTGACCGGTTTTGGGTGTGACAAGCAGTTGCAACTGCTTCAGCCCAGAAACTGGTGGGAAGACCTGATTCAGATAGCATGCTTCTGGCCGCTTCTATTAGTGTGCGATTCTTTCTTTCCACAACTCCATTCTGCTCTGGAGAGTGTGCTGATGAGAAGTTTTGAGAGATGCCAGTGTCATTGCAAAATGTTTCAAGTACCTTATTTCGGAATTCAGTACCATTATCACTTCGTAACTGACAGACTTTTCGAGTATACTTGAGTTCAATTCTTTTGATGAGAGAGATGATTTCAGTAGGTGCAACACTTTTGGATCTGAGGAATACCACCCAACAATATCTGGTGAATTCATAGACCACAACTAGAGTGTACTTCTTTCCAGCTCTAGTTTGAACATTCACTGGACCAAAGAGATCCATATGAGCATGTGAAGAGGTTCAGTGATGCTAAAGTTTGCCTAGTTTTGAAACTGGCTCTTTTCTGCTTGCCCATCTCACACCCTGGACATGGCTTTTCTTTATTGAAAGAAATCCGTGGTATCCCATCAACCAGTTGTTTGCGAGACAACTTGTTAATATATTTGAAATTAAGATGGGATAATCTTTTATGCCACAGCCAGTTGGTGTTCTCATCAGCTTTGGTATAGAAGCACTGCTCTTTGGAGCTGGTTCCATATCCATGATGTACACATTTCCTTTTCTTGGTGCAACCATCACCACTTTCCAATCCTTGTTAAATATGGTGCCTTGTGAAACAAAACTCTGTAGCCATCATCACAAAGTTGGCTGACACTGATCAGGTTATTTCAAACCATTCACAAATGCAACTCTTTTGAATTCGACCTGTCCGTTATTGAGCACACCATATCCTTCAGTCTTTCCACTTTGATCATTACCAAACGTCACTGCCGGTCCATCTTGGACAGTGAACTCTTCAAGCAGGGGCTTACATCCGGTCATAGTCCGGCCAGCTGCGCTGTCTAGATACCAGGTGTTCTTCTTTCGATTGCCCTGCACACCCACAAAAATCATCAGTTATTTTTGTGAACCCATCTTTTCTTGATGGGTTCACTGGACTTCTCTATAGAAGTCTCAGTTGATTGTTGTGGAGGTAAACTGAAGACTACATCTGGATCTGTTTCACCAGATCCAGGTGCAGTAGTAAAAATGATTGGTATTTGATACCTGCTTCCCTTTTTCTTATCAGAGTTAGTTCCAGATGGAACATTCTTTTGTTTTGATTTTGAAGGGGGTTTAATATTTTGTTTTACAACTGGAGGTGATGAACCTCCTTCCAGATTTTTAATCCGGGCAGTACAACTCTGAACCTGTCGAGACAAAAATTGGAGTTGACTTTCCAGTTTAAACAAAATATTGTTTTCATCAGGCTGCTGAACCTTGGACCTTGGTTCAGCTGGAGTTTTAGTCTTTTGGGTCTTGGGCTCCTTAGACTTCTGAGGTAAAGGCTTGTTACCAGTGGCCTTTTTAACTGGAGCACTAGCCTGTTTGGCTCCAGGTTTAACCTCAATGGGGGTGGTCTCAATGGGTTCAGTTTCGACAGCCTCAGGTTGATCATAAGGAGTTTCAACCCTGAGAGCTGGAGGCAATGCATGAAGATCTGGTATAAGAGCTGCCATTTCAAGATCTCCAGATTTCCATGCATTTTTCTGGGCATCAATTGTTCTAGAAAATGCATCATAATTCTTTCCAGATGCTTTTACCCATGATTTGATAATCAATTGTTCTTTTTCAAGATCAGAAACTAATTTTTGATTTTCAAATTCTAAAGCCTCAATTTTCAAAACTGACTCCTTGAGAGCCAACTGGACACTTTGTAAATCATTTAGTTGTGGTTTAACATTGTTCAGTTCAATTAAGATAGTATCCAGATATCTTTCACTATCTGCTCTAACAGTTTCCACAAAAAGCCAAATCACCACTTAATGATTCAGCAAGGTCCAGTTTCAGTTCTGGGTCAACCTGGTTGTCATAATCACATACCTTTTTCAAAATGATGTCCACCCATCTTCCAGTGATGACATCTTCTTTTGCCACATGCTGCTGTTGATCTTCCAAGGCCATGAAACACATGTCCCTTTCCTCTTCTTCATCAGCTGATGAGTCATCAGAGTACTCCCATTTTCCCTCAGTTTGTGCCATTAAGCACTGATCCTTTTCTTTTTCCATGGACAGGAGGCAATCTGGGCCTTAAGCTTCTTATATTTAGCTTTGTAGCTATCATCAGGCCGATAAAAATTTGGGACAGGGGGACCAGTTTGGTTGTCCAACTGACTAGATCTGCATTCCTTCATAAAATGACCTTTCTTACCGCATTTATAGCAGGTAAGATTGGTTTTATCCAGAGAGCTGGAGCTGGAAGCATTGTTTGGGCCATTAAATATTTTGGATTTATGCTTAAACCTATTAAAGGTTTTAGCAATCATGGCTACCAGATCATCATCGTCAGTTTCATCACAACTATCACTAATTTCAATGGTCAGGCCAGAGTTCAAGAAACTGTTTAACATCTCCTTCATTGAGTGTGACTGGACACTCTCTGCAGACATTAAAGCAGCACAAGGTCGCTCAGTTACACTAGCTACCTTGGGACTCTGGGCATGGTTCATGGCATCCTGCTCAGCCACCAGTCTTGCAGCATTATTGTCTTCAGTGAATCTGAAGGCTCCATAGAGCGATGCAAGAGTATGGCTGTGCAGGTTTTACCTTGTCTTAAGACAAGAACCATATTTTCCCATTTGGAAGGAAGAATATCACAAAACTTCTCAAGAAGAATATCCTTATCCTTCTCTACACCCAAGCCTCTCAACTGATTAATGAGGCTAGAAAACCTGGTGTAAGTACCAGTTAGACTTTCATTGGGTAGAGCAAAGAAGGATTCATACTTCTTGTTCAGGGAACCTTTCTGGTGACAATGGTGTCATCACCTCCTTCAAATTGAATGACTAATTCATCCCACATTGACTTGGCATTGGGGAACAACACAAGTGTTGGAATTAAGTCTTCAGGGACAGCTCCAAGGATCATGTTCTTGAGTCTGGTGTCCAGATCTACAAGTCTACGATCCTCGTTAGACCAGTGGTCTTCGAGCTTTTCTCTGGAACCTCTTCTTCCAGTTGGATCTAGAAGAGGACTTATCCCAAGAGACATGGGTATATACGGTCCATCCTTAAGGATTTTCAGCAGATATCTCTCTATCCCACCAAAATGCAAGAGCATTCTAGCCTTCCATGTACCGAAGGTCTCACTGTTTCCATCGAATTTGGGAACAGGAGTGTTGGAATAATGTACATGGACATGGTTAGGGGCAGTAGGAGGAGGAGGGTTTGTATTAACATTTTGAAGAGGTGGAGTATTAACATTTAAAGGGTTTTCATCTTGACCAGAACCATTCCCACCTTCAGTAGTAGTCATCTAAGCAGATCTAGGCAAATATTTTAGCCTTCTGCTCTGATACCACTTGTAAGTCCCAACTCAATAGATGGTACTACCTGAAGACACCTCTATGTCGATGGTGGGATTACTTTGCAATATAAGCACTGAACTGGAGACGACCAGTTGCAGTGAGCATATACCAAGTTCGGATAGATTACTTATTTAAGTGACAATAAGTAAGAACAATGCAATAATGTAAAATACTTGTAAAGTAAATTGGTGAGACAATATGTAATTTTTAAGTGTAATTTATTTATTAACTTTAAATAAATTACAAGGTTGTTGTGGAACCAAGATAATACAAAGTATGTAAATATCCTAACAACCTATGAACTACAATTGATCTACACTTGGAAATTCTCTAAACAATCAAAACACTTAAAGTTGTGAAATGTTCCTTTTAGCGATTGAGAGAATATTGCACAAGTTCACCAAGAATATTGCAGGTTTGCAAAGTATGTGTGTGTGATTCTTGTTGTGCAATGACTTGTATTTATAGGCAAAGTTGACATTGGGATGTCAACTTTGGCCGTACAAATATGGTTGAGAACATTTAAGGAATGACATTTAATTCCTTAAAATGCTGTGTAAAGTTACGGTATAAAGCAACTTTACTCAACCAGCTTTACGTACCTTTTTGTACTTTATACATAGATAAATCCTTTTATCCGTATAATAGCACATAAAGCATAAAAGTTTTTTCCTCGTAATCAGTGTAAAGCTTTGTAAGAGCTTTTCACTGATGGTCTCCAGTTTGTAACTGACTAGAATGTCAACTGGGCTTCGCTGCCATTGTCATTCTCTATCTTCCACTTGTTGTCTTCGACTTCAACTGGAATGATTCTTCAACTGGTCAGTTTCTCAACTGGAGGAAGTCTTCAGTTGCGTTAACTGTACGATGCAACTGGACTTCAATATATATCTGGACAAATCTTCTTGGTCTCCAGGTGCAACTGGAGACTGGCCTGTTTCGCTGAAACTGGTCCTAACAAAATTGCAGTGCAAAATTATTCCCAGAAGGAATTCGAATCAATGGGTGAAGCTTGGAAAAGACTAAAGAAGATGTCTAGAGAGTGCTATAGGCGTGAGAGATCTTAAGCATAGTTGGTGCAACTATTCTATGGCGGTGGAATAAGCGAGACAAAGATGTACTTAGATTTGATGTGCGGAGGATCGTTTGATTACAAGACGGCCAACAGCAACTACGCAACACTTGAAGACATAGCACAACGAAAGGTAGACAAGGACTGGTTGAAGATGACGTTAATGGAAGGAGATTTCAAAAGCACGAAAGAGAAAATGGAGAGAGAAATACAAAGCCTAAAGGAGAACGGTGAAAGAAATGACCAGAACATCAGAGAAATTAAGGAACAGCTAGGCAAAACGAACGCGGTACTTGACTTGATTTACGAGCGCTTGTTCTCTAAGGAAGAAACCGTGAAAGGAATAACCACAAGATCGTGGAAGGCAACAAAATCACCCCCGAATCCTCTGTAAGCAGAGGAGAAAGATGAAGATGAAGAGCCAGCAGAAGTGGAA
>CM067175.1:49416006-49454251 GCA_034093135.1 Erigeron breviscapus | reverse complement strand
CGACTGAGGATTCACTCAATTTCTATTCACGTTAGCTGCAGCAGCAGTAGCAGCAGCATTAGTAGCAACTGCACCTGGATGGACAGGTGGAGTAACGCTGGCAGTTGCTCCGTCACGTTGGATGTTGCGGTTGCGAGTGTTAACCATTTTCTTCAATAAAATGGTGGAGTCGATAAGCGCGAAATAAAACAAAAGTTCGTTGGGATAAGGCTAAATCATATCATCGTAACATAAACATATCATAAACATATCATTAACCACCGTTCATCATAACATATCATATCATAAACATATCATTAACCACCGTTCATCATAACATATCATATCATAAACATATCATTAACCACCGTTCATCATAACATATCATATCATAAACATATCATTAACCACCGTTCATCATAACATATCATATCATAAACATATCATTAACCACCGTTCATCATAACATATCATATCATAAACATATCATTAACCACCGTTCATCATAACATATCATATCATAAACATATCATTAACCACCGTTCATCATAACATATCATATCATAAACATATCATTAACCACCGTTCATCATAACATATCATATCATAAACATATCATTAACCACCGTTCATCATAACATATCATATCATAAACATATCATTAACCACCGTTCATCATAACATATCATATCATAAACATATCATTAACCACCGTTCATCATAACATATCATATCATAAACATATCATTAACCACCGTTCATCATAACATATCATATCATAAACATATCATTAACCACCGTTCATCATAACATATCATATCATAAACATATCATTAACCACCGTTCATCATAACATATCATATCATAAACATATCATTAACCACCGTTCATCATAACATATCATATCATAAACATATCATTAACCACCGTTCATCATAACATATCATATCATAAACATATCATTAACCACCGTTCATCATAACATATCATATCATAAACATATCATTAACCACCGTTCATCATAACATATCATATCATAAACATATCATTAACCACCGTTCATCATAACATATCATATCATAAACATATCATTAACCACCGTTCATCATAACATATCATATCATAAACATATCATTAACCACCGTTCATCATAACATATCATATCATAAACATATCATTAACCACCGTTCATCATAACATATCATATCATAAACATATCATTAACCACCGTTCATCATAACATATCATATCATAAACATATCATTAACCACCGTTCATCATAACATATCATATCATAAACATATCATTAACCACCGTTCATCATAACATATCATATCATAAACATATCATTAACCACCGTTCATCATAACATATCATATCATAAACATATCATTAACCACCGTTCATCATAACATATCATATCATAAACATATCATTAACCACCGTTCATCATAACATATCATATCATAAACATATCATTAACCACCGTTCATCATAACATATCATATCATAAACATATCATTAACCACCGTTCATCATAACATATCATATCATAAACATATCATTAACCACCGTTCATCATAACATATCATATCATAAACATATCATTAACCACCGTAAGGCACGATGTACCTATTACCACCGTAAGGCACGATGTACCTATTACCACCGTAAGGCACGATGTACCTATTACCACCGTAAGGCACGATGTACCTATTACCACCGTAAGGCACGATGTACCTATTACCACCGTAAGGCACGATGTACCTATTACCACCGTAAGGCACGATGTACCTATTACCACCGTAAGGCACGATGTACCTATTACCACCGTAAGGCACGATGTACCTATTACCACCGTAAGGCACGATGTACCTATTACCACCGTAAGGCACGATGTACCTATTACCACCGTAAGGCACGATGTACCTATTACCACCGTAAGGCACGATGTACCTATTACCACCGTAAGGCACGATGTACCTATTACCACCGTAAGGCACGATGTACCTATTACCACCGTAAGGCACGATGTACCTATTACCACCGTAAGGCACGATGTACCTATTACCACCGTAAGGCACGATGTACCTATTACCACCGTAAGGCACGATGTACCTATTACCACCGTAAGGCACGATGTACCTATTACCACCGTAAGGCACGATGTACCTATTACCACCGTAAGGCACGATGTACCTATTACCACCGTAAGGCACGATGTACCTATTACCACCGTAAGGCACGATGTACCTATTACCACCGTAAGGCACGATGTACCTATTACCACCGTAAGGCACGATGTACCTATTACCACCGTAAGGCACGATGTACCTATTACCACCGTAAGGCACGATGTACCTATTACCACCGTAAGGCACGATGTACCTATTACCACCGTAAGGCACGATGTACCTATTACCACCGTAAGGCACGATGTACCTATTACCACCGTAAGGCACGATGTACCTATTACCACCGTAAGGCACGATGTACCTATTACCACCGTAAGGCACGATGTACCTATTACCACCGTAAGGCACGATGTACCTATTACCACCGTAAGGCACGATGTACCTATTACCACCGTAAGGCACGATGTACCTATTACCACCGTAAGGCACGATGTACCTATTACCACCGTAAGGCACGATGTACCTATTACCACCGTAAGGCACGATGTACCTATTACCACCGTAAGGCACGATGTACCTATTACCACCGTAAGGCACGATGTACCTATTACCACCGTAAGGCACGATGTACCTATTACCACCGTAAGGCACGATGTACCTATTACCACCGTAAGGCACGATGTACCTATTACCACCGTAAGGCACGATGTACCTATTACCACCGTAAGGCACGATGTACCTATTACCACCGTAAGGCACGATGTACCTATTACCACCGTAAGGCACGATGTACCTATTACCACCGTAAGGCACGATGTACCTATTACCACCGTAAGGCACGATGTACCTATTACCACCGTAAGGCACGATGTACCTATTACCACCGTAAGGCACGATGTACCTATTACCACCGTAAGGCACGATGTACCTATTACCACCGTAAGGCACGATGTACCTATTACCACCGTAAGGCACGATGTACCTATTACCACCGTAAGGCACGATGTACCTATTACCACCGTAAGGCACGATGTACCTATTACCACCGTAAGGCACGATGTACCTATTACCACCGTAAGGCACGATGTACCTATTACCACCGTAAGGCACGATGTACCTATTACCACCGTAAGGCACGATGTACCTATTACCACCGTAAGGCACGATGTACCTATTACCACCGTAAGGCACGATGTACCTATTACCACCGTAAGGCACGATGTACCTATTACCACCGTAAGGCACGATGTACCTATTACCACCGTAAGGCACGATGTACCTATTACCACCGTAAGGCACGATGTACCTATTACCACCGTAAGGCACGATGTACCTATTACCACCGTAAGGCACGATGTACCTATTACCACCGTAAGGCACGATGTACCTATTACCACCGTAAGGCACGATGTACCTATTACCACCGTAAGGCACGATGTACCTATTACCACCGTAAGGCACGATGTACCTATTACCACCGTAAGGCACGATGTACCTATTACCACCGTAAGGCACGATGTACCTATTACCACCGTAAGGCACGATGTACCTATTACCACCGTAAGGCACGATGTACCTATTACCACCGTAAGGCACGATGTACCTATTACCACCGTAAGGCACGATGTACCTATTACCACCGTAAGGCACGATGTACCTATTACCACCGTAAGGCACGATGTACCTATTACCACCGTAAGGCACGATGTACCTATTACCACCGTAAGGCACGATGTACCTATTACCACCGTAAGGCACGATGTACCTATTACCACCGTAAGGCACGATGTACCTATTACCACCGTAAGGCACGATGTACCTATTACCACCGTAAGGCACGATGTACCTATTACCACCGTAAGGCACGATGTACCTATTACCACCGTAAGGCACGATGTACCTATTACCACCGTAAGGCACGATGTACCTATTACCACCGTAAGGCACGATGTACCTATTACCACCGTAAGGCACGATGTACCTATTACCACCGTAAGGCACGATGTACCTATTACCACCGTAAGGCACGATGTACCTATTACCACCGTAAGGCACGATGTACCTATTACCACCGTAAGGCACGATGTACCTATTACCACCGTAAGGCACGATGTACCTATTACCACCGTAAGGCACGATGTACCTATTACCACCGTAAGGCACGATGTACCTATTACCACCGTAAGGCACGATGTACCTATTACCACCGTAAGAGGATTCCGTCCCCGGAATCACTTCAACATCAAAAAGGTGGGGATAGGTCTCCCGCATTACGGACTCGGTCTCCCAAGTCATACTTTCGCCGTGATTGTGTTTCCACTTTATGAGAACTAGATCGATAGTCTTTCGTCGTAACTTCTTTTGTTTCCTTCCCAATATAGCAACAGGTTCATCGACAATCTGCTTGTTGGGATTAATACTTACGTCCTCGAGTGGAATGACATCCGTTTCATTCGCATAGCACTTACGTAGGTAACACACATGAAATGTGTTGTGAATTCCATTAAGTTCTGGAGGTAAGTCCAGCTTAAATGCCTGTTCATTAACCTTCTTAATGATCTTAAAAGGTCCAATGAATCTGGGGCTTAACTTTCCACGTTTTCCAAACCGTAATACACCTTTCCAAGGCGACACTTTGAGTAAAACCATTTCGCCTTCTTTAAAATCGAACGGCCTCCTTTTCTTATCAGCATATGACTTTTGCCTTTCACGAGCAACACGTAAGGCTTTCTTTGCAACATTAACTTTATCGGCCGTAATTTGTACTACTTCGGGTCCAGCAAATTGCTTTTCCCCGGGCTCCAACCAACAACTAGGAGTCCGACACTTTCTACCATATAACATCTCATAAGGTGGCATTCCAATGCTCGCATGATAACTATTGTTATACGCAAACTCAATAAGAGGTAGGTGTTTATCCCACGAACCACCATAATCCATTACACAAGCTCTGAGCATATCTTCGAGCGTTTGAATAGTCCTTTCACTTTGCCCATCGGTTTGCGGATGGTAGGCTGTGCTCAGACGAACTTGCGTACCAACTTCCCGTTGAAAACTCTTCCAAAAGTTGGAAACGAATCGAGCATCACGATCTGACACAATCGATATCGGAACACCATGTTTAGAAACCACTTCATCAATATACAACGTAGCGAAGTTCTCCATAGGAGCAGTCTCACGAACTGGGAGAAAGTGAGCACTCTTCGTTAATCGATCGACAATAACCCATATCATATCGTGACCACGAGGCGTCCTCGGAAGTTTGGTCACAAAATCCATCGTAATGTGATCCCATTTCCACTCAGGGATCTCAAGTTGCTGAAACTTCCCGTAAGGCTTTTGATGTTCAGCTTTCACCTTCGCACACGTCAAACATTTCTGCACATACATCATCACATCGTTCTTAATACTGGGCCACCAATAAATAGGCTTCAAATCTGCATGCATCTTTGTGGCACCAGGGTGTACAGAATACTTAGTTTTGTGAGCTTCATCCATTACTAACTCACGATTGCCTCCATAGAGAGGAACCCATATTCTACCTTTGTAGGTTCGAAGGCCACGACTATTTTCTTCCATTTGGAGTCTGTTCTTCTTCTTTTTCCCAATAGACTCCGCTTTCACATTAACATCCTTTAACGCTTCGATTTGAGCTAATCGAATAGGTTCCAGTAAATTCGACTCAATCTTTGTAATCATCGCACATAATCTACTTTTCGCATATCCTTTGCGGCTTAAGGCATCAGCAACCACATTAGCTTTGCCTGGGTGATATTTAATTTCACAATCGTAATCCTTTAATAACTCCATCCACCGCCGTTGTCTAACATTCATGTCCTTCTGAGTAAACACGTACTGTAAGCTCTTATGATCCGTATAAAGGGTACACTTTGTACCATACAGATAATGTCGCCACAACTTCAGAGCAAAAACAACCGCAGCCAGCTCAAGGTCATGAGTAGGATAGTTCCGCTCATGAGGCTTCAGCTGTCGAGAGGCGTAAGCGATAACTTTGTCTCGTTGCATTAGTACACACCCTAACCCCGTGATGGATGCGTCACTATAAACCACTAGATCATCTGTTCCTTCGGGTAAAGCTAAGACTGGAGCTTCACACAACTTCTTTTCAACGTTGTGAAGGCTTTCTCTTGAGCATCGGTCCACACAAACTTCACACCTTTCTTCGTTAATTCAGTCATTGGCTTGGCAATGCGCGAGAAATCCTGAATAAAACGTCGATAATAGCCAGCCAAACCGAGAAAACTCTTAATTTCAGTAGGAGACTTAGGCTGCTCCCACTTCGACACTGCTTCTATCTTCGAAGGATCTACTTTTATACCATCAGAGGAGACGACATGGCCGAGGAAATGAACTTCCTTTAGCCAGAACTCGCACTTGGAGAATTTAGCATATAGCTTTTTCTCTCTGAGGACTTGAAGGACAGCTCTCAAATGCTCTCTATGTTCCTCTTCCGACTTTGAATACACAAGAATGTCGTCGATAAAAACAATAACGAAATGATCCAAAAATGGTCGACAGACACGGTTCATCAAATCCATAAACTTCGCTGGAGCATTTGTCAAACCGAATGGCATGACAAGGAACTCATAATGACCATAACGAGTTCGGAACGCTGTTTTGGCTACACTTTCTTCTTCAACCTTCAATTGATGATAGCCAGATCGTAAGTCGATCTTCGAAAAATAGGAAGCACCTTGAAGTTGATCGAACAAATCATCAATGCGAGGGAGTGGATATTTATTCTTCACCGTTCTTTTATTCAGCTCACGATAATCGATACACATACGCATGGATCCGTCTTTCTTCTTTACGAAAAGGATAGGAGCACCCCAAGGAGAGGAACTCGGACGAATGAAACCTTTATCTAAAAGTTCCTGAATTTGCGTCATTAACTCCTTCATCTCCGTCGGAGCTAGTCGATAGGGAGCTTTGGCTACAGGAGTAGCACCAGGAATAAGGTCAATAGAAAATTCAACCTCACGATCCGGAGGAAGACCTGGAAGATCTTCAGGGAAAACATCAGGAAACTCGGAAACAACTTCGACATCAGAGACTGTAGGCTTCGCGATACGAGAATCGATGACATAAGCTAGAAAATGTGACTTAGTTTGCCGTATACAACGAAGTGCTTTCATCATCGAGATCACCTTAACATTTCCCGGCTTCTTGTCACCATAAACACAGACACCTTTACCGTCGGGAGTAGCGATACGGACTATCTTTTTCGAACATAGGACGACAGCATCATTCTTAGACATCCAATCCATACCGAGAACAACATCGAAACTAGGAATGGTAGCGGGTAACAGGTTAGCAGTAAATGAACGACCCTCTATTTCTAAAGGACAATCAGAGTAACCTTCCCGAATAATAGACGTTGCACCATTAGCCACTTCTACTTCTATAGGGCACCGTAAAGAACTAGTAGTCATGTCTAACTTAGGAGCAAACAGAGTAGACACAAAAGATTTGTTCGCACCAGAATCAAATAACACATTAGCAGGTTTGGAGTTAACAATAAGGGTAGCAGTAACTACCTGATCATCGTCTTTTGCCTCCTCAGCCGTCATCTGAAAAGCACGGGCTTTGGCTTTGGAAGCTTCTGCCTTCTTTCCCTCATCTTTCTTCATCTGCGGGCAGTCTGCAATACGGTGCTTGGTGTCTCCACATTTATAACATCTTGCCTTGTCAGTGCATTGGTCAATGGTATGACCCTGAGTTCCACACCTATTGCACCTGCGGGTCTTTGTAGAACACTGACCAGAATGGATAGATTTGCAGCCAGGGCACCATTTTCCATCCTTGTCTGTTTTTCCCTTGTCGGAGGACGAAGATCCCTTGAATTTCTTACCAAAACGATTTGACCCACCAAACCTCCGCTTATTGCCAGACTTCTTCTCATCTTCTTTCTTTTCAACTTTCTTATCCGCAGCAAAATCATCATCAAGCTTTTTGGATTCCTTGATTGCTTCCGTTAGGGTCTTATGCTGCCTACAAATACCTCGATAACTTGGAGGTAAACCATCGACATAGCAGGCGACTTGATCTGCATCAGTTCTGAATAGATGACCCACAAATTTCATCTTTTCCATAAAGGAACGAGCATAATCATTAATTTTTCCCACTTCAGCCTTCAGGGCACGAAACTCTTTTTCCATTTTTCTCTGCTCATGAACTCCAATATACTCTTCAATAAACTTCTGCTTGAAGGTAGCCCATGTGATAGCAGACACCATATCTGGAGTCATCGAAATAGTAATGCTCTTCCACCAATCTCGAGCACCTTCTTTCAACATTCTACTCGCACACAACACCTTTTTATCCTCTGGACAGTCACAAGCTTCAAAGACCATCTCAGTATCATCAAGCCATTCCATACAGCCTACTGCGTTAAGTGTTCCATTGAATTTCTGAGCTCCACACTTCTGGAAACTTTCGAACTTAAATCGAGAAGCTTGAACTACATTAGGAGGAGCCACATCAACATTAACAGGGGGGACGACAACATTATCCACTGGTGGCTCAATGTGGTGAGAAGGCACTGAGAAATTGCCATCAGTTCCTTCAGCATTTTCAGCAAGAGCGTTGTTCAGTTGCTCCTGAGTCTGTGCTAACTGGGCCTGGAGAGTCAGCACCAGATTGTACAATTCAGCTGCATTTGGGATTTGCTCCACCACTGCTTCATTAACTATGGGTTGATTACCAGGAGGTGGAGGCATAGGGCCTAATGAGCCTTGCCGATTGATCGGCTGAGGATTCACTCGATTTCTATTCACGTTAGCTGCAGCAGCAGTAGCAGCAGCATTAATAGCAACTGCACCTGGATGGACAGGTGGAGTAACGCTGGCAGTTGCTCCGTCACGTTGGATGTTGCGGTTGCGAGTGTTAACCATTTTCCTTCAATAAAATGGTGGAGTCGATAAGCGCGAAATAAAACAAAAGTTCGTTGGGATAAGGCTAAATCATATCATCGTAACATAAACATCTTCGTAAGCCTTATCACACTCGCACTCATCCCAACCCATCCTACATCTCATGTCATCACTAGCTAAGGCATCCTACGAATACCTAGCATGCGCATCTTAAGTTTAAGTCCAAATCCTATGGTCAATAGGCCTTGGTTCACTTAAACTACTTCTCTGATACCAACTTGTAACACCCGTTTCGTAAAAATATGGATTTCCAAAAAATTTCGCCTAACGGCGTTAAATCATGCGGAAACGATTTAGGAAAATACTCAACTAAGGAAAACAGTTGAGAAAACATAAGTTCGTTATCATAATCATATCATATCGTAAACATATCATTAACCACCGTTCATCATAACATATCATATCGTAAACATATCATTAACCACCGTTCATCATATCATATCGTAAACATATCATTAACCACCGTCGTCATAACATATCATATCGTAAACATATCATTAACCACCGTTCATCATATCATATCGTAAACATATCATTAACCACCGTTCATCATATCATATCGTAAACATATCATTAACCACCGTTCATCATATCATATCGTAAACATATCATTAACCACCGTTCATCATATCATATCGTAAACATATCATTAACCACCGTTCATCATATCATATCGTAAACATATCATTAACCACCGTTCATCATATCATATCGTAAACATATCATTAACCACCGTTCATCATAACATATCATATCATAAACATATCATTAACCACCGTTCATCATATCATATCGTAAACATATCATTAACCACCGTTCATCATATCATATCGTAAACATATCATTAACCACCGTTCATCATAACATATCATATCGTAAACATATCATTAACCACCGTTCATCATAACATATCATATCGTAAACATATCATTAACCACCGTTCATCATAACATATCATATCGTAAACATATCATTAACCACCGTTCATCATAACATATCATATCGTAAACATATCATTAACCACCGTTCATCATATCATATCGTAAACATATCATTAACCACCGTTCATCATAACATATCATATCATAAACATATCATTAACCACCGTTCATCATATCATATCGTAAACATATCATTAACCACCGTTCATCATATCATATCGTAAACATATCATTAACCACCGTTCATCATATCATATCGTAAACATATCATTAACCACCGTTCATCATAACATATCATATCGTAAACATATCATTAACCACCGTTCATCATAACATATCATATCGTAAACATATCATTAACCACCGTTCATCATAACATATCATATCGTAAACATATCATTAACCACCGTTCATCATAACATATCATATCGTAAACATATCATTAACCACCGTTCATCATATCATATCGTAAACATATCATTAACCACCGTTCATCATAACATATCATATCGTAAACATATCATTAACCACCGTTCATCATAACATATCATATCGTAAACATATCATTAACCACCGTTCATCATAACATATCATATCGTAAACATATCATTAACCACCGTTCATCATAACATATCATATCGTAAACATATCATTAACCACCGTTCATCATAACATATCATATCGTAAACATATCATTAACCACCGTTCATCATAACATATCATATCGTAAACATATCATTAACCACCGTTCATCATAACATATCATATCGTAAACATATCATTAACCACCGTTCATCATATCATATCGTAAACATATCATTAACCACCGTTCATCATAACATATCATATCATAAACATATCATTAACCACCGTTCATCATATCATATCGTAAACATATCATTAACCACCGTTCATCATATCATATCGTAAACATATCATTAACCACCGTTCATCATATCATATCATAAACATATCATTAACCACCGTAAGGCACGATGTACCTATTACCACCGTAAGGCACGATGTACCTATTACCACCGTAAGGCACGATGTACCTATTACCACCGTAAGGCACGATGTACCTATTACCACCGTAAGGCACGATGTACCTATTACCACCGTAAGGCACGATGTACCTATTACCACCGTAAGGCACGATGTACCTATTACCACCGTAAGGCACGATGTACCTATTACCACCGTAAGGCACGATGTACCTATTACCACCGTAAGGCACGATGTACCTATTACCACCGTAAGGCACGATGTACCTATTACCACCGTAAGGCACGATGTACCTATTACCACCGTAAGGCACGATGTACCTATTACCACCGTAAGGCACGATGTACCTATTACCACCGTAAGGCACGATGTACCTATTACCACCGTAAGGCACGATGTACCTATTACCACCGTAAGGCACGATGTACCTATTACCACCGTTCATCATAACATATCATATCGTAAACATATCATTAACCACCGTTCATCATAACATATCATATCGTAAACATATCATTAACCACCGTTCATCATAACATATCATATCGTAAACATATCATTAACCACCGTTCATCATAACATATCATATCGTAAACATATCATTAACCACCGTTCATCATATCATATCGTAAACATATCATTAACCACCGTTCATCATATCATATCGTAAACATATCATTAACCACCGTTCATCATATCATATCGTAAACATATCATTAACCACCGTTCATCATAACATATCATATCATAAACATATCATTAACCACCGTTCATCATATCATATCGTAAACATATCATTAACCACCGTTCATCATATCATATCGTAAACATATCATTAACCACCGTTCATCATATCATATCGTAAACATATCATTAACCACCGTTCATCATATCATATCGTAAACATATCATTAACCACCGTTCATCATAACATATCATATCATAAACATATCATTAACCACCGTTCATCATATCATATCGTAAACATATCATTAACCACCGTTCATCATATCATATCGTAAACATATCATTAACCACCGTTCATCATATCATATCGTAAACATATCATTAACCACCGTTCATCATATCATATCGTAAACATATCATTAACCACCGTTCATCATATCATATCGTAAACATATCATTAACCACCGTTCATCATAACATATCATATCATAAACATATCATTAACCACCGTTCATCATATCATATCGTAAACATATCATTAACCACCGTTCATCATATCATATCGTAAACATATCATTAACCACCGTTCATCATAACATATCATATCATAAACATATCATTAACCACCGTTCATCATATCATATCGTAAACATATCATTAACCACCGTTCATCATATCATATCGTAAACATATCATTAACCACCGTTCATCATAACATATCATATCGTAAACATATCATTAACCACCGTTCATCATAACATATCATATCGTAAACATATCATTAACCACCGTTCATCATATCATATCGTAAACATATCATTAACCACCGTTCATCATAACATATCATATCGTAAACATATCATTAACCACCGTTCATCATATCATATCGTAAACATATCATTAACCACCGTTCATCATATCATATCGTAAACATATCATTAACCACCGTTCATCATATCATATCGTAAACATATCATTAACCACCGTTCATCATATCATATCGTAAACATATCATTAACCACCGTTCATCATATCATATCGTAAACATATCATTAACCACCGTTCATCATATCATATCGTAAACATATCATTAACCACCGTTCATCATATCATATCGTAAACATATCATTAACCACCGTTCATCATATCATATCGTAAACATATCATTAACCACCGTTCATCATATCATATCGTAAACATATCATTAACCACCGTTCATCATATCATATCGTAAACATATCATTAACCACCGTTCATCATATCATATCGTAAACATATCATTAACCACCGTTCATCATATCATATCGTAAACATATCATTAACCACCGTTCATCATATCATATCGTAAACATATCATTAACCACCGTTCATCATATCATATCGTAAACATATCATTAACCACCGTTCATCATATCATATCGTAAACATATCATTAACCACCGTTCATCATATCATATCGTAAACATATCATTAACCACCGTTCATCATATCATATCGTAAACATATCATTAACCACCGTTCATCATATCATATCGTAAACATATCATTAACCACCGTTCATCATATCATATCGTAAACATATCATTAACCACCGTTCATCATATCATATCGTAAACATATCATTAACCACCGTTCATCATATCATATCGTAAACATATCATTAACCACCGTTCATCATATCATATCGTAAACATATCATTAACCACCGTTCATCATATCATATCGTAAACATATCATTAACCACCGTTCATCATATCATATCGTAAACATATCATTAACCACCGTTCATCATATCATATCGTAAACATATCATTAACCACCGTTCATCATATCATATCGTAAACATATCATTAACCACCGTTCATCATATCATATCGTAAACATATCATTAACCACCGTTCATCATATCATATCGTAAACATATCATTAACCACCGTTCATCATATCATATCGTAAACATATCATTAACCACCGTTCATCATATCATATCGTAAACATATCATTAACCACCGTTCATCATATCATATCGTAAACATATCATTAACCACCGTTCATCATATCATATCGTAAACATATCATTAACCACCGTTCATCATATCATATCGTAAACATATCATTAACCACCGTTCATCATATCATATCGTAAACATATCATTAACCACCGTTCATCATATCATATCGTAAACATATCATTAACCACCGTTCATCATATCATATCGTAAACATATCATTAACCACCGTTCATCATATCATATCGTAAACATATCATTAACCACCGTTCATCATATCATATCGTAAACATATCATTAACCACCGTTCATCATATCATATCGTAAACATATCATTAACCACCGTTCATCATATCATATCGTAAACATATCATTAACCACCGTTCATCATATCATATCGTAAACATATCATTAACCACCGTTCATCATATCATATCGTAAACATATCATTAACCACCGTTCATCATATCATATCGTAAACATATCATTAACCACCGTTCATCATATCATATCGTAAACATATCATTAACCACCGTTCATCATATCATATCGTAAACATATCATTAACCACCGTTCATCATATCATATCGTAAACATATCATTAACCACCGTTCATCATATCATATCGTAAACATATCATTAACCACCGTTCATCATATCATATCGTAAACATATCATTAACCACCGTTCATCATATCATATCGTAAACATATCATTAACCACCGTTCATCATATCATATCGTAAACATATCATTAACCACCGTTCATCATATCATATCGTAAACATATCATTAACCACCGTTCATCATATCATATCGTAAACATATCATTAACCACCGTTCATCATATCATATCGTAAACATATCATTAACCACCGTTCATCATATCATATCGTAAACATATCATTAACCACCGTTCATCATATCATATCGTAAACATATCATTAACCACCGTTCATCATATCATATCGTAAACATATCATTAACCACCGTTCATCATATCATATCGTAAACATATCATTAACCACCGTTCATCATATCATATCGTAAACATATCATTAACCACCGTTCATCATATCATATCGTAAACATATCATTAACCACCGTTCATCATATCATATCGTAAACATATCATTAACCACCGTTCATCATATCATATCGTAAACATATCATTAACCACCGTTCATCATATCATATCGTAAACATATCATTAACCACCGTCATCATAACATATAGTATACAAGTTTTATAAAACAATAAATTTACAACAAGTAAATGATAAGAGTCAGGCCCTTCTTTTTGATGTCTGTCCTGGAGCATCTTCAGTAGCCTTTCTCTTTGGTGATGGAGAAGATGGTATTGATTCTGGTGATCTTATGCCCATTGCAACTTCCATCTGTTGCTTTCTTCTCCATACCTTTTCAATTCTTTTCAGAAATGCTTTAACATCAGTCGACACATTTGTCTTCCCCCTGAACGTTAAAGCGATTTCTTTCAGTTCACTCCATCCAAATGCTTGGACTGAAGTACTTTTCCTCTCATCAGTAAAGTTACCCTCCCTGGTCAACTTTACTTCAAACTTAGACATGCCTTCATGATCTTCAGCCAATTTGATTTCAGCACCAGTGATCCTTCTGGCATCAGCCCTGAAATTCAACATCTCATTGTATTTTTCTTTCAGCTTGGCTTGCTGGATCAATGATTCAGTTTCCTTGGACACTCTCCTTTGCTCTACAGCAGATTGGAGTTCTTGATGATTGATTTTTCGAGAAGTGTCCAGGGGAATGAAATTGCTTACATCAGCATCTTTGATTGCTTTGATTTGTCTGGCAGTCAATTTTGGTAAGCCAGTAAGTCGCTTCCTGTACTCTATCTCCAGAGCACCAGCGTTCTTTCTGAACTTTTTCAGCATCTTCAACAGTTTGCTCTTCCTCTCCAGATTCCATTTGTTGTTTTCCCTTAACTGACTTCAGAGTTGATGGAATATCTGGGAAGGACTCAAACTGGGGCTCACTGGCTTCAGTACCAGTAGCTCCTTCAGTTAGCCCGGCTTCAGTGCCATATGCTCTTTGTGACAATTGCTTCAGTGTTTGGTCACCAGACGAATTTCCCCCCTTGGAATGATCACCAGTCCTTGACTTGAGATCATTCCATAATTCTTCAAGCATAAGTCTGTCCAGTGCACCAAATGTTGTACCTGCTACTGGAGTTGTTTCAGTCACAACTTTCTTAAGTGCCTGCACTTCCTTCTGAACAATTGCAACAGCTTTAGGCAAGTGTTTTGGCAACTTCTCATCCAGTAACTTGTCTACTTGGGGTAACACCCCTATCATGAATGCTACGAAGAACAGTCTCAGAAACTTCTTCACATATTTCTTTCAGCATATTGTTTCTGAACTTCCTTGTACATGCATCACTTATTGATCTGACAACTGCATCCTGGTCTAGTGTGGGTCTAGTCTCCAGAGAACTGACCCTGAAAACCAAGTTCTGAACATCTTCTTTCAGACCTGCCAGTTCACCAGTGACTGCAGTCTGAACAGATCTAACCAACCTTGTCTCTAGACCCTGGACTGCCACTTTGAAACTTTCAGTGTTGTTGTTTGTGGCCAGTACCAGTTCATCAAGCTTCTCATAAACCAGCTTCTCATTCCCAGCAAAGACATTCATCTCAGATGCCAATTATTTGATAATAAAGATTTGAAGTCTGAAATAACCTGAGATGAAGTCTGGAGTGATCTCTCCAGGTCCGCCACCTTACTTAAAAGGCCTTGGACCTCGGCAGAAGATGAAGTGGAGAGACCACTGGGAGGTTCAAGAGTTGAAGGCAATCTGGTCATAAGAGGAACTTGTGCCCAGTCCTCTTCAGTTGCAGCTTCAGATGTTGCAACTGGTGACTCCGGCGCACGAGGTTGAGGTTGAGATTGTGAAGGTTGAGTGGTTGCTGGAGTGAAGTATTGAGTGTGTTCTGGAATTGAAGGTGGTGGTGGTGGTGGCATTGGTGGTGGTGGTGGTGGTGGCATGTTTGATTGTGGTGGTGGCATTTCTGGTGGAGGTGGTGGCATTTCTGGTAGACTTTCTTCTTCTTGGACATCTTCACCCAGAAAATTCAAGTTTGCATCAAAACCTTCAGACATTGGGGAATCTACGTCATCCCATTCTGGAGCCATCCCAACTGTCTGTTCACCAGACTATTCACCAGTCTCTACATTCACTTGTTCACCAGCCCCTATATTTAAGTCTATTTGAGCCTCTTGCTCAACTTCCTCAACAACCTGCTCAACAACTTGGGCAACATTTTCAATTTGTTCATCAGTTACCTGCCCAACAACCTCTTATACGTTTTCTTCAAAAATTGGAGACCCATCCAAATTCATAACATCCCCAGGATGTCTTTCAGGATTCACCTGAAGTCCTGCTCTCATCAGACGCCTGTTAGTTCTAGGTCGTCTGGAAGGTTCAACAACTTCTTGTACTTGACCTTCAGGAGCCACTTGTCTAATTGGTTGTACAGCTTCAATGATCTATACATCTTGGTCTCCAGAGGCTCTTTCAACAGCTTGACCTCTATCTGGAGCCATTTCAGCTTCTTCCCTTTGGAAGGTAAGCATGGACTGAGGAATATCTACCTCGTCCAGTGGAGATCTGAGATTGACCAAATCTCTCATATACTCACTCACAGAAAAGTGAGTAGTGTCAAAATCATACTGGTCTCCAAGACCATTTTTAAACAGCAGTGAAAGGAAACGAATATATGGAACAAAAGGTTTTCTTCCCTTCACTCTGAGACGCTCTACCAGGTCATCAAAAAGAATTTGGGCGAAGTTCACTCTAAGCCCAAACCATAAACAGTAGGCAATCTGGAGATGGGTTTGATTGATCTGGTCTAACCCTCCAGAACTGCCTCCCAGACATTCAACAATATGAGTGAAGAAATATCTCCATGAGTCTGACAGCTTGCTCATGTAGATAGTCCCTTTCCTGGATAGTTGGCCATGCTCATCCAAGATATCCGTGTGCCCCATCAGCCTGCATACTTCCCTTGTATTGATACCAGTGGGAAGCTCAATAGGCAACTCATTCTGTTTATGATAGTTTAACTGTAGAACAGACCTGAGCAGACTTGCAGTGAAACCAAGGGATCTGGTACCTCCTTTGAGAGTATAATTGATAGATGAAGTTTCATCATCAAATGTTGCAGTGTACCAGAATTCACACAGGTACTCGTGGTACATCCTTCCTGGATTTAATGTTAACGCACCATATAATGGGCAAGAGAGAAAGAATGAGTTTAATCTCCCAATAATCGATTGGGCATCATGAACACTGGAAAGAGAGAGTCTTGCCATCCAGTTATTCATGTTGATTCTAATGGCATTTGCCTCAAGATTAATATGAGGTGCCCTTTCAACATTATCAGAAGGGGCATATTCAGCGGCAAGGAGATTTTTGAGCGATTTTGACTGTCTAGGTGCCATTTTATACAGAATAAATGAAGATGGAATTGAATATATATAGGTTATGATGAAGAATTGATGAAGGAATTGAATATAAATGGAGTAAATAAGAGAGATGATGATGATTGGAAAAAGAATGAAGAAGTAAATGAAGGAATTTGAAAGATTTGGGAGTAAATATGTTCGAAGTAAATGCAAATGAAATTGAAAGTGGGTATATATAGGAGAAAGAATGTGGAACTCAAACGGTTTATTTGAAAATATCAAATATAATTTTGATCGAGGTTCTGAGATCCGCATTAATTACATCACATCACACAACCCACAAACACTAATAAGTTGCTCTTTTTGATTTCCCAAGGTAAAAATACCATCATTACATTGAAATATTTACATGCCACGTAGGATTAAAATATCTCCAAAAAGATTTGCTTACGTGGCACACACAATGACCAAGTATTTAGAAAATATTATGACATAATTCAGTGCATCTGGAGGTTGACTGGACACTCCAGTATCACTGGTGGATTAGTCCAGTGAACATGTACTGATGGTACACTGGAGGGACACTCCAGTAAAGTACCAGTGAAAACCATTTTTGAAAGACTGGTAACCTCAAACTTGCACGTCAACTAATTCAGACAAATGAGAGGGACACATTTACAAGGAGACATAAGTCACCTCAAACACGCACTTCAATCTGTCCAGTTACCAGTGAGAGGGACATATTTACAAAGCACCAGTAATATTTTCTGAAGAGTTTGTCCAGTGAGAAAATAAATTAATAAATTCCCCTTGAACTTAAAACATTTTTTAAGAAAAAGTATCTTTCAAGTCTTTCCCTGGAATGTTCCAGAAATCTAATAATGCAAAGATAGTACACAAAGGCGTTCAATATATGAGCAGTTACCAGATTTAAGGGTTTAACATTCCCAACTCACCAACAAGATATTCAAAAGTTTTGACATCCAGAGGTTTGGTAAAAATGTCAGCGAGTTATTTGTCAGTGGGAATAAAATGGAGTTCAATGTTGTTTTTCATAATATGATCACGAATGAAGTGATACCTGAGATCAATGTGCTTCGTTCTAGAGTGCATGACTGGATTGTTTGAGATAGCAATGGCACTGGTATTATCACAAAAGATTGGGGTCTTTGAATATTTAATACCATAATCAAGCAACTGGTTCTTCATCCAGAGTATCTGAGCACAACAACTGGCTGCAGACACGTATTCAGCTTCAGCAGTGGACAATGAAACTGAGGTTTGCTTCTTACTGGTCCAGCTGACCAGTTTGCCACCTAGGAAATGACATCCACCAGATGTGGATTTCCTGTCTATCTTACAACCTGCATGATCTGAATCTGAATAACCCATTAGATCCATGCCTGAGCCTTTGGGATACCAAAGACCTAGACTGGGGACTCCTTTAAGGTACTTCAGTATGCGCTTTACAGCAAGCATATGAGATTCCTTTGGATTAGACTGATATCTGGCACATAAACATGTTGAAAACATAATATCTGGTCTACTGGCAGTTAAATACATCAGTAAACCAACCATGCCTCTATAGACAGTGATGTTCACTGGTTTTCCATCTGGATCGGAGTCCAGTGTCAGTGGTGCAGAAATTGGAGTTGGTTTAGATGGTGAAGAGTGCATATCAAATTTCTTTAAAAGATCTCTAACATATTTTTCCTGATTAATAAAAATGCCATCTTTATTTTGTTTAATCTAGAGTCCAAGAAAATATGTTAATTCACCCATTAAACTCATCTCATATTCAGTTGACATTATTTTCGAAAATTTCTTGCACATGTTTTCATCAGTAGACCCAAAAATAATATCATCAACATAAATTTGTACCATTAACAGATTACCTTTTTCATGAAGAATAAATAAGGTATTGTCAATTGCACCTCGTTTGAAACCATTTTTCAACAAATGTTTAGTCAGAGTGTCATACCAGGCACGTGGGGCTTGTCTGAGGCCATAAAGCGCTTTATCCAGACGATATACCCAATGTGGATGCTTTTCATCAACGAACCTGGTGGTTGTCTGACATAAACTTCTTCTTCAAGCTTTCCATTCAAGAAAGCACTCTTTACATCCATCTGGTAGACCTTGAAATGATGATAAGCAGCGAATGCTAAGAATATTCTGATCGCTTCAAGTCTAGCCACTGGAGCAAATGATTCATCAAAGTCGACATCTGACTGGCAGTAGCCTTGTGCTACCAGTCTGGCCTTGTTTCTGATTACGTGGCCATCTTCATCTACTTTGTTTCTGAAGACCCATCTTGTTCCAATTGGTTCTTTCTTTCTAACTGGGAAAGGAACCAGATACCAGACCTTGTTCCTTTCGAACTGGTGAAGCTCTTCTTGCATAGCAGTCACCCAGCTTGGATCTTCCATAGCCTCGTCAATCTTCTTTGGTTCCATCAAAGATAGAAAACTAACGTATAAGCATTGATTACTGGAGGCTCTTCTGGTCTGAACTCCTCTACTGGAGTCACCTATGATCTGATCAATAGGATGAGCTTTTGTCCATCTGGAGTACTGACCAGGATTGTTACTGACAACAATATCAGTGCAAGAATTCAGTTGAGTCTCCTCTGGAGTTGCTTCTGGAGGAGGATCTTGCCAGACTACTTCAGTATCTTCTTCTGAGTCATTTAAATCACGATTTGCATCATGAAATTCTTCATTTGAAGGCATTTCCTGAAGTACTGGTTCAGTTTGGAATTCTTCATAAGAAGACATTTCTGGTCTATTCTCAACTGACACTGATACTGGGGGAGTAGTACGAACATCTGATCCAATATTAATTTCAGAGGGTAGTTTGAAAATAATAGAAGGATAGAATGGAGTACTACTGGAGAGTTTCTTTTTCTGAACAGGTTCCAGATCAGGATGACTGGAAATTGTGTCTTTTGAATCTTCATTTTTGTCGTTTATAGGATCAGATTCACAAAAGACAATTAGAGTTACTGGGGGAGTAGTACGAACATCTGATCCAATATTAATTTCAGAGGGTAGTTTGAAAATAATAGAAGGATAGAATGGAGTACTACTGGAGAGTTTCTTTTTCTGAACAGGTTCCAGATCAGGATGACTGGAAATTGTGTCTTTTGAATCTTCATTTTTGTCGTTTATAGGATCAGATTCACAAAAGACAATTGGAGTTACTGGGGGAGTAGTACGAACATCTGATCCAATATTAATTTCAGAGGGTAGTTTGAAAATAATAGAAGGATAGAATGGAGTACTACTGGAGAGTTTCTTTTTCTGAACAGGTTCCAGATCAGGATGACTGGAAATTGTGTCTTTTGAATCTTCATTTTTGTCGTTTATAGGATCAGATTCACAAAAGACAATTGAGTTACTGGGGGAGTAGTACGAACATCTGATCCAATATTAATTTCAGAGGGTAGTTTGAAAATAATAGAAGGATAGAATGGAGTACTACTGGAGAGTTTCTTTTTCTGAACAGGTTCCAGATCAGGATGACTGGAAATTGTGTCTTTTGAATCTTCATTTTTGTCGTTTATAGGATCAGATTCACAAAAGACAATTAGAGTTACTGGGGGAGTAGTACGAACATCTGATCCAATATTAATTTCAGAGGGTAGTTTGAAAATAATAGAAGGATAGAATGGAGTACTACTGGAGAGTTTCTTTTTCTGAACAGGTTCCAGATCAGGATGACTGGAAATTGTGTCTTTTGAATCTTCATTTTTGTCGTTTATAGGATCAGATTCACAAAAGACAATTGGATACTGGGGGAGTAGTACGAACATCTGATCCAATATTAATTTCAGAGGGTAGTTTGAAAATAATAGAAGGATAGAATGGAGTACTACTGGAGAGTTTCTTTTTCTGAACAGGTTCCAGATCAGGATGACTGGAAATTGTGTCTTTTGAATCTTCATTTTTGTCGTTTATAGGATCAGATTCACAAAAGACAATTGGAGTTACTGGGGGAGTAGTACGAACATCTGATCCAATATTAATTTCAGAGGGTAGTTTGAAAATAATAGAAGGATAGAATGGAGTACTACTGGAGAGTTTCTTTTTCTGAAC
Source organism: Erigeron breviscapus (assembly GCA_034093135.1). Classification (NCBI taxonomy): domain Eukaryota; kingdom Viridiplantae; phylum Streptophyta; class Magnoliopsida; order Asterales; family Asteraceae; genus Erigeron; species Erigeron breviscapus. Next base: position 49,432,004 of record CM067175.1, on the reverse strand, counting down.
AGGTTCCAGATCATGATGACTGGAAACTTGTGTCTGTTACACTGATCAGGTTGTATTTCAAACCATTCACAAATGCAACACGTCTGAACTTGACTTGTCCATTGTTCAGAACACCGTATCCCTCGGTCTTTCCACAACCATCATTTCCAAAAGTAATGGAGGGTCCATCAGAAATGGTGAACTCCTCCAGCAGGGTCTTACATCCAGTCATCGTCCTGCCAGCAGCACTGTCAAGATACCAGATATATTTCTTTCGATCGCCATCACATACACATTCCCTTTTCTGGGAGCAATCAACACTACCTTCCAGTCCTTGTTGAATACGATACCCTGAGCAATATTGAATAGAACTTGATAGCCATCATCACACAGTTGACTTACACTGATCAGGTTGTATTTCAAACCATTCACAAATGCAACACGTCTGAACTTGACTTGTCCATTGTTCAGAACACCGTATCCCTCGGTCTTTCCACAACCATCATTTCCAAAAGTAATGGAGGGTCCATCAGAAATGGTGAACTCCTCCAGCAGGGTCTTACATCCAGTCATCGTCCTGCCAGCAGCACTGTCAAGATACCAGATATATTTCTTTCGATCGCCCTGCACATACACCAGATACTTATCAGTTAGATTTGGGAACCCATCGATTGATGGGTTCACTGGACCCTCCCTTATAGGTCCCTGGGGCAATCTGGTTTAGTTCACTTTCTTCAACAGTGGTCTTAGGTGAAAAGACCACTGGGGTTGATAGTTTTGAAACCTTTTTCTTTTTCTCAACTGGAGAAATAGATTTAACTTTCTTTGCAAAAGGTTTTGTATTTTGTCTAGGGCCAGATGAAGTACCCTCAATAAAGTTTAATCTTGCATTAAAACTTTGAGATTGACGAGTCAGAATTTGAATCTGGCTCTCTAACCTGGACAAAATATTTTCTTCAGATGACACCTTAGACTTTCCAGTCCTAGGCTTAGGTAGGGGATTGGTCTGAGGCAAAGGTTTATTCCGATAAACCTCTTTAACTGGAGCAGTCATCTGGAATGCTCCAGTCTTGACCTCTGGGGATTGAACTGGGTAAATATTGGTCTTAGGAGTTACAGGCTCATCATAAACAGTGGTGGGCCTGAACTTCTCTGGTAATCGATCGATTACTGGTATTAATGATGCTACATGAGTATTTCCATCTAAGTATGCACGTTTTTGAGCAGGAAATTGATTTACTCCAGCATCATATGGCTTTTTGGTTTCTAGCCATGATTTAATTACCAGTTTTTCTTTCTCTAAAATGACTTCAAGATCTTGTTTTTCTTGAATCAATTGTTCAGTTAACAGAACCTGGGCTTGAAATGCCAGTTCAATGTCTTGAAGTTCTTTCAATTTTGATTTTAAGACGGTTATTTCAGAAAAATCTGTTTCTAGACCATTTACACAATCAGATCTAACAGTTTCTACAAATATCAAATCAGAATTAAGAGCTTCAGCTATGTCCAGTTTTAGTTCTTGGTCAGTTGCACAATCATAATCACTAACCTTCTTAATAACAATGTCTACCCATCGTCCAGATGTGACATCTTCCTTCACCAGGTGCTCATCGTCAGCCAGAGCCATGTAACAGCAATCTCTTTCTTCTTCTTCATCAACAGATGATTCATCAGAAGGAACCCACTTCTCTTCAGTTGTTGCAATCATGCACTTATTATTGTTTTCAATTTGTTGTGCCATGAGAGCAATCTGGGCTTTAAGCTTTTTATATTTCAGTTTATAGCTATCATCAGGCTTATTATTTGAAGAGAATGGACCAGGCTTGGATACAAACTGGTTGGACCTGCAATCTTTCATGAAATGACCCTTTTTGCCACACTTAAAGCATGTCAAATTGGTCTTATCAGTTGAAGAACTGGATGCAAATTGTCCAGATGGCCTAGTTGCTCTTGCTTTGAAACGGTTAAACGTTTTAGCAATCATTGCAATGAGGTCATCATCATCAGTTTCATCACAACAGTCTGGAGAGATTTGACTGGTCTCTCCAGAATCCATGAGTTCAGACACCATCTTCTTCATAGAAAATACATTCTCAGAAGATATCAGTGCTGTACTATGTGGTTCAGTATGACTAACCACATTAGGACTACTGGAGGCATGGTTAAAAGCATCTTGTTCTGCCACCACTCTCTGAGCTTGATTTTCTTCAGTGTACCTGAAAGCTCCATATATAGTTGAGAGAGTGTGTGTGTGCAGAGTTTTACCTTGTCGTAAGACCAGGATCATGTGAGACCATTTGGTGGGTAGAATATCACAAAATTTCTCTAGAAGTATATCCTTGTCCTTCTCAACCCCAAGACCTCTCAATTGGTTTATGATACTCATAAATCTGGTGTAAGTACCAGTGAGAGACTCGTTAGGCTGAGCCAAAAATGACTCATACCTCTTGTTTAAGGAGACCTTTCTGGTGACAATGGTGTCATCTCCTCCTTCATGTTGGTTTAAAAGTTCATCCCACATGGTTTTAGCACTAGGAAAAAGAACTAGTGTGGGAATTAGGGTTTCAGGAATGGCCCCGAGGATCATGTTTTTGAGAAGGGTGTCTAGATTCACCAATCTCCTCTCCTCTTCAGACCAATGTTCCTCCCTCTTTTCCCTTCCTCTTCTAGATCCAGAAGGATCAAGAAGGGGATTGAGAGGTGATGTTGGTACATAAGGACCTTCATTTAAAATTTTCATCATGTTCCTCTCAATACCAGTGACATGCAAAACCATCCTAGCCTTCCACGTACCAAATTCATCACTGTTCCCACTGAATTTAGGAACAGGATTATTTGAGTAGTGCACATGCACGTGTGGAGAAGCAGGAGTAGGAGGAGGAGGTGGATTGATGTTATTAACAATAGGTGGTTCATTTTGATCATTAATATTAGCATTAGGATCGGGACCAAGATTAAAAATTCCTTGTGTATTTTCTTGGTTAGCCATCAAAGAAACAGATCTAGGCAATGTTTAGCCTTCTGCTCTGATACCAAATGTGAGTCCCTTAAGTTCGATGGTTAACCAGGAAAGTGTAAAATACAACAAGTCTAATAATCACTAGAATGGACTAGTATTACTTGTAAATAAATGCAAGAATATATAAACAAAGTAATACAAGACTTAAAGCAATAAACAAGTAAAGTGGAACATTATGTATTTTTCAATTGTGTATTTTATTTATGATGTTAAATAAAATACAAGGTTGTGCGAAATCAAGATAATACAAATAAGTATGTATCCTAACAACCTATGAATTACAAATGATCTATATTTTCAAATAACTCTTTTGGATCGAGATACTTAAAGTTGTGAAGTATCCCTGTTTAAGATCGAGAGTATTTGGACAAATTCACTTAAATGAAAAATGTATGCTTAAAAGTATTTTTCTCAAGGAAATGACTTTGTATTTATAGGCAACAAAATTCACCAGTGAATTTTGTGCCGTACAAATCTGGTTACATGCATTTAATGATCCGACAAGAACATTAAATGCATTGGATAAGGAATAAGGATAAAGTCACATCAAATGACTTTGTATCCTTTTATCCAACCATCTTTACACACATATACTTTGGTAAAGAACAAGTGGATTGTTCTTTGGAAAATGTGTAAAGGCAAAAGTCAATCCTCGATATCAGTGTTCAGACTTGTAGGGTCTAGAACACTGACAATCCTCCAGTGTACAGATCTGGTAAGACTTCCAGTGGACTCCGCCATTTGTAAGTCTTCTTTATTCTGACTTCAGTCTTTGACTTCAGTGAGAATATCTTCAGTAGAGTTGATCTGGACTGGGGTGAAGTCCAGTGAGCTAATCTGGAGAGTGCTCCAGATTTCCTATACAAGTATTTGCTCACTGGTCTTCCATTATTTCTGGACAAATCTTCAGAGGGACTCCAGATTCCAAGTCTAGAGTAGGTCCAGTAGAACATGTTTCTGGACAGATCTTCAGTAAGGCTCCAGTAGTCGAGTCTGGAGCGAGTCCAGTAAATCTGGACTAAATCTGGACCTAACAAGTTTTATAACTTTTATTTGACATATTCTCAGTAGGTTTATAATACTTTTTGTTACGAGATTGTTGGAGTTGATTAAAGTTGCAATCTAGTGACTTTTAGCTTATTTTGTTGTGAAGAACTTTTACTTGGAATTTTCTGTTTTAACACTTATTTTCATAAAATGTTGAGTAGTCATTTTTAGTTAAGTTGAATAATTTGGACGTTGGTGATTTTTATACAGAGACATATATGTGTCCTATATTTATGTGAATTTTTGCTAAATTTTTAGACATTGTTTACTACCTCTAAAAATTACAAAACCAAAGTTGGTCAGAATGCTTGCTGCTATGCGACTCGAAATATTTTATAAAAGATTTTTATGATGAACATTTAAGAATAATCTCCCAATTTTATTTTAAGTTAGGGACACTTTGAGCTCAGTTCAAACCAAGTTTAAACTTCTGAAACCTATTAGTTAAGAACTTAAAAATCATCGAAGTTGACTCAACATTAAGACAAAAATCCAGTTTTGACCACTTTTGGTAGAAAAATCATATCTTTTGTTTGGTTCAGTACTTTTAAGTGATTCCAGTTGGAGGTTAAACTTAACTCTTTTATCTACAACTTGTATTTTGAAAGTTTTGCTTGAAACAACCCTCACATGTTCCGTTCACCCGATTTAAGACAGAAAGTGGATTCTGTCAGAAAGTATTTGGGTCCAAACAACTCACCAATGACTTAGTTTGCTTATCTTACACTCTTAATCACCTCTCACATGTTTGTTATTCACTTTTGTGTTATTTTAACATCAAATATACAGATTATTAACAATTTCAAGATCATCAATCATCAACTAAAACTGAACTTAAACAAAACTTAATCATTAAACTTAGTTCTTGCAAAAATCACCCCAAAAAGTAAATGCATGTAATCATCTAACCATTTTATGTTCAAATCTCTTAACAAATCTTTCATGCAACATCAAAATAAGTTTACTTATGTAAAATCTCAGAATATATTGGTGTTTATTTCATCAAAAATCAGTTTTAATCAAATCTATAAACCCATTTTAGCAACAAATCTTACAACAACTCTTGGGTCTTGTTCTTGTTGAATCATTGAATCCTTTCTCTAGATCTTTATATGCATGAACATGTGAGATAAGGATCTATCAACCTTGCCCTCATTGAGTTTAAATCAAGAAGAAAATCAAAGGAAAAGATGATTGTTGATAAAGATCTTTTAATATATACAAAAACAAGATAGATTAAACAAAGAGATGGAGATTTATACCCTTCTTGAACTCGGTTTTGAAGATGATTTTGGGCAGATTTTTCGTGACCTTTATGGCTCCAAACAACCCTTATTTTAAGCTTAAAATAACCCTTAAATGTATCTTGAATTAACCCTTGCTTAGTCCTTGACAAACCTTTATTATTATAGTTGATTTACTTAAGATTTAACCCCCTTTTTAGGTGATGCATGAGCCGAAAATTTGAAGAAGGAGGAGGAGGAAAAGTGCAGAAAATTTGAGAGAAAAATGAGAGAGAAATGAGATGGAGTGTGTGTGAGAAAAGAGAGAATTGCATGTAAAATGAGTGGGGTGGAGTTTCAAGAATAAAAGCTAGCATTTTAGTTGGTTAAGTGGCATGGGGAGGGGTTGGGGGCCGGTTTTGAAGGGAGAGAAAATGGAGAGTTTTCTTGATTTTTTTTTTTGTATAATTTTTGTGTAAGTATATGTGGGTACATGTATATTTAAGTGGGTATATGTTTTATAGATGTAACATGTATTTGCTTGTTCATATAAATTGATTAGTTGTCTTAGTATATGTATATGTATGTGTGTCGTGTATATGTACATATATATGCATACATTTGTATTTTAAAAGTTGTTACTTAATCCATTTATTTATAATCTTGTATTTATGTTAGACTTGTACATATATACTTATTATTATTCAAGCATTTTCATGTACTTAAGGAGTTTTAATTATTTTTAAGATGCTCATGGTATTTTCATGACCAAATGTAATTTAGTTGGCTTGATGATTCAATTTGTTGGACATTTATAAGAATTTTGATTGTTATCTCAACTTGTGAGACTCACATTATTATTTATATAGCTTAACTTCTCGAAATAAAGTTTTTGGTTTGTTGACCTTTCGTCAAGTTCAATTAGAACTAGTTTATAGCTTGAGATTGTGTTGAATGATTATAGTTACTGTTTGTGGCAAGTCTAAGATAGCTAGTCATCTATGGTATCTCATTGAACTAGAGGGCAATTATCACTACGCCTTAAATGGCTAGGAGATATCTAGATAAGTCCCAGTGGATTGTCCTATTCGGATTTTGAGGGTTGTTACACATTGCATACGCTTATACACACGAAGGAGGGCAAAAACACAAAGGACTATCACATGTAGCCAATGGCATCGTCATACCATCACTTGCATACTCACCTTTGCGCTAACAAAACATACATGGATCCATATACGCTAACAATATACTCAAGAGGTTCTTAGGCCTCAAAGGTTCTTAGGCCTTATCTCAAGAGGTTCTTAGGCCTCATCTCAATTCAACTATGGGGTTCTTAGGCCCTAACGCCAAATCGATTACCACACACGGAATCCACCATCATATGGTAATCGACCCAACGTACATATAATCGTATGCAAGAGTACTCACCTCCTTCGCGGCAACCAAATCCATGATGACCATCTAACAATCATATTGCTTTCCACCTAGTAATAATTCACAATTTACACATATAAGGTCATCAAGCTCAATTACCTCATACACAAGGCTAACAAGCCATAGCCAAATACAAACAATTTACTAGTATTCTTTTACCCAATTCAAACCCATATTATCTTTGAGTTGACTCATTTTCAAATCTCATTTTACTTTCACAACAACATGACCATAACTCATTTTAATACTAAAAATCACCATTATCATATTATTTCCAACTCTAGCAAATATGGCCACATTAAAATTTCCATATCTCTTTTCATGAAAAAGTTAACCAAACATACCAAAACCCTAATTCATCATAATCATAATAATATGGCCATACATCATCCTCACCCAAAAACCCCTCAATTTATCAACTTACAAGAACCCTAAATTGAAATTACTCCAAATGACCCATTTCAAGACCTACATTGTTATTGAGTTGGCTCATTCACAAAATCCCATTTTTGTCCATCTTTTCATAATCCATATTATGGCTATAACACCAAACTATTAAAAATCATAATTTCATTTCTTGACTTTGAAAGTCATAAACAAAACATTCTCAAAAATCAATACTTAAACTCAATAACAATGTAACCAACATATATATATGTAATGGGGAATATTATAACCACAATGCATGGCCCTAAATTTATCAATAATATAGAGTTATAGGGTAAAATACCCTTTTTTCCCCAAAAACCCCAAATTGGGTTTCTTAAGAACCCTAATTTTAATAGTGAAAATTATAAATTAAAATCATACCTTGAATGAATAATAACTAGGTTAGGAAATGGAAGTCACAATTTCTCTTTTTCTTTCTTTCATAAATATGAATTACACACACACCACCTCCATTGAAATCCCAATCTTCCTAACTAGAATCCTTGAATGCCATTAGTATTATTGTTATTAAATTTACTTGTAATTTGAGATATTAATCATCATAGGAATGCTAGAATTCTTGTGTTAAAGATTGATAGAAAATGAGAAGAAAATGGGAAGGAAGAAACTAGGTGCAAAGGTGTTATGGTGAATCATCAGGAGGTGGCTCCTCCTTAGGCCACGTTTTTAACCAAAACAAATGGGTATTATACCCGCTATCCATTAAGGTTCCAACTAATTTATCCTCGTATCTTAAAATTAATTACTAGGAAATTATTTTAATGTCAAAAGTATAATAAAGGTTAATTTCTATTGGCTTAAAAAAAATTAGGATGTTACACCTGCATCTCAGTCTTGATAGGAATTGACCTAAGTCTTGAAGGTAGAAAGTTTACTTCCTAAATAACTTATATGTTAGAAAATAGGGTTTTTGGAGGATTAAGTTTACCTTTGAATCGCGAAACACTATCGTATTAGAGTATTCTAACCTTTTATGCTATGTTTGTGTTAGAATATCTATACTACTTATTAAAAAAATACCCCCTTGTTGAAAGTGTTGGGATTTTATTAACCGAATAACATAAAATGGGTCGGCTGACCGACCCGGTTTGAGTGACAAATTAAAATTTCAAATCAAAGTGCGCGGCGGAAGCGTGTTAATAAACTATTAAAACTATTAAAACACGTGTGGTATCATTTTGAGAAACTCTTTAATAGTTTTAACATCCCGTCTCAGAATCACCATGCAATGCAATATAAGTAACTTAATTAAATACAAAACTAACCTCGTTGCGGTAGACAAGATCCCTCATGTAGAAACCCTCCGTAAGTGCGTACACGAACAATGTCTTAACCAAGGATCTGCTAGGCACCTTTAAGCTTACGACCGTAACCAACCGAAACACTCTAAATACCCCTAAGGTCGAATTCGACTTCTCTACTATGTAGATGTCGAATTCGAACCTCACCAAACACAAAAGGTGATAAACCTTTTGTTGAAAATAATTTAGGGTTTAACTAAAATCCTAAATAATAAAACCTAAACAAATTTGGGATTTGGTTTCTTTTGGTTAGTGAATTTCGAACCACACAAAGGAGAGAAATCTTTTGTGTGAGTTTTTAGGGTTTTCAAGAATGTACAAGAATTAATGAGGGTTAAAGGGGTTTATACAGGCATAGTTTCCTAAATAAATTAGGAAACTAAAACCCTTTAATTCCCCTATGGGAATTTCAACCACCACCTCCAATCCCTTAGTGGATTTTCGGTCATGAGGCCTTAGAGGGAATGGACCGGACTTTTCATATATTAATTAATCCATTATTAATTAATTTGGACCACTAACTAATTAATTATCCAACCTGTTAACTCTTTTAATTAATTAAACTCATTTAATTAATATGTTTATTTATCAATCAATTAAAGTAAACTTTAATTGACTTCTATAAATAATATTTGTCGGTTTATCCATTTATCCTTAATTAACTCGCGTTAATTTATAAACGAATAATTTAATTAAAGCTAGTTTAATTAAATGTGTAAATGATCAAATATCATTCTGTAGCTTTATGGTTAAACATTATAGATGTTCTATTGTGTATGACCCTACGGGCTCAAAGATCCGAAGACATATGGTTAGTCGGGTCTACGAAAGTTCACACAATTTCAACAGAAAGTTACTTGAGGGAAATGCCTAAAATGCCCTCCATTATATATACAATCTAATATTTTCACCTAACACCCCTTAAAATATTTTTACATACACTATCACCTTAACCGTAAAAATTTAATTACACTATCAATCCTTTATTTTTTTTAAATATGTCAATTAACCCTTAAAATCAATTACTTTTATATCAATTATATACACCACTAGACGTCGTCTCCACCACCAACAGTCGCCCTCACCACCATACCGTCGCCACCACGACTACCGCCGTATTGCACGAATATGATGCTAGTATTTTTTACTTATATAGTGGTTGTTGTATTCATCAATGTGTTTTAACTTACCTTTTAATCTAGACCATTTAAATAAATAGACGAATCAATCTTAGTCATTAAAATTAAAAAGTAAAGTTGACTAATATAATAGACTTGAACTTGGTTTTATATGACCCGCTTACAATATGTAAACTAAATATGACCATTTTAAAGATTGCCATGCATATTGGATTAATATTGAGTTGCACATGCAAGTTATATTTATATAAAGAAGAGGGCTTAAACTGCGTGCGTTGCACGCCGGGGAGGAATTATAATTGATTGTGCGTAGTAGTTGCATTTAAAAATGATTATGTTGGTTTTTAGCGTGTGAGATGAGAATGATTCGTAACATAAATATGTTGTGTTGTGAAAATAAACGTTATAACATGTAGAGAATTGTGAAGATAGAATGGAAGTAAGGACATTTTAATAACCCGTTCCTCCATCCCCTTGTTGAGCAAGAATAGCCTGCATGCCCCGCCTATCAATTCTAATACAATATGAGTTTTTATGTACTAAAAAAGACATCAAGGGTAAACTCAAACAATAACCATGTTATTATGAAAACGCATATTCCAGTGGCCAAGACAAAGTAAATCATTCGCAAAAACATGCAAAGGACACGACATTGAAATTAAAAAAATGACAGGTAACATGTCCTTGACCTCTTATAACAAAACAATATTCTATCAACCAATATGAAAACATCTATTGATGGAAGGATATGATAAATCAAGATTTGATGACATGATATGATAAATCTAGGACATGTCAGGCCAATACATTGCCACGTTCTTAGTTAAGGCCAAAACTCACGTTATATAACTATAAACAACAACTTTAACGCATACAAATTCACAGTAAGTCAATAAGTTAACCTGCACATACCAATCTATAAAGAAACATGGTTGCCCATCTCCTTGTGCACTATATGCAAAAAAAATTTGCATAACACCATAGCCACCAGTGGCATATACTTATTTGATAATGTAATCAAAACATTTGACAGTCCACGATTTGCACACTTATATTTAATTAATCTAGACAAGAAAATAAATAGAAAGTAAAGAACAAGAACAAGAGTAAAGTTCAAGTATAAGAAACTATGCAAGTCTAATCATATGTATCATTGATTAAACAGTGAATACATGGTCGATATTACAACTTGTCTTACAAGAAAATACATGAACATACAATTGTTAAGCTTTAGACTAACTAGAAAACTTAAAAAATTACAAGAGAGAATAAGTGACACACACTTAATGGTGACAAACACAAAGTATTGTGTTGCGGCTGTGTTGCCTTATATAGGGGAGGAATTAGGGCAACACAGCCTTCTCTAGATGGTGATTGATGGTGGTTGTCAAGATCTCATTGGCTCGATGTACTTGAATCTAGGAGCCTTTGTCTTCTTTACCAAAACGGGTATGAGAGAGAAAACCCTTCCGTTGGTCCCAACTGTACCTTTGCCATACAAGGTAAAATACAGTTGGAAGAACCACCATGTGACTCTTGTCTTCTTTTGATTTGAATTCTTCCCGTCTTGACTCACAATTTGGAAAGGAAACCACCCGCTGACAAAGACACTGGACTCGCTGATGTGTCGCTGATAAAGGACCATCAGCGACCAAGTGTTTCAGCAAATCCTTGACTCAACAATCTCCCCCTATTCGCTGACAAGACTTGCTGAGTAAACTAGACTTTAAGAAAAATAGAAGTATGAAAGAAAGATGTCTTATATATCATTGTTAAGCATTACTTGCTGACACAACAAGCATTTACATTATACTATAAGACATCTAGAGATTTACAGCCTCAATCTCCCTAGCATCTTCTTGCTTAGCAATCCTTAGCACTGGGTCATCTCGTCTGTGAGGCTTCAGCAACTCTTCATCTAACTTGCTGATGAACCATCTAATGTTGGTTGTCTCAGCACACCTTCTTCTTATACTGATGATGAACCCAGTAGATGCTTTTTCAATCTCTGCCAATCGAAAGAACATTTGATCGTTCTTAATATTGGTGAAAAATATACCTGCTGGATTTTCCAGCACTCTCCCTTCTTCAAAGAAACTTCTGGGAGGAAGTCTGGTGTTCAACAATCCATCACCAGATATAGGAGGAAGGTCAGCTGGCATAAACCGATATTCTGGTTTTCTTTTTATTTGAATCTTCTTGCCAGCTGACAAGGAGATGGATGCTGGTGTTCCAAAGATTTGCCTCAGCATTGGAAGATTTGCCCTGAACTTTGTTTCATACTCTCTGGCCTTATCAAAATATTCTTTAAGCATCTTCAGGAGAGGGGCATAGCTTTGAGCAGTCTTATTTTTAACCAGCATGTAAACTTCAAACCATTCAGAGGCACCCAGACTGGTCATTTTGATCCCTTCAAGAGTAATTGGTTTGTCCGCCCCCTCTCTCAAGATTTTCAAGTTTGTCTTCAGCCCCATATCAGCAAGGAAGGCTTGAGCAGCAGTGATCTTTTGTGGCCTTTTTCTTGACTCCATATGCTTCAGCCACTTTTCCTTCTCTTCCAAGAAGGCCTTTCTCTTCTCACTTAACTGTTTTTTAACCTCTGCATGCTTCTGTTTATATACATCTTTAGAACCACCAGTTTTCAAAAGCATTCGCTGTTCACCATCTAACTCATCTTTCTCAAGAAGGGCCAGCTGCTTGATGTATTCAAGATTCTTTCTCTCATTTTCTTCATTTTCTTTTATTCTATCCAGCTCTTTGATGGCCTCTTCTTGAGTTTTTCCCTCAGCAGTCAAGGCACAGTATGTCAATTACTTGATGTTTGTGACCTGCTGAGGTTGCTGCTGCTGGGACGGATGGTTTAGCAGCAGGATGAGAAGATGAAGGTCTCTTATGCTGAATTTGAGCAAGGCGCTGACGCTGAGAGTCAGTCATGGGAGTGATGACAGCATTATTAAGGAAACGCTTGTGGAAGATAGGAAGGGTTTCCTTGGATCTATCTGTGGCCATCTCAGCAGCGAAACCAGCCTCCCATGCTGCCTTTAATACTTGAGGATCATTCGAATCAACCTGCTGATCATCTTGCTCCCCCTGAGTAGCAGCTACAACCATTTGTATCTCCCCCTCAGCACCAGCAGGGGCTTCTTCAACACTTTGTACCTTTTTAGCTTCTTTTTCAACAAATGTTTCACCGACTTCGACTTCCTTCAGCTTATCATCAACCACCTTATCATTTTTCTCCCCCTTGGAAGTTGCATCACCAGCAGCAACTTCCACATTAGCATATGTGGTGGATGATTTGTTCACCAACTGATTTAACAAGGTCTTGATGTCAGCCATCTCTTGCTCTAACTTGATATTTCTGATTCTATCATCTTCAGTGAACGAGGCAATAGGCTTGGGAATTTCAGCAACTTTCTTTTTCAAAGAAGAGATAGCCTTGCTTTGTTCTTCAATTTTTGATACCAGAGGAGAGATAAGCTCACTGAGCTTGTGAACCCCAGAGGCAACATTTGAGCTGGTGGAGGCTGCCTTCTTAGCTGCATAGCTGGTTGTATTTGCAAGTTTGAGCAGCGAGATGGCACCAGATTTAAGGATCTGCTGATCACGACGAATGATATTCGTGGTCGCATTGATTTTGTCTTGAGCAGCAGTGATCTTTTGTGGCCTTTTTCTTGACTCCATATGCTTCAGCCACTTTTCCTTCTCTTCCAAGAAGGCCTTTCTCTTCTCACTTAACTGTTTTTTAACCTCTGCATGCTTCTGTTTATATACATCTTTAGAACCACCAGTTTTCAAAAGCATTCGCTGTTCACCATCTAACTCATCTTTCTCAAGAAGGGCCAGCTGCTTGATGTATTCAAGATTCTTTCTCTCATTTTTCTCCCCCTTGGAAGTTGCATCACCAGCAGCAACTTCCACATTAGCATATGTGGTGGATGATTTGTTCACCAACTGATTTAACAAGGTCTTGATGTCAGCCATCTCTTGCTCTAACTTGATATTTCTGATTCTATCATCTTCAGTGAACGAGGCAATAGGCTTGGGAATTTCAGCAACTTTCTTTTTCAAAGAAGAGATAGCCTTGCTTTGTTCTTCAATTTTTGATACCAGAGGAGAGATAAGCTCACTGAGCTTGTGAACCCCAGAGGCAACATTTGAGCTGGTGGAGGCTGCCTTCTTAGCTGCATAGCTGGTTGTATTTGCAAGTTTGAGCAGCGAGATGGCACCAGATTTAAGGATCTGCTGATCACGACGAATGATATTCGTGGTCGCATTGATTTTGTCTTGAGCAGCAGCTATGGAGACTGATTTGTCTTTCAGCGTCTCTATAGTTATGCTATTTTCATCTTGCTTCTTGTACCAGTTGGTCAAGGTGTCAACCAGCCTGCCAGATTCCTTGTCTTTCCACTCAACAGCAAGAGTTACTGCCTTGGTGAGATCATTTAGCTGATGCTCAACCCTTTCCAACCTGCTGGACGAATATGTAGAGTAAGAAATCCCCAAGTCTTTAGCAGGAAGAGGCTCAACCTCTTTTGGCATTGTAGAGTTACAACCAGGAACAACAAGAAAAGAAGAAGGCATGCCCAGAGATAGCATGGTGTTCACTGGTTGCATTGGAAGAGGTTTAGGCCTGACAGTGTGAGTCACTGGTTCAGCATCTTCTTCAGTAACAAGAGTAGTTTCAGTGACAGGATTTTCTTCAAAGATTATCACATTTTCATCTTCAATTTCCATGTCACTGGCTTCCTTTTCATCAGCATGATTGTAGGAATCAAGCTGGAAGTCATCAGCCACAAAATCACCCAATTCCAGATCGCTTTCATCATCAGCATCCTCTACTTCAAAACTAACAACAACCTCTTCATTTTCATCACCAACTTTCACAACAGTAAAAGTTTCAACATCTTTACCAATTGTTACAACATTTTCAACATTAGCAATTCCTTCATCTATACTTCTTTTCAAATTAACACTATCATTACCAGCCCCTTCAGTAAAATCATCATACCCAGTAACCTGCCCTACATCATCAGCAGTGGTTGCATCCAAGCCACTTCTTTCAATATTTCCCAAAATATATTCACCAGCACCAACACCTTCAACATTAACAATATTTTCATTTACCCCAACCACATCAGACACCTGCCTTTCATCAACAGAAAAATTCAAAGGGTTAGGAGAATGAAGTGCCTCTATCTCAGCGTGTTGTTGCACTGAGACGTCATCGGCCGTAGAATGGGTTGTCTCTAGCATCACCTGTGATCTAGTTGCTGACAACGACTCAGAGGGTTGAGAAGAAGAAGAGGGAATTATTTGTACGGTTGACTCAACTCTAGAGGGTCGGGGTAACCCTTGTTCTACACCAACCTCTCCTACAGAAGATTGAGGTGGCTGCTTGCGGCTCCCTTTTATCTCGTCAGCAGCCTTTTTTGAGGTTGTTGATGGGTTGGCTGGTAATCTAGTGTCCTTGGGCTGTGAGGACGTCTTAACCTTAGTGGGTAAGCCCGTTGTTACTCGTTGCTTTTGTTTTTGGACATTAGCAGGAGGTGAAGTGGAGAAAGTTGTTTTCTTTGATTTCTTGGCGACTTTGGGATCTTTGGAGGTTGCTGGGGGGTTTACCATCGAACCAGCTCCAGAGGGGTTTATAGGGGGTGTGCCAGCAACCACATGAGATTGTGATGCTGGCCCACTAGTACCCGTTTTCTTATATACATTCGGGTAAGCAGAGAAAAGTACTTGTTTCATTGCTGGAGTGAGCACAGCAAACTTCTGATCAAAAAGTTCAGCATCACAAGCAGGTTGCTTGTATACTGAAAGGCCGATTCTGGGTGGAGAGCAAACTGTTGCACCAAAAGGCATGTAGTTTTCTTTCAGCACACTCTTGAAGATCAGTGACAAGAATCTAGTAAAAGCCACATTGTGTGACCTGTTACTAGCAAGAACTTTGGCCTTTAAGTCCTCAAAGATCACACTGGCAAAGTCAATGAATTGACCATTAGCCAGTGCATAAATGATTTGCATCGATGCTGTTGATGCTTGATCATGAGACCCTGAATTTCCACAAAGGCATTGAATAACATGAGCAAATAATAACCTCCATACTCCAGGCAGGTTCTTCTTGGTGGGGTTGTTGGGAACAGACTGGGCAGGAACTAAATTTATCCCATAGCCAATAGAAGGTAACCATGCCTTCCATTGCTCAGCAGTAACAAGATCAGCGAATGGTTGTTCAGTAGTTTGAGAGGGAAGAGAAAGAACTGAACGAATAACATCCGTAGTGATTTTTATGGTGTATTTACCTTTCATCACAGACCCAATAATAGCTTCAGAACCGACATCGTAATCACATGTCCACCAAAATTCCCTTAGAAGATGAACATACATATCTTCAGGGTCCATA
>CM067175.1:49343982-49415006 GCA_034093135.1 Erigeron breviscapus | reverse complement strand
GCAACTTGTTAGTGTTTGTGGGTTGTGTGATGTGATGTAATTAATGCGGATCTCAGAACCTCGATCAAATTATATTTGATAATTTCAAATAAACCGTTTGAGTTCCACATTCTCTCTCCTATATATACCCACTTTCAATTTCATTTGCATTTACTTCGAACATATTTACTCCAAATCTTTCAAATTCCTTCATTTACTTCTTCATTCTTTTTCCAATCATCATCATCTCTCTTATTTACTCCATTTACATTCAATTCCTTCATCAATTCTTCATCATAACCTATATATATTCAATTCATCTTCATTTATTCTGTATAAAATGGCACCTAGACAGTCAAAATCGCTCAAAAATCTCCTTGCCGCTGAATATGCCCCTTCTGATAATGTTGAAAGGGCACCTCATATTAATCTTGAGGCAAATGCCATTAGAATCAACATGAATAACTGGATGGCAAGACTCTCTCTTTCCAGTGTTCATGATGCCCAATCGATTATTGGGAGATTAAACTCATTCTTTCTCTCTTGCCCATTATATGGTGCGTTAACATTAAATCCAGGAAGGATGTACCACGAGTACCTGTGTGAATTCTGGTACACTGCAACATTTGATGATGAAACTTCATCTATCAATTATACTCTCAAGGAGGTACCAGATCCCTTGGTTTCACTGCAAGTCTGCTCAGGTCTGTTCTACAGTTAAACTATCATGAACAGAATGAGTTGCCTATTGAGCTTCCCACTGGTATCAATACAAGGGAAGTATGCAGGCTGATGGGGCACACGGATATCTTGGATGAGCATGGCCAACTATCCAGGAAAGGGACTATCTACATGAGCAAGCTGTCAGACTCATGGAGATATTTCTTCACTCATATTGTTGAATGTCTGGGAGGCAGTTCTGGAGGGTTAGACCAGATCAATCAAACCCATCTCCAGATTGCCTACTGTTTATGGTTTGGGCTTAGAGTGGACTTCGCCCAAATTCTTTTTGATGACCTGGTAGAGCGTCTCAGAGTGAAGGGAAGAAAACCTTTTGTTCCATATATTCGTTTCCTTTCACTGCTGTTTAAAAATGGTCTTGGAGACCAGTATGATTTTGACACTACTCACTTTTCTGTGAGTGAGTATATGAGAGATTTGGTCAATCTCAGATCTCCACTGGACGAGGTAGATATTCCTCAGTCCATGCTTACCTTCCAAAGGGAAGAAGCTGAAATGGCTCCAGATAGAGGTCAAGCTGTTGAAAGAGCCTCTGGAGACCAAGATGTATAGATCATTGAAGCTGTACAACCAATTAGACAAGTGGCTCCTGAAGGTCAAGTACAAGAAGTTGTTGAACCTTCCAGACGACCTAGAACTAACAGGCGTCTGATGAGAGCAGGACTTCAGGTGAATCCTGAAAGACATCCTGGGGATGTTATGAATTTGGATGGGTCTCCAATTTTTGAAGAAAACGTACAAGAGGTTGTTGGGCAGGTAACTGATGAACAAATTGAAAATGTTGCCCAAGTTGTTGAGCAGGTTGTTGAGGAAGTTGAGCAAGAGGCTCAAATAGACTTAAATATAGGGGCTGGTGAACAAGTGAATGTAGAGACTGGTGAATAGTCTGGTGAACAGACAGTTGGGATGGCTCCAGAATGGGATGACGTAGATTCCCCAATGTCTGAAGGTTTTGATGCAAACTTGAATTTTCTGGGTGAAGATGTCCAAGAAGAAGAAAGTCTACCAGAAATGCCACCACCTCCACCAGAAATGCCACCACCACAATCAAACATACCACCACCACCACCACCTTCAATTCCAGAACACACTTAATACTTCACTCCAGCAACCACTCAACCTTCACAATCTCAACCTCCACCTCGTGCGCCGGAGTCACCAGTTGCAACATCTAAAGCTGCAACTGAAGAGGACTGGGCACAAGTTCCTCTTATGACCAGATTGCCTTCAACTCTTGAACCTCCCAGTGGTCTCTCCACTTCATCTTCTGCCGAGGTCCAAGGCCTTTTAAGTAAGGTGGCGGACCTGGAGAGATCACTCCAGACTTCATCTCAGGTTATTTCAGACTTCAAATCTTTATTATCAAATAACCTGGCATCTGAGATGAATGTCTTTGCTGGGAATGAGAAGCTGGTTTATGAGAAGCTTGATGAACTGGTACTGGCCACAAACAACAACAAAGTTCAAAGTGGCAGTCCAGGGTCTAGAGACAAGGTTGGTTAGATCTGTTCAGACTGCAGTCACTGGTGAACTGGCAGGTCTGAAAGAAGATGTTCAGAACTTGGTTTTCAGGGTCAGTTCTCTGGAGACTAGACCCACACTAGACCAGGATGCAGTTGTCAGCACAATAAGTGATGCATGTACAAGGAAGTTCAGAAACAATATGCTGAAAGAAATATGTGAAGAAGTTTCTGAGACTGTTCTTCGTAGCATTCATGATAGGGGTGTTACCCCAAGTAGACAAGTTACTGGATGAGAAGTTGCCAAAACACTTGCCTAAAGCTGTTGCAATTGTTCAGAAGGAAGTGCAGGCACTTAAGAAAGTTGTGACTGAAACAACTCCAGTAGCAGGTACAACATTTGGTGCACTGGACAGACTTATGCTTGAAGAATTATGGAATGATCTCAAGTCAAGGACTGGTGATCATTCCAAGGGGGGAAATTCGTCTGGTGACCAAACACTGAAGCAATTGTCACAAAGAGCATATGGCACTGAAGCCGGGCTAACTGAAGGAGCTACTGGTACTGAAGCCAGTGAGCCCCAGTTTGAGTCCTTCCCAGATATTCCATCAACTCTGAAGTCAGTTAAGGGAAAACAACAAATGGAATCTGGAGAGGAAGAGCAAACTGTTGAAGATGCTGAAAAAGTTCAGAAAGAACGCTGGTGCTCTGGAGATAGAGTACAGGAAGCGACTTACTGGCTTACCAAAATTGACTGCCAGACAAATCAAAGCAATCAAAGATGCTGATGTAAGCAATTTCATTCCCTGGACACTTCTCGAAAAATCAATCGTCAAGAACTCCAATCTGCTGTAGAGCAAAGGAGAGTGTCCAAGGAAACTGAATCATTGATCCAGCAAGCCAAGCTGAAAGAAAAATACAATGAGATGTTGAATTTCAAGGCTGATGCCAGAAGGATCACTGGTGCTGAAATCAAATTGGCTGAAGATCATGAAGGCATGTCTAAGTTTGAAGTAAAGTTGACCAGGGAGGGTAACTTACTGATGAGAGGAAAAGTACTTCAGTCCAAGCATTTGGATGGAGTGAACTGAAAGAAATCGCTTTAACGTTCAGGGGAAGACAAATGTGTCGACTGATGTTAAAGCATTTCTGAAAAGAATTGAAAAGGTATGGAGAAGAAAGCAACAGATGGAAGTTGCAATGGGCATAA
Organism: Erigeron breviscapus; assembly: GCA_034093135.1. Classification (NCBI taxonomy): domain Eukaryota; kingdom Viridiplantae; phylum Streptophyta; class Magnoliopsida; order Asterales; family Asteraceae; genus Erigeron; species Erigeron breviscapus. The sequence goes on along the minus strand of CM067175.1, from coordinate 49,411,615 downwards.
GATCACCAGAATCAATACCATCTTCTCCATCACCAAAGAGAAAGGCTACTGAAGATGCTCCAGGACAGACATCAAAAGAAGGGCCTGACTCTTATCATTTACTTGTTGTAAATTTATTGTTTTATAAAACTTGTATACTATTTATCAGTTGATGTATGTAATAATAGTTGCAATTTTTGATTCATATAAGTAAATGATCAGATTTAGTCTAAGTTAGAACTTAAAGATGAAACTGAAACGCTGGTGCTCTGGAGATAGAGTACAGGAAGCGACTTACTGGCTTACCAAAATTGACTGCCAGACAAATCAAAGCAATCAAAGATGCTGATGTAAGCAATTTCATTCCCCTGGACACTTCTCGAAAAAATCAATCGTCAAGAACTCCAATCTGCTGTAGAGCAAAGGAGAGTGTCCAAGGAAACTGAATCATTGATCCAGCAAGCCAAGCTGAAAGAAAAATACAATGAGATGTTGAATTTCAAGGCTGATGCCAGAAGGATCACTGGTGCTGAAATCAAATTGGCTGAAGATCATGAAGGCATGTCTAAGTTTGAAGTAAAGTTGACCAGGGAGGGTAACTTTACTGATGAGAGGAAAAGTACTTCAGTCCAAGCATTTTGGATGGAGTGAACTGAAAGAAATCGCTTTAACGTTCAGGGGAAGACAAATGTGTCGACTGATGTTAAAGCATTTCTGAAAAGAATTGAAAAGGTATGGAGAAGAAAGCAACAGATGGAAGTTGCAATGGGCATAAGATCACCAGAATCAATACCATCTTCTCCATCACCAAAGAGAAAGGCTACTGAAGATGCTCCAGGACAGACATCAAAAAGAAGGGCCTGACTCTTATCATTTACTTGTTGTAAATTTATTGTTTTATAAAACTTGTATACTATTTATCAGTTGATGTATGTTATAACACGATTTTAGCTCTGAATTCGATCTATCAATGGCGGTTTGCAAGTGTGTGTTCTTGGTGTGTGTGTGTGTGTTTTGAGAGAGAAAGATCGTATATACTGAAAGATTGGAATTAATTGTGTGTGAAATGAATTGTTTGTTATGATCTTGTTTTGATTTCTAAGGTATGAGGGCTATTTATAGTCTAACAATACAACTATGCTAATTATCACAATTAGCCCCTCAACCTTAGTAATCATCTATCTATGACTTAACAACAAGAATGTCTTCTAATCTTAATTACAATTTATCACTATTTTTGGATTTCTAACATTCTCCCCTTAGTGATTTATTGTAATGAATGAAGTACGTGTTATCTTGTCTTGAAAAAATGAAATTGATGAGCCCGGTGGTGAAGACAATTTGGGATGTTGAAACAAGTCTTCAAAGCTTTCTCTTTTGTCTTTGGAGAACTTGATTCAGTCTTGATCTTGGACTTCTTGAAGTTAAATCATATGAAGATTCTCAATGTTCTTTTTGAACAGAGAATGATGAATGCATGAAAATTGATGAATCATGAATCAGAGTTGTCTTTTGAAGTGCAGAAGAGATGAATCTTGGTTTTGATTCTTCAATCTTCAATTCTTTGATTCTTCGGTTGTAATTCTTGAACGAATCTCATCTTCTTGAACTGAAGTTTCATGAATATGAACTCTCCCCCTTGATTTATGCATTGGAGTTTCTTGATAAAATGTTCTTGTATGAATTGAAGATCTTGAATGATGTGTATTTGATGAAGACTCGTTTGAAGCTTAACTTCTTTGACTTGAATCTTCTAACAAATCTTTCAACCTTTTTGAAGCTTTGATCTTTGTCACATCAACTCGAACACTTTGGAGAGTTAGCAATAGAATGAAGTTTAGATGAAATTCTTATGAATTAATCATGCTCCCCCTCAATCCATGAGTATACATCTTTTGGAGCATCTTTGAATTGTTGAATTGTCTTGAGTGAAAATCTATTCATCTTCGGTTTCATTCTTATCTCTATAGTCAATTCAGATTCTCCCTTTTTGAAATCAAAATCTTACTCGACTAAAATCTAGTGAAAATCTGAAACTATTGACTCATCATGAACAATTTTCTCTCCCTATACACAAACTTTGATAAGCCTTTTCCCATTTGAAACACCCAAATAATTTCTCAACATAGACTCTCATTCCATTTCTATCACTAACTATGCCTTGGAAAAAGATAGAATTGAAGACAATACAATCAATCATAATATTTTCTCCCCCTCATAATGACAAAATTGGGAATCAATGTCATTATGCACAAATGCGATTGATTAAGTGTCACAAGAAATAAGAAGACATGGAGAAATGTCAACCATCAAAACATCAACCCAAACTAGTAGCCCAACCCAAGAGATCCTATGGGTGACTAAATGTAAGATTGAAGTTGTTGGGACAAACATTATATCATGGTGTTGGTAGTTTCTGTGTTTGTGTGAAGAGAAATGAAACCGGATAAGAATGATCCGTTTACATGTTCAAAAATCAAAAGGATTAATGAAATGACCGATAGAAATGTATAACATTTTTCGGATTTCCTATGTATCATTGAGATATGCACAAAACAAGTCTCTAACATAGTTCGGTCTGCGGCTTTTCAACCACTAGATTGCTTCAAAGAATATAAATCACGGTTAACACTACCGAAGCATTTGATAACCACAATTTTATCCTTAAAGACTTTTAGGGAAAAACCGAGGTCACTTAGATTTCTCGTTAGCTCAATAATCACATAAATGTAATTATGAGACCTACGTTCAACGTTGGAAAAGATGTTAGCATTGGTAGGATTTCCATTCGATCATCGTGGAATATCATTGCAGATATCACTACGAATGTTCCGGCTATATCACAAAGATAAGCAATTATATCACAAAGATATGACTCTAGTGTGTCCTAAAAGAATGAATGATAATCAAATCAATGATCAATCAAAGTAGCTCTAGACACATCGTGATCAAATGAAGTCGGGGACTGGAGCAGAATGTCGCCCTTTTTCAATATCAACATCTTCCAAAAGAAGAGTCAATAGAAGTGTGAAAATCTCCGTGAGAATAAACAAGTATTTGTTAAGAAACACTTGAGTGGTTAGGTAAAGATGTGCACTGCTTCACTGGGTCCATGAAGACTTCTTCAATCTCAAGATATCAACAGATGACATCTGATAGAAACGTGTTTTACCCGGCTTTTGAGAATTTTGGGAAGGGTATCATTTCTTTTATCCCTTTTCTCACAACAAATCACCTTAACCTCTCACTTTTCGACTTTACTCCCTCCATTCTAGTTGCACGAAATCAACATCACTCAAAATACCCTCACTATCTAATGAAAGAAGTGAATACTCCGGGGTTAAAACTCATCGGCGATGATGAAATTCATGGAGTAAATTTTGAGAAATACCAATCGCTCATTGTGCAAACTAATCACCGAACTCCATTTGATTAAAAATCATTGGAAAAACATCAAATGTGTGAATGAAAAAGTTTGAATCACATTTGAAGTTTGAGTATTTTTGAAATCACAAACTCCCCCTTAATCTATGCAAGGATATATCAAAAATGGTTTTCATAGAAAGGTGGAGCAAAAATGTTTTTGCGAAATCAAAAAGAAACACAAAGTTTTGCTTCAACAACAATGTTGGTAGTAAGATAGCTAAGGAGTACACAAAGGCGTTCAATCCGTCGCATCTTACAACAACATGTTGGAGGCAATTAAAAAAATTTAAGTAAAGTGAAAATCCAATCAATTAGTACAATATGAGAGAACAAGGGAGTACACAAAGGCGTTCGATCCTTCGTTTCTCATATCACTAATTGAGAGTTTGAAAAGTTTGTTTGGAAAAAAAACTTGATTGCTATTACACATACATATTCATATAAGAATACTTGGAAGTACACAAAGGCGTTCGATTCCTTGTTTTCTTATATCAATTTATATGTATAATCACAATGTGTTTAACAATAAATATATCATTGAAGAACGGGTTACATACATAGTATATGCAAGCCATTAAAAAATCTTTTTGTTTATTTTTGTAATTTTTCAATTTTGTATTTTGTTTTCTGAAATGTTTCAAGAATTCCTTCAAATGAAAAAGAATTAAGGTTTAAGATTTAACATACCAAGCTTGGAGATCAGAAAATTAAACCTCTTTTCGTCCAACGGTTTTGTGAACAAATCTGCAAGTTGAAATTCAGTTCCCACAAAGTAGAGTTCGATGTCACCTTTCTCAATATGATCTTTGAGAAAATGATATCTAACATCAATATGCTTTGATCGAGAGTGGTTTACTGAGTTGACTGCAATGGCAATGGCACTCTGAGAATCACAATAGATAGGAATATGATCATATGTCAGACCATAATCAGTAAGCTGTGTCTTCATCCATAAAACTTGAGCACAACAACTAGCTGCAGCCACATATTCTGCTTCAGCCGTTGATAGTGAAACACAATTCTGTTTCTTGGAAGACCAACTCACAATTTTATCTCCTAAAAATTGTAAAGTACCGGAAGTGCTCTTGCGATCAAGTTTACAACCTGCATGATCTGCATCTGAATAAGCAGTTAGATTGAATCCAGTATCCCTTGGATACCAGAGACCTAAATCGGGTGTACCCTTCAGATAACGAAAGATTCGTTTCACAGCTTGATAATGTAAATCAGTTGGAGCAGCTTGATATCTATTACACATACATATTCATATAAGAATACTTGGAAGTACACAAAGGCGTTCGATTCCTTGTTTTCTTATATCAATTTATATGTATAATCACAATGTGTTTAACAATAAATATATCATTGAAGAACGGGTTACATACATAGTATATGCAAGCCATTAAAAAATCTTTTTGTTTATTTTTGTAATTTTTCAATTTTGTATTTTGTTTTCTGAAATGTTTCAAGAATTCCTTCAAATGAAAAAGAATTAAGGTTTAAGATTTAACATACCAAGCTTGGAGATCAGAAAATTAAACCTCTTTTCGTCCAACGGTTTTGTGAACAAATCTGCAAGTTGAAATTCAGTTCCCACAAAGTAGAGTTCGATGTCACCTTTCTCAATATGATCTTTGAGAAATGATATCTAACATCAATATGCTTTGATCGAGAGTGGTTTACTGAGTTGACTGCAATGGCAATGGCACTCTGAGAATCACAATAGATAGGAATATGATCATATGTCAGACCATAATCAGTAAGCTGTGTCTTCATCCATAAAACTTGAGCACAACAACTAGCTGCAGCCACATATTCTGCTTCAGCCGTTGATAGTGAAACACAATTCTGTTTCTTGGAAGACCAACTCACAATTTTATCTCCTAAAATTGTAAAGTACCGGAAGTGCTCTTGCGATCAAGTTTACAACCTGCATGATCTGCATCTGAATAAGCAGTTAGATTGAATCCAGTATCCCTTGGATACCAGAGACCTAAATCGGTGTACCCTTCAGATAACGAAAGATTCGTTTCACAGCTTGATAATGTAAATCAGTTGGAGCAGCTTGATATCTAGCACACATACATGTTGCAAACATTATATCTGGGCGAGATGCTGTTAGGTACAACAATGAACCAATCATACTTCTGTATCTCTTTTGGTCAAATGGTTTCCCATTTGTATCAGTATTAATGGTTGTTCGAGCAGCCATTGGGGTAGAAATTGAAGAACATGAAGTCATATCAAACTTTTTCAACATGTCATTTATGTATTTACCTTGTGATAAAAAAATACCAGTTGGTAATTGTTTGATTTGAAGACCCAAAAAGTAATTCATTTCCCCAATCATGCTCATTTCAAAATGATTGACCATTAGAGATGAAAAGTTTCGACAAAATGTTTGACTGGTCGACCCAAATATAATGTCATCAACATATATTTGAACTAGTAGAACATGCTTACCTTGTTTGCGAATGAACAGGGTAGGGTCAATTATGCCTTTGGTAAATCCACCTTTAAGTAAGAAAGTAGTTAAGGAATCATACCATGCTCGGGGTGCTTGCTTAAGACCATAGAGAGCCTTGTCTAACCTGTAGACATGGTTTGGTCTTTGAGGATCAACAAAACCTTCAGGTTGATCAACGTAGACTTCTTCTTTGAGGTCACCATTCAGAAAAGCAGTTTTCACATCCATTTGAAACACAGTGAAGTTTCGGAATGCGGCATAAGCTAAGAAAATTCGAATGGCCTCCATTCTTGCAACTGGAGCAAAAGTTTCGTTGAAATCAACACCAGGTTGTTGGCAATAACCCTTAGCAACAAGTCGAGCTTTATTCCTTACTACCACTCCATTCTCATCCTTTTTGTTTTTGAATATCCACTTCGTTCCGATTGGGTCAGCTTTTCTAGGATTTGGAACTAACCTCCATACCTTCAGTCTGTCAAATTGAGCGAGTTCATCTTGCATTGCCTTAACCCACTCTGGATCTTGAAGAGCTTCAGATACCGTTTTGGGTTCAATATTGCTAAGAGAAAGTGCAACAAGACACTCATTTACTGAGGTACGAGTAGTTACTCCTGCTTGTGGATCTCCAATTATCTGATCAGTAGGATGGTCTTTCTGCATACGTGTCCACTTGTGAGCATGAGGAAGTGGATCTTGTTCTTGAAGATCAACATCATCATCATTGAAACTTGAGTTTTGTTGAGAGATGGAGTCATAACTTGGTATAACTGTTTCCTCATATGCTGGATGATCAAAGTCAAGTGGTACATACACATTTGGAGTGTTCAGGGGATTGGTTGTCTGAGTGAATTGAGAAGGTTGTTCTTGAACATTCATTTGAGTAGGATTCTCAGAAGAGGATGATGGAATAGAATCATTTGAAGATGATATTTGCTCAGAAGAACTTGATGCTGATTCATGAGTGTTGTTAGGAACTGGATCATGGTTATGAAGAGGTTCATTGTTTGGAATTGGTTCAACGATGATCTGAGGTTCTTGATCATGAACCGGTTTTGAATTATAGAATTCTTCAAAAAGAATATCTAATTCATCACTGGTTGGAGTTGGAAATTTCTTGAATTTAGAAGCTAAGGTAGTATTCCTTGTAGAAGGACTTGAAGCACTTGAATCCATACTTGTTGGTAGCAAGCTTTCTTGCTCAAAAATCATGCCTGACATCTCATCGAACCAAACATTCATCGTCTCTTGAATTGTGTTTGTTCGACGATTATAGATTCGGTAGGCAATAAATGTTTTGGAATAACCAACAAAATATCCTTCATCACCTTTCTTCTCGAATTTTCCAAGATTCTCCCGATCATTCAACGTGTAACAAACACACCCAAATATGTGAAAGTAGTTGATGTTGGGTTTCCGTTTGTTAACAACCTCATAAGGAGTCTTTTCGAACCGCTGATTGATAATGGACCGATTCTGAGTGTGACAAGCAGTGTCAACAGCTTCAGCCCACATATTGGACGGCAATTTGGAATAAGCAAGCATTGTCCTTGCTGCTTCCACCAGCGATCGATTTCTCCTTTCAACAACACCGTTTGTTGTGGGGTTCGAACTGCTGAGAATTGATGAGTAATACCTTTGGATTTGCAGAATTCATCAAAAACAGCATTCTTGAATTCAGTACCGTTATCCGAACGGATGTAACGAACTGGAAGTTGAAGATTTACTTGAGTAATGGTGATGAAATCTATCAACATCTGAGTTGTTTCATCTTTGGATGCTAGGAACTTAACCCAAGTATATCTTGAATAATCATCAACAATAACCAGGATGTATTTCTTCCCATTTCGGCTTTGTACTTTCATCGGCCCACAAAGATCTATGTGAAGCAAATGAAGAGGTGCTAAAGAATTTGGAGATTTCTTTGGTTTATGAGAAACTCTCTTAATTTTCCCAACAGCACAAGAAGGACAGACATGCTCACTTTCATACTTATAGTCAGGTAAGCCTTCAACAAGATGCTTATTGACTAAAATATTGATTGTTTGGAAATTCAGATGAGAGAGCCTTCTATGCCATAACCAAGAATTCTTCGAGGTAGCCTTTGAAATGAGACAAATATTATCAGTTGGTTGGTTATCATCGAGATTGACGGTAAAAAGGTTATCGTCACGATCGCCACATAGAATATCAACTCCATCTAAGGTTTGGATTTTGCAAAGGGATTTTCGAAAAAGAACTTGAAGATTGTTATCACAGAATTGTCCAACACTGAACAAGTTGTGACTTAAACCTTCAACATAGTGAACTTTCTTGATTGTAATCCCATTTCGTTCAATGTCCCCATAACCTAAGATAGGAGCGAAATTGTTGTTTCCAAAGCGAACAGTTCCCATGAATCTTTCAACAAAATTCTTCAGCAAAGATTTATTTCCAATCATGTGCTTCGAACACCCGGAATCGAGTATCCAAACACAGATGGTTATTTCCTGCAATCAAAGAAATTTAACCGTTTTTAGGTACCCACTTGAAAACGGGTCCTTTTTGGTTAGATAAAACAGGCAGGGTATATAACTTAGGATGCGCATTCAAACATGTTATTGAATCAACATAAGCATCAACAAGCATATTATCAACAAACATATTTGAATAAAATGTACGAACATTCACACGAGAATTAAAAGTAACATGTCTACAAGCATTCAAATTATCCACACAAGAATTAAAATTGTTTACAAGCTCACAAGGCCTTGCCTTGGCACATTCAACATTTATTGACAAATCAGAATTGTTTTGTTTAACAGGAACACCTTTCCACCGATTAACAGCTTTTCTCCTCCTTCTTTTCTTCTTTATCTCAACTTCTTTCTGATTACTAGTGATCTTAGGTACTAATGACTTAGCAACCCATTTAGCATCACTACTTAAGCTCTTTCCACCTGTTGAATTGAAGCTACAAAGATTAGAACGAGGGGTTTTAAAAACTTTCATCTTTTTGGAATCTTTTGGTGGTGAGGAAACTTCTTGCTTCTTTGGTTTATCATGAGAAAACCATCCATATCTATCCCTATATCTAGTTGAACCATTAGATGCATCCTTAGTTAGCAATTTTGAGCTTGACTTAGATACCTTAGGTAAAGAACTAGATTGAGAGCTAGATTTAGAAGCATTAGTATAGTCTTTCGGAAGTTTCACTTTGGTGTACTTTGTTGTGTGTGGGGTTTCAGCTTGTTCCTTTTTGACATGTTTCACAGGTGTAGCAATGGTCTTTGGTTCAGTCTTGACGAGTTTGATCTCAACTCGTTTCTTTGAATAATATGAAGTTGGAGCTTTGGACGATGGTTTTTGAGATTCCATTTTTGTTTCCACTTTGATTTTGGTAGATTCAATCTTTTTCTCAGTTTCTGAATCAAAAATATATTCTCCCTCCATGAATTTATCAAAATCAACCTTTGTGAAATCTTTTGAAAAAGAAAATTCCAATGGAGATTGATTAATTTTAGATTTATTTGAAAATTTTGAGAAATCAGGAATCTTGGTGTCCAACTTCACATTATGGGTAGTCTCAGAAATTAGGTCAACTTGAACTGACACATCTTTGGTCTCACAAGAAAATTGAGTAGACGTATCAACACCTATACTAGCACTAGGCTTAGGGTGAACAACTAACTCATCACCAGCATTGTATGTGAAAAACCTATAGAAGTACCATATCAAAACTAAACTATGTGCAAGTTCTTCATCAGAAAGATCAGATTGCACACAATCATCAGCTATAAAAGTAGCAGTATTTTGACAAGTACATTCAAAAGAATCAGTCAAGGTCTGAGTGGAGGTATTGGTAGATGAATCACAAGTAGTTTGGGTAGAATTTTCTACGGATGCACTTTGGTCAGTTTGAGTAGAAACAGTCTCACAAACTTTCTTAGTATTAACAACAATACATTTATCCTCTAGATTCGGACTTTGAGACTTGAGATGATTGATAACTGTTTGTTGAGTTTCCACCTTTTGTTGTAAATCTTCTATTTGTTTTTCCAAAAATGTGGTTGGAAAATACATTTTAGTTGATTTAGGTGAAGTACCAACAGATTCTTGGTTTTGAAAATTTGATTCAATTTCTTCCAATTTGAAAATTGAAGATTTCTTTGTCTTGTATGAATCATTGATTGCATCATAATTAACCAAAAAATCTTGATTAGGTATTCTCTCAACTTCATCAGTCTCAAATTTGTCATCCAATGGACGAATAAATTGTTGTATCATACCAAGGCGAAGAAATTTTTCATCATACAGGGGTTCGATTTCCTCTTTGGCTTTTTGCAATGGTGTGATATTCTCAAATCCCAACCCGTGAAGAAGTTCTGTTCTGTCAATTTTTGACTTGTTGAAATAGGCAGTGAAATTCAAGAGAGGATTTTGTTCAACTTTATATAGTTTTTCTTGATAGAAAAGTATATTCTTTTTAAATTCCTCAACTTGTTTTTCAAGATTCTCAATTTCAATGCCTTTAAGAAAACAATTATGATTTAGATCAGAAATCTTCCTTTCGAGTTCAACATTGTTTGGTTTGGCTTCTTGGAGCTTCTTATTGAGAATATCAACGTCCATTTGTCTCGCATTTGCTCGAAGCCATTCATTGGTCTTTTGAATTTCAAGATCTTGATTGGCTTTTTCAAGATCATGAATGGTCTTTTCAAGATTTTGACATTTTAGTAATAACTTAGAATCAGGAGTGACATTCATCTCACATTCTTTAACCAACATTTTTTCTTTGTATGTTTGAAAATCTTGTTTAATAGTATCATGTTCAAAAAGTAATTTTGAGTGTTCTTCAAGAAGATTTGAAAATTCACTTTTTGAAAGAATAGAGAATGAAACGATCTTGAAACGAATAGAGAATGAAACGATCTTGAAACGAATAGAGAATGAAACGATCTTGAAACGAATAGAGAATGAAACGATCTTGAAACGAATAGAGAATGAAACGATCTTGATTAACAATAGAGAATGAAACGATCTTGAAACGAATAGAGAATGAAACGATCTTGAAACGAATAGAGAATGAAACGATCTTGATTAACAATAGAGAATGAAACGATCTTGAAACGAATAGAGAATGAAACGATCTTGAAACGAATAGAGAATGAAACGATCTTGATTAACAATAGAGAATGAAACGATCTTGAAACGAATAGAGAATGAAACGATCTTGAAACGAATAGAGAATGAAACGATCTTGATTAACAATAGAGAATGAAACGATCTTGAAACGAATAGAGAATGAAACGATCTTGAAACGAATAGAGAATGAAACGATCTTGATTAACAATAGAGAATGAAACGATCTTGAAACGAATAGAGAATGAAACGATCTTGAAATGAATAGAGAATGAAACGATCTTGAAACGAATAGAGAATGAAACGATCTTGAAACGAATAGAGAATGAAACGATCTTGATTAACAATAGAGAATGAAACGATCTTGAAACGAATAGAGAATGAAACGATCTTGAAACGAATAGAGAATGAAACGATCTTGATTAACAATAGAGAATGAAACGATCTTGAAACGAATAGAGAATGAAACGATCTTGAAACGAATAGAGAATGAAACGATCTTGATTAACAATAGAGAATGAAACGATCTTGAAACGAATAGAGAATGAAACGATCTTGAAACGAATAGAGAATGAAACGATCTTGATTAACAATAGAGAATGAAACGATCTTGAAACGAATAGAGAATGAAACGATCTTGAAACGAATAGAGAATGAAACGATCTTGATTAACAATAGAGAATGAAACGATCTTGAAACGAATAGAGAATGAAACGATCTTGAAACGAATAGAGAATGAAACGATCTTGATTAACAATAGAGAATGAAACGATCTTGAAACGAATAGAGAATGAAACGATCTTGAAATGAATAGAGAATGAAACGATCTTGAAACGAATAGAGAATGAAACGATCTTGAAACGAATAGAGAATGAAACGATCTTGATTAACAATAGAGAATGAAACGATCTTGAAACGAATAGAGAATGAAACGATCTTGAAACGAATAGAGAATGAAACGATCTTGATTAACAATAGAGAATGAAACGATCTTGAAACGAATAGAGAATGAAACGATCTTGAAACGAATAGAGAATGAAACGATCTTGATTAACAATAGAGAATGAAACGATCTTGAAACGAATAGAGAATGAAACGATCTTGAAACGAATAGAGAATGAAACGATCTTGATTAACAATAGAGAATGAAACGATCTTGAAACGAATAGAGAATGAAACGATCTTGAAACGAATAGAGAATGAAACGATCTTGATTAACAATAGAGAATGAAACGATCTTGAAACGAATAGAGAATGAAACGATCTTGAAACGAATAGAGAATGAAACGATCTTGATTAACAATAGAGAATGAAACGATCTTGAAACGAATAGAGAATGAAACGATCTTGAAATGAATAGAGAATGAAACGATCTTGAAACGAATAGAGAATGAAACGATCTTGAAACGAATAGAGAATGAAACGATCTTGATTAACAATAGAGAATGAAACGATCTTGAAACGAATAGAGAATGAAACGATCTTGAAACGAATAGAGAATGAAACGATCTTGATTAACAATAGAGAATGAAACGATCTTGAAACGAATAGAGAATGAAACGATCTTGAAACGAATAGAGAATGAAACGATCTTGATTAACAATAGAGAATGAAACGATCTTGAAACGAATAGAGAATGAAACGATCTTGAAACGAATAGAGAATGAAACGATCTTGATTAACAATAGAGAATGAAACGATCTTGAAACGAATAGAGAATGAAACGATCTTGAAATGAATAGAGAATGAAACGATCTTGAAACGAATAGAGAATGAAACGATCTTGAAACGAATAGAGAATGAAATGCTTAGTTACTGCGGCAAGAGCTTGATATAGTTCATCTGATACACCATCTCTTGTAGCCATCACATCATCTCCCTCCTCATCTGACGAAGAAACAACTACCATTTGCCTTTTGAGAGCTTCAGAAATCTTCTTCTCAACGATCAATGCCAAAGGATCAGAAGATACAACTTCTGGCATTTTGTTCGATGAAGCTTTGCTTAGGACTTGGTTTTCATTGAGCTTGAATGATTCATATAGAGTATGAATGGTGAACTTGGTCAGGTTTTGATGTTGCTTGATTTGGGTTCCAAAATCTTCCCATTCTTGACCAAGTGCTTTGATGAACTTGATGTTTAACTCAATCTCAGTCTTCTTGACATTGTTCTTTCTCAGTTCATTTATGACATTGCAAAATCTGTAATAAACTGCCTCAAGAGATTCATTTGGCATTTTGGAGAAGTTGTCAAACTCAGTCAAAATGTTGGTCAATCTGATTGTCGAAGTCACGTCAGCTCCTTCCATCTGTCTTGCCACCTCATCCCATATCTCTTTTGTTGTATCATAGGAATCAACAGACCCATAGATTTCATCCGGTAGAGCTCTGTATAAACATGACCTTGCTCTGTTATCTGCAGCTGTTCGATCCTTTTGCTCAGCATTCAATAGTTCATGAGTTGTAATAACTGCATTAGTAGTGGGATGGCGATGAACAGCAAGTCCATTCAGAATGGAATCTTTCATCATATGACCATTTGTTTGACTCTCTACATAGTCCATGAATCGTTTCTTCCATAGTCCGTAAGAACCACGGTAGAGAACTGGAGGTCTTGTATCAGAACCTAATGCCAATGCTTCACGAGAAGCCATTAGAGATTGATTTGATTTGAAAAAATTGACTTGAAACGGTCTTGGTAAGTTTATGAAATGAAACGGTCTTGATTAAACCAGGTGAAACGGTCTTGAAGAACTGGGACGATCTTGTTTGAGGATCGTCTTGGAAATTTTAGAAAAATTTGGCTAAGTATGAAAATTGAAACGGTCTTGATTAAACCAGGAAATTGAAACGATCTTGAAACGAATAGAGAATGAAACGATCTTGACAAAATCGTTCTTGGTGAGATCGTCTTTGAGTAAGATCGTCTTTGAAATCTTGAAGAAAATTTGATTAAGTATAAGAAATGAAACGATCTTGAAAACTGGGGGGGGGGGGGGGGGGGGGGGGGGGGGGGGGGGGGGGGGGGGGGACGATCTTGAATGAAGATCGTCTTGGAAATTTTGGTGAAATTTTGGCTAAGTATTAAAAATGAAACGGTTTTGAAGAACTGGGACGATCTTGTTTGAGGATCGTCTTGGAAATTTTAGAAAAATTTGGCTAAGTATGAAAATTGAAACGGTTTAGATGAAGATCGTCTTAGGTGAAACGATCTTGGTTTGAAGTTCGTTCAGAAAAAAAATGAGACGATCTTGGTATGAAGATCGTCTTGTTTTCTTTCTCAAAAACTTTCAAGTGTATGAAATGACCAAACCAATCCTTTTGGATTAGTTAGCCAGAATCAACACTTCCACAACACACTCTTAGCTAAAACGATCTTGTTAGGATCGTCTTAACAAGCCACAAAGTACTGAACTAAAACGATCTTAGGCAGATCGTCTTGGTCATCTTCTTCAACTGAACACATTTCCAGAAAAACTCCATTGACAAGTTTTTAAAACTTCGATTTCTTAACAATTACTAGGAGTTTGATCACAAAATCACTTCCAAACTGTTTTAATTCACGTCCGAAACACGAATTTGAACAAAATTCAACACAAAACACAATAGATTCAAATCCCTGAAATTACGCGCCAAAACTCAAAATTCAATCTCGAGTTTTAGATCGAATTGGAACTTGAAAATTGACAGAATTATGTTATCAATCACCACGAATCTATTGATGAACAAACAACTGTGATTTTATGAGATTAGATGTGTGAATTTTGAAGAACCAGTAGGTGAGATATTTCGAACAGAATTTGAGATTAAATTTGATTTTGATGAAATTGTGATCGAATTCAGTTATGGATCGTCATCAGATTGATGTTTCTCTCTGATACCACTTGTTATAACACGATTTTAGCTCTGAATTCGATCTATCAATGGCGGTTTGCAAGTGTGTGTTCTTGGTGTGTGTGTGTGTGTTTTGAGAGAGAAAGATCGTATATACTGAAAGATTGGAATTAATTGTGTGTGAAATGAATTGTTTGTTATGATCTTGTTTTGATTTCTAAGGTATGAGGGCTATTTATAGTCTAACAATACAACTATGCTAATTATCACAATTAGCCCCTCAACCTTAGTAATCATCTATCTATGACTTAACAACAAGAATGTCTTCTAATCTTAATTACAATTTATCACTATTTTTGGATTTCTAACATTGTATCTTACACTTTCCTGGTTAACCATGGAACTTAAGGGACTCACAAAACTTAACTTGGTTATTAAATGGCAAAGACAAGCCTACAAATCACTAATTCGGTTCATATAAGCACTAACCGAAAGCTTTAATTTGCACATATCTCACCACCACCACTATCACGACTTAAGACACCAAAATATAATGAACATTCTGTAAATAATGAAATAAGGATGAAAATCCATTTTGACGCATTTGAATTGCTCGAAAAATGAGACTTAAATCACTATTTCGGTAAACGATTTATAAGCTTAGAATCCTCAAAATGAGCGAGACACAAGAGAGGTTGAATTGATATGATTTTTCCCATGATAAAAGTTGCCTAAAAGGCCTGGGATTCTTAGCCAAAAAGTTGTGTGGTGATTTCTAAGAATCTCTATTAATTATTAAATTTAAATGATAATTAAAAAGGTAAATAAATAAATAAATAAATAGTATATAAATCATGAAATTGGTTAAATAATCATAACCAATGATGAAAGTGACTAAAACCTACTAGAGTAAAATCATTTTAAATCAAAGAACAAATGTCATATAATTTAGAAATAATTAAGTAAGTGAAAATCACTAATTAATAACTATTTTTAAATTAATAGAAAAATTACATAAATAAATATATATATCACAATACTCTAAGTTAAAAAGCATAATAATCAGAATATAACTCAACTATAATTATTCATAAATTACAAAGGCAACTATGATACTTAAAAGTATTTTTAAGGAATTGTTTAATTACTAGATCGATAAAATGAATAAATAATTAAATAAATAGTTATAAATCAGAAAGTATTCATAAATATTAATATTATGAAGTTACTAATGTCAAATATTATAATTAAGCAAAGCACACAATGGGAACCATGATAATCAAAGGCAAGTTACCGAAATTCTAACAACTTATAACTACATGTATAATGAAAGTGACCCTTTTACACCAACACTCTCTGCAACCAAAAAGATGCAAATATTAACAATATACTTGGATCCCAAAATTTATGACAACATAATGACAGTGGCATTTCTTAGTGATGGCTTAAGATAGGAACTTTACGTATATTAGTCCTATCGTAGGGATAGTCTTGGCTCGAAATGTGATTGAGGAATATGACGGATATATGATCAAGGAAGCGATAGATGGGAAGTACCCATTTTGGATAAGTGAATATAATATGCGGCATATCAAGGTGAGTCATAGCCCCCTTTCAAACTCTTTTATGTGTTTTACTTTCGGGGTGAAAAGCATGATAAATAAAATGGCTTTATATATATGAAATGATTCTTGAAGAATGATTATGAAATGGGATATTGTATGTTCAATGTGTTATAAGTTATACGATGAGCTTGAGTTCTGTCAAGCTGAGATACTTCGGTACACTACTATTAACTCCGATAGTGGAGGCCTGTAGTTAGAGGGTTGCGCAACTAGGAGTCGTCCACTCACCCACTAAATAGGTAACGGTGGAATGTTTGGTCTGCCTTGGTGGCCACCTTCATTGCCAGTCCGACCCGAGCGGTGCTCTAACTACCTTTATATATTATTGGTCGTCTCCATGGCACGACCCCAATTGTGATTAAAGCACTTGATTGACAGCTTGTGCTCTGAATTGAAATATTATGTTGTTTGGGACATGTAAATGGTCGTAGTAGTGGCTCAAGCATATACTCATCGAATTATGCCATCGGCTAAATGTAAGTGATATTATTATGGATGGATATTATGGATTGAACATACGGTTTGGGTATTGGACCTTATATGGAATCATTGAAAGTTGTTGAAATTGGCAATATTGAAGTATTGATGACCAAGTGGTTTTGGTATGATGAATGATTAATCGATTGATATATTTTCTCTCACGATAAATGTGACAAATGAGAACTTTATAATTTACCATGGATTTCTCAACTCCTTGAAATGGATATGTAACGAGATTTACTTAAAAACCTATGCACTCACCAACTACGTTTTCGTAGTTGACACTTTTTCTTCATGCTTTTCAGGAATTAGCGTAAGCTTTGAGGAATTATATGCATCGTGATTATTTGCATTGCACTTGGGAGTCAAAGATCAAACCTTGTGACGGGCAATGGAATCCGCCCTGATCATTGTAGTATACCATCTCATGTATTTGTTATTTGTTTCGTGGACTCAATATCCAAGTATAGTAGACGTATTGTACTTGGGAATTGGTTCACATGCTTGTGCATTGTAAAATTATTTTTATCAAATAAAGCTATGGTGAATGTTATCTATTACCCTTTGTTTTGAATACTCGACTTTCTGTACATCTCATCGTTCCGCCTTAGTTGGGGTGTTACACAATGGTATTCACTAAGCTTTGCTTACTTTTTAGTTGTTTACCCTTTTTATAGGTTGTCCCGGAAGCGGAAGCAAAGTTAAGTAATATAAAGATTGAAGTTTGAAGTTGCTTTATGGATTATTGATTTCTTTAGCTAAATGCGGTAAATGGTAATGTGATAGGACCCGTAGAGACCCCTTTGAACTTATGGCTCTTGGTACAAAGTTTATGTTTTGGAAATGTTTAAAATGTAAGAATTTTAGTAATGTAATGTGTCTTGGGTAATTTGAAACTTGATGTAAAGTTTGACTTTGGTTATTTGGCAAAACGGGTAAATGACCCATTTCGTTGTAAATTGTACACTTGATCAAATGAAAGCTTTCGAAATGTTTAGTAATGTGATGATGTCTTATTTGTATTAGTGAATGATAATGAAAAGGCGAGATGAAGTGAAAAGCAGGAGATCCCTCACATTTTTCTAGAGGAAAAATGTTAAGGGGGTAATCACCGCAAAGGTAGATACTCGAACAAGGAGTATGAAGTGCAAGATTATACTTTATCTTTCAATAAGAGTTATTCACTAGCATCATTGAAAATGATTTGGAGCAGAAGACGAAGTGAAGAAACGTCATTTGACTCAAACAAGTAAAGTGAAGGCATTGACGCCACTTACTAGATGTAGTTCCGGTAGCGTTTATCTTTATGGCACTCCACACGTTATTCTCTGAATATCCATTGGAAAACCACTATCGAAAGACGAGCTATTAGTAGAGCATATCAACTAAGATAAGAGAAAGCGGTACATGCCCAACACTCGATGGAAGCTAGCTTTACTAAAGAGGAGAAGTATGGTCAATAAGTAGAGGAAGCACGATGACCTGTGATGGTTATCCCCTCCAGGCCAACGGTCAAATGGAGGTAAGCTAAAATAAGATGAACTTGGGTGAGAACAATCTTGTAACACATGGTGAACCGTCAAGGGCCATCGACCCATGAAGTAGTACGCCCAAGAAAGGCGAGGAAGAGAACAACATGGAATTGCTAAGGTTAATAGTGAAAGCAAATAAGGAATACGACGCTAGAAGTCAAGGCACGTACTACCACAACGATCAAGGAAGTTGGTCGTTGAACTACTTTTCAAGAAACTACAAACTCCGGGAGGAGCTAGTTACGGACGGTTTGAACGAAAGGGTGATAAGGATAATTCGCATCTGTGATGAGTTAGGATCAAAGGATCCGTATCACCATGATCTGACAAGTACCCTTGAGATAACTGCAAGGACTAGCGACTGCTTGTGTGCTGTTCAAGACAACGATTACTCTAGTTAGAGATGGATTGAGTGACGAAACGGTAAGGAGTATGGTGACCCATAAGAAAACGAAAAGAAAATGCAGAAAACCGAATGGTTGAGAAAAGGATAAAGTAACCGATGTTTCCCCTAAATTATATTATATCACAATTTCTAAGGACATTAGGTTATTGTATTTGAAAAGAAGCTTAGCTTAGAAAGCTGGAAATGGATATGAGGCTCAGGAGAGCAAAGTAATTGACAGTTTTGTGGAGGTCAGGAGGACCTACGAAGGATTATTTAAAGGAGGAGTTCATACGAATAAGGACATCGAAGTGGTTACCCTGAAATGATGGTGGTGATATGATTACTTAAGAGCATAAGGATTGTGTAAATCCTATCATGAGGAATGCGTAGGTATAGCAAAGGAACCGAATAGGTTATATGTGCGATGTTAAAAGAGATTTGTCGGTGATGAGTCATAGATAATGGTCCTTCTAGCGTAAAAAGAAAGTAATTAAAGGTACCTTAAAACGATTTGAAAGCCAATATCAGCAAAAGCAAGAGAAATTAGTAACGATGCGACTTAGCGAATAACGAAAAAGGCGACTCTAGAAAAAATAAGGACGAAGCTGGAAGACAAAGGTGAGTATGAGGAGTAAGATGGAACTATCGTCAACAAATTCATGATTTCCTTGCACGCCATAAAATAACAAAGACAACACTAGAAAGTACTACGAAGATGTACCTTCGCAATTTTAGTACAACTTGGCATAATGGGTTAGTATCACTCTTGTTAAGGGGGTAATCCCTTAACAAGTGATTAGTCACAAACAAAGCTAATATTTTCAAGTAACGGCAAACACGTCCAACGTCAAACCAAAGAAGGATGAAAGGACGCGAGAAGCCAGTGGAGCAATTCTTAATTGGGAAAGCAAAGGATGAAGGAAAGTACACAGAGTGACATTGGAAATGAGTAGCCACTAACGATCGATATTCCAACGTTTCCTTACTATTTTATTGTAACCCACGTTACGAGTCGTTTGCTCATTTTACACCTCCGTATTGCCATTCTTATTATCATCCCATTATTTAGTATTGATCTAGGCAAGATTGACAGCCCGCAACGATTACATGCGATTAATCTCCAGTCGTCTCAAGAAGTGAGCGACATTCGTAACCTTGCTCTTTTTCGAAGTTTCTAACCAAGAGGAATTTTAGGGAAACGAGGAATGGATGCCCCCAACCCTAGAGTTAAAAGCTCGCAAGAAACCAAGAATCGTGATAAAATCTTGTTTGACTTTCACACATTTTATGTCTCCGTGTAGACACCCATACTGTTAGTCTATCCATTTTACTACCGTATGAATGATCGAACTTCGAGGACGAAGTTTCAGTTAAGGGGGTAATGATGTAACAACCCTCAAAATCCGAATAGGACAATCCACTTGGACTTATCTAGACATCTCCTAGCCATTTAAGGCGTAGTGATAATTGCCCTCTAGTTCAATGAGATACCATAGATGACTAGCTATCTTAGACTTGCCACAAACAGTAACTATAATCATTCAACACAATCTCAAGCTATAAACTAGTTCTAATTGAACTTGACGAAAGGTCAACAAACCAAAAACTTTATTTCGAGAAGTTAAGTTATATAAATAATAATGTGAGTCTCACAAGTTGAGATAACAATCAAAATTCTTATAAATGTCCAACAAATTGAATCATCAAGCCAACTAAATTACATTTGGTCATGAAAATACCATGAGCATCTTAAAAATAATTAAAACTCCTTAAGTACATGAAAATGCTTGAATAATAATAAGTATATATGTACAAGTCTAACATAAATACAAGATTATAAATAAATGGATTAAGTAACAACTTTTAAAATACAAATGTATGCATATATATGTACATATACACGACACACATACATATACATATACTAAGACAACTAATCAATTTATATGAACAAGCAAATACATGTTACATCTATAAAACATATACCCACTTAAATATACATGTACCCACATATACTTACACAAAAATTATACAAAAAAAAAAATCAAGAAAACTCTCCATTTTCTCTCCCTTCAAAACCGGCCCCCAACCCCTCCCCATGCCACTTAACCAACTAAAATGCTAGCTTTTATTCTTGAAACTCCACCCCACTCATTTTACATGCAATTCTCTCTTTTCTCACACACACTCCATCTCATTTCTCTCTCATTTTTCTCTCAAATTTTCTGCACTTTTCCTCCTCCTCCTTCTTCAAATTTTCGGCTCATGCATCACCTAAAAAGGGGGTTAAATCTTAAGTAAATCAACTATAATAATAAAGGTTTGTCAAGGACTAAGCAAGGGTTAATTCAAGATACATTTAAGGGTTATTTTAAGCTTGAAATAAGGGTTGTTTGGAGCCATAAAGGTCACGAAAAATCTGCCCAAAATCATCTTCAAAACCGAGTTCAAGAAGGGTATAAATCTCCATCTCTTTGTTTAATCTATCTTGTTTTTGTATATATTAAAAGATCTTTATCAACAATCATGTTTTCCTTTGATTTTCTTCTTGATTTAAACTCAATGAGGGCAAGGTTGATAGATCCTTATCTCACATGTTCATGCATGTAAAGATCTAGAGAAAGGATTTAATGATTCAACAAGAACAAGACCCAAGAGTTGTTGTTGTAAGATTTGTTGCTAAAATGGGTTTATAGATTTGATTAAAACTGATTTTTGATGAAATAAACACCAATATATTCTGAGATTTTACATAAACAAACTTATTTTGATGTTGCATGAAAGATTTGTTAAGAGATTTGAACATAAAATGGTTAGATGATTACATGCATTTACTTTTTGGGGTGATTTTTGCAAGAACTAAGTTTAATGATTAAGTTTTGTTTAAGTTCAGTTTTAGTTGATGATTGATGATCTTGAAATTGTTAATAATCTGTATATTTGATGTTAAAATAACACAAAAGTGAATAACAAACATGTGAGAGGTGATTAAGAGTGTAAGATAAGCAAACTAAGTCATTGGTGAGTTGTTTGGACCCAAATACTTTCTGACAGAATCCACTTTCTGTCTTAAATCGGGTGAACTGAACATGTGAGGGCCGTTTCAAGCAAAACTTTCAAAATAAAAGTTGTAGATAAAAGAGTTAAGTTTAACCTCCAACTGGAATCACTCAAAAATACTGAACCAAACAAAAGATATGATTTTTCTACCAAAAGTGGTCAAAACTGGATTTTTGTCTTAATGTTGAGTCAACTTCGATGATTTTTAAGTTCTTAACTAATAGGTTTCAGAAGTTTAAACTTGGTGTGAACTGAGCTCAAAGTGTCCCTAACTTAAAATAAAATTGGGAGATTTTTCTTAAATGTTTATCATAGAAATCTTTTATAAATATTTCGGGTCGCATAGCAGCAAGCATTCTGACCAACTTTGGTTTTGTAATTTTTAGAGGTAGTAAACAATGTCTAAAACTTTAGCAAAAATTCACATAAATATAGGACACATATATGTCTCTGTATAAAAATCACCGTCCAAATAATTCAACTTAACTAAAAATGACTACTCAACATTTTATGAAAAGAAGTGTTAAAACAGAAAATTCCAAGTAAAAGTTCTTCACAACAAAATAAGCTAAAAGTCACTAGATTGCAACTTTAATCAACTCCAACAATCTCGTAACAAAAAGTATTATAAACCTACTGAGAATATGTCAAATAAAAGTTATAAAACTTAACTTGGTTATTAAATGGCAAAGACAAGCATACAAATCACTAATTCGGTTCATATAAGCACTAACTAAAAGCTTTAATTTGCACATATCACACCACCACCACTATCACGACTTAAGACACCAAAATATAATGAACATTCTGTAAATAATGAAATAAGGATGAAAATCCATTTTGACGCATTTGAATTGCTCAAAAAATGAGACTTAAATCACTATTTCGGTAAACGATTTATAAGCTTAGAATCCTCAAAATGAGCGAGACACGAGAGAGGTTGAATTGATATGATTTTTCCCATGATAAAAGTTGCCTAAAAGGCCTGGGATTCTTAGCCAAAAAGTTGTGTGGTGATTTCTAAGAATCTCTATTAATTATTAAATTTAAATGATAATTAAAAAGGTAAATAAATAAATAAATAAATAAAGTATATAAATCATGAAATTGGTTAAATAATCACAACCAATGATGAAAGTGACTAAAACCTACTGGAGTAAAATCATTTTAAATCAAAGAACAAATGTCATATAATTTAGAAATAATTAAGTAAGTGAAAATCACTAATTAATAACTATTTTTAAATTAATAGAAAAATTACATAAATAAATATATATATATCACAATACTCTAAGTTAAAAAGCATAATAATCAGAATATAACTCAACTATAATTATTCATAAATTACAAAGGCAACTATGATACTTAAAAGTATTTTTAAGGAATTGTTTAATTACTAGATCGATAAAATGAATAAATAATTAAATAAATAGTTATAAATCAGAAAGTATTCATAAATATTAATATTATGAAGTTACTAATGTCAAATATTATAATTAAGCAAAGCACACAATGGGAACCATGATAATCAAAGGCAAGTTACCGAAATTCTAACAACTTATAACTACATGTATAATGAAAGTGACCATTTTACACCAACACTCTCTGCAACAAAAAAGATGCAAATATTAACAATATACTTGGATCCCAAAATTTATGACAACATAATGACAGTGGCATTTCTTAGTGATGGCTTATGATAGGAACTTACGTATATTAGTTCTATCGTAAGGATAGTCTTGGCTCGAAATGTGATTGAGGAATATGACGGATATATGATCAAGGAAGCGATAGATGGGAAGTACCCATTTTGGATAAGTGAATATAATATGCGGCATATCAAGGTGAGTCATAGCCCCCTTTCAAACTCTTTTATGTGTTTTACTTTCGGGGTGAAAAGCATGATAAATAAAATGGCTTTATATATATGAAATGATTCTTGAAAGAATGATTATGAAATGGGATATTGTATGTTCAATGTGTTATAAGTTATACGATGAGCTTGAGTTCTGTCAAACTGAGATACTTCGGTACACTACTATTAACTCCGATAGTGGAGGCCTGTAGTTAGAGGGTTGCGCAACTAGGAGTCGTCCACTCACCCACTAAATAGGTAACGGTGGAATGTTTGGTCTGCCTTGGTGGCCACCTTCATTGCCAGTCCGACCCGAGCGGTGCTCTAACTACCTTTATATATTATTGGTCGTCTCCATGGCACGACCCCAATTGTGATTAAAGCACTTGATTGACAGCTTGTGCTCTGAATTGAAATATTATGTTGTTTGGGACATGTAAATGGTCGTAGTAGTGGCTCAAGCATATACTCATCGAATTATGCCATCGGCTAAATGTAAGTGATATTATTATGGATGGATATTATGGATTGAACATACGGTTTGGGTATTGGACCTTATATGGAATCATTGAAAGTTGTTGAAATTGGCAATATTGAAGTATTGATGACCAAGTGGTTTTGGTATGATGAATGATTAATCGATTGATATATTTTCTCTCACGATAAATGTGACAAATGAGAACTTTATAATTTACCATGGATTTCTCAACTCCTTGAAATGGATATGTAACGAGATTTACTTAAAAACCTATGCACTCACCAACTACGTTTTCGTAGTTGACACTTTTTCTTCATGCTTTTCAGGAATTAGCGTAAGCTTTGAGGAATTATATGCATCGTGATTATTTGCATTGCACTTGGGAGTCAAAGATCAAACCTTGTGACGGGCAATGGAATCCGCCCTGATCATTGTAGTATACCATCTCATGTATTTGTTATTTGTTTCGTGGACTCAATATCCAAGTATAGTAGACGTATTGTACTTGGGAATTGGTTCACATGCTTGTGCATTGTAAAATTATTTTTATCAAATAAAGCTATGGTGAATGTTATCTATTACCCTTTGTTTTGAATACTCGACTATCTGTACATCTCATCGTTCCGCCTTAGTTGGGGTGTTACACAATGGTATTCACTAAGCTTTGCTTACTTTTTAGTTGTTTACCCTTTTTATAGGTTGTTCCGGAAGCGGAAGCAAAGTTAAGTAATATAAAGATTGAAGTTTGAAGTTGCTTTATGGATTATTGATTTCTTTAGCTAAATGCGGTAAATGGTAATGTGATAGGACCCGTAGAACCCCTTTGAACTTATGGCTCTTGGTACAAAGTTTATGTTTTGGAAATGTTTAAAATGTAAGAATTTTAGTAATGTAATGTGTCTTGGGTAATTTGAAACTTGATGTAAAGTTTGACTTTGGTTATTTGGCAAAACGGGTAAATGACCCATTTCGTTGTAAATTGTACACTTGATCAAATGAAAGCTTTCGAAATGTTTAGTAAAGTGATGATGTCTTATTTGTATTAGTGAATGATAATGAAAAGTTTGGATTTGAGTCGAAATGTTTCAAAACGCCAAAAAGGTCACTTTTGGAGTTCAGCAAGGAGCACGGACTCTGACATGCCTAGCGCGGACGATGTCAGGCCAACTGCGGATGATGCAATCAGCATCTTCCGCCCTCTCACTGACTTTTTCGGTCATTTTTACCGAGTCTTCGTTTGACATTTTCGAGTCCTGAAACTTGTATAGTTGTCTAATTACATCATTTTAAGATTATTCCAAGTGTCATTTCTTGATTTGGATAACTTTGATTTTTCGCGAAAAATGGCCGTATTTTTTCTAAGTATAAAAATTTTCGGTTTTCAAAATATTTGGTCTTTTAGCTTCGGGATCTTTCAGCAGGGGATGTGGACATTTCCCATATCCCGATACTATCTCGGTAGCGTCCTAGTCCCGTTACCAGATTCCGATACAAAATTCAAATAGGACCGGGATCGATATTAACATTTGGTGGTCCCCACGATCCATATCGAGACAGTACCGCGAAAATATCGCAAACATCAAAAATACCAGTACCGTACAAGTATCGACTTATATGGGAAAATGACCGTTACCACATTTTAATGATTTTTCGGACTGGCACCGAAAATATCAAAAAGGACAATCAGTCTCATGTCTGTTCTTATTGAGATATATCATGTCATAAAATAATGGATGTGTATCTATATATCCCTATAAAATATTCAAACTTATTGAATAACTTATTTGGATATACAACATATCAATTTTACCTTTCATAGGTCAACTAAGTTAAATGTAAACTTATTTTTTAAGATTATTTTTACGTTATTTGTAATCAGTTTTAACTCAAACATATTCTATTTCATATACTTTTTGTATGTTAAGTTAACGACATAAATCATCCTTGTGGTTATATCAAAAAAATCAAATTTTATCCTTATCTATCGGAAAATATACTAGCAGTCCTTTTTGGATGGATAAGAATCACATCAGTCTTTTGTTTTAACGCTCGTTATCTTCTATCTGTTAGCTCTCTCACGTGCTTTCCACCTGAGGGCATTAAAATCATTTTCATTCTAAAAGGACCAATAGTGATTAATTTTCTATTCTTTTCCTGTTACTAGCAAATCTATACCATCACCATTTCTCTATCTCTATCTCCATATATTATCTACATATCTACAAATATCTATATCTCGATCTATACAGTTGATCAATTACTTACATACAGAGCAACCATAATATGATGGGCGGTGATATTAGCCAAATTATACATGTTTGAATTATAGTTTTGATGGTCAATATCCTTTCATTTATATGTATTTTAAGTTAATATTCGTGTTAGAACGATAATTTAGTATTTGCATAAGATTTTGTGTAGGTTTTACGTGAAAAAAATGACATTTTAGAGCTAAATAGTCGTTTTGATGGTTGATACTGGACTTTCAAATGGATACGAGTGAAGTGGCTTGAGTCTTGGATTTTGAATGTGTTAAAATAGTCATTTTGGTGAAGTGGAAGATTTAAGGCCGCTAGTCAAGCTCCCATGCCCGTCAGAAAATTGACCTGATCTGCAATGAATATTTAACGCTCGTCAAAAAAGAACCTGATTTGTAACAGATACTGTGATGCTCGTTAGTGGCTGTTAGCCTGTTATGGCCGCTATTTTGACTTCTTTGACCATGCTATGGGATTGGTTTCTTAATTGCTCCACTAAAGTCCATGGAATCTATTTCCTCATCCAATCACAAAAAGACATATGGCAACAACAAAAGAAAAGCAACAACCAAGTGACCAAATTGAGCAACTTATCTCATTTTTGGAGGTTCTTTTCGGCAGCAGGAGAGGGGAAAAAAAATGAAGCAGCAGCAGCTCTCCCTTTTACAATTTCATTTTTTTAAGATTTGATTTTGGTTGACTTTGACCGAGATACCCATGCCCTTTTTGATTTTATTGGCTGGAGTAGAGAAGCCTATCCGAAGCCCACAAAAGCCCAAGAGGCCTCATTCCACTTTGATTTTTTTGGCTCACGCACGACTGCACGAGGGGACTCTCATCTGATTTTTGTACTGCCTAGAGGGGTAACAAAAAAAGGGGGGAGATATTCATTTTTTATTTCCCTTTACATTACAAACTCCCTTCACATTTTTTATTTCCAATTCTTACAATATAATCACTTAAACAAAAACCCTTTCCTTTTACAATCAAAAATCTATCATCCATCATCATCTTCATCTATCCATCAAAAACCCTTTTATCCATTTCAATATCTTTGAAGATTCACACTTTAGGGTTGAAGATTTGGGGTTTTGGAACTTTGGTGAAAAAGAAGAAGATTCCACCATAAATTCATTTTTATTGTTAGAAATTGGGTTGTAATCACTTACTTTTTTCATTTATTCATATTTTTTGTGAAACACTCCTTGATACAACAACAACAACAAAACCCAATCCCTAAGCGGAGTATGAGGGAAGTGAGCTGTAGACAGTCTTACCTCTACCCAAAGGTAGAAAGGCTGCTTCCATAAGGACCTCCGGCTAGAGAAGTAAAAGAAAGAGTTAAGAGTTTAGTTCCCATACCTGTCGGCCAAAAAAATAGCAAAGAAGATCTAACTGTCTGCTGAGTATCCCCCGGCTACGTTAAGAGTAGGGAAGAATAACGACATGCGCCTAACATACTATATCACAAGTTCGACAGTACATATACGATAACAACCATATAACATATAAACAGCATAAAAGTGTAAACATAATAAATATAGCCTCCTACAAGAAACCAAAACATGAGTAATGAAAAGATCCATGCATACATACATAATAAATAGGAATTAACTAAGAATTTATAGGCCCGATTGGCCTACGGATGCTAAACAACCTATGAAACCAAGTAACTAAGACCGCCTAACTAGACTAATCCTAGCTCTCTCTCACATAACTCTCAAAACCACTAAACTAATCCTAGTCCTCAAAGTATTCTCTCAAAACCACGGATGTGAAACACTACTTGATAGTAGTGTTTTATTTGATGTTATGGTTATGATGAGTAAATAATAAATTATTTGTGTTTGCTTGGGCATATGATTTAAACTCTTTTTGTGATAATTAAATAGTTGTTGATAGATTTATTAAATTAGGAATTATGAATCTCAACTTTTGGAGTCAAAGTTTGACTAGTCATTGGTTAGGATTAGCATTGTGGGTAGGTGTTATTTGTAATTGACCGATTGATTACTTATTCATCAATAATTGTTTTGACATTTGTTTATTGCGAGAATATTGAACGCGAAACCGAATGCTAATTTTGAATATGATTTGTTGAACTTAACTTCTCAACTAATAAAATATGAAACTACTAGAAATACAACCATTAAGTGTGTACATATTTTATTGTGGTTTGTTTGATATAAAAGAGGACACTCACCTTATGATTGAGTGAACCAACACGAGTCTTTTTAAATGTTTAATTAACAAAGTCGGGGAACACTTGTGTCCGCAATACTCAGATTTGTTGATACTAGTGAGTCTCTAAACCTGAAGTTTGTTATTAAATGAGCAACCTCTAAATAGTGAATAGAGATTTTGGCTTACGTCGCGCTCGTAAGAAGTGAAGGGTCATAAGTCTTAACTTGTCAATCCGTTTTGTATTGCTATATCTTGTTCAACCAATATCGTTGCAAAAAGAGAGAGATTTGTCCAAACAAACACAATTTTTTTGTAATTGATATTGTTATTTTATTTATTTGCTTTCTATGTTTATTTGTTATTTGTATTTTATGTTTTCTTTAGTTAAAATCAATCTTTCAAAACTTTCTTTTGATTAACAAAATTCATTTCAAGATTTAAATTGTTCCCTTAAGATTTCAATTCAACATCTCCTTGTCGACACTCGAGTCATACTTGTCATACACTTGTGTATTTGATCGAGTTTTGATTTTCCATCTATTCTATCTCATTTTACACATCCCTTTTTATTGATCGTGACCCGTTAACTTTTCAACGACGTTTTTAGGTCTCGTCAGACGGGATGCTTGTGGTGAGATTGTCAATGGTGGGGTTGTCGATGTATGTGCTTTTGCAAACTGATTATGTATAGAAACACACATATACATACATATGCATACACCTTCTCGTGATAATTCAGAGAAGAAAAAAAAATATACGAATTTTAAACCGCTGGAAAACTCATTACCGGCCAAAACCCCACCAAAAATCAGTGCCAGAAAACTCATTGCCAGACAAAAAGAAGTCAAAACTGCTGGAAAACTCACCAAAACCCATCGAAAAACAAAGATCTTGATTATACGTGCCGCAAAGCTCACCATCGGCCACCAACACCTACACACCCCTGCGACACCACCAACACCAACTACAGATGTCACAATCAGGCCCACCCTCACCACCCAACTTCAGAAGACGATGGTAAGATGAAAACCACAACCGTTGTTTTATAACTACCATTATCGCCACTGCTATCTTTTTCCGTCGAAACAACCACCACTATTTGTTTGAATTTAATTGATCGATTGAGAATGGATTGGTATATAGGTGTGTATTACTTGAAGGTTATGTTGATCTTATTAGTAGAGTACTTGATGGGGTTCTCAAGATATAGATCTCGTAGTGGTTCTTGGTAGGGATGAATATGTATATCAGTATATGTATATATAATAATAATATATTTGGTAGAGATTGGGGAGATTTTGATTGTACGAAAAAGAAGTATGAGGTGAAGAAAAAGAAATAAGATGGTGTTAAAAAAAGTTCAAATTTTGTCCTTTGGTGGTGGAGAAAGACACAAATACCTTCCGATGGAAAGCACGTGAGAGAGTTAAGGGGAGAGGAGTGGTCACGGCATGCATCACGGGTTGACCAACCCGCCGAGGGTACACCGCCGCCATCAAAGCGGCATGCAGACGGGCTGGGGGCTGGCGGGATTAAAGCCAGCTGCGGCTTGGAGTATGTGACCGTTGGGGGGGAGCGTATGGAGTGTGGGGATTTGTGATTTTGACCGTTGAACACATTAAAAAAAAAAAAAATTCCCCTACTCTTTACCTATATATACACTTCATTTTTAACCAAAAAAATCACCAAACAAAAACATATCTTCACACACTTTCACCAAAAAAAACACCACTTTACTAAAAAAAAATGGATTCCTCTTCCTCATCTTCATCATTTTGTGTTCCGCCGGAGTTAGACGATTCGTCTACGCGGAGTACTTTTGAGTTTCACAAAAAAAAACACCACTTTACTAAAAAAAAATTTCTAATATGTTGTTATGTACTTTTTAAATTATGTTTATGTAATGTTTAGTTTAATTTTAATGAAACATTTAAGTTTTTATTAAAAAAGAAAAAATGTTTGATTAAATTAAATGAAAAAGAAAAATAAATAAAATTTGGGAGGGTTGAGAAAGTGATGAATGCCATGAAAAATGGATGGAAGAGTTGGTTGGGAGGGTTGAAAAGGAAAAATGAGTTGGAGATATTTAATTGGTGGAATTTGAGAGGGTTGGAAAAAATCACTACATGACTCCCTTCCCCCTTAAGAGATGAGATTTGACGGTCATCAAAAGAATAAACTGAATGGGATTCTTATATATCCAACCAGAAAGGAGTGCCAGTTACTTTTTTGAGAGATAAAGATGAAACTTGAAATTACATTGAAAATAATATATATCTCAGTTTTACTAGCTCATGATAACATCTGACAAATCAAGAACTTACTAAGAAGCTGTTGTTTCGCTATATTACACGGGTATACTAAATGTGCTCAAAAAAATACTTGAATAACTTCAACTTTTTAAGATTGTTAATAGAATAATTTTATAATCATGATCCGTCAAACATGATCAATAACAACTACTTATTGAACATACATAAATTACAAGTTATTTCAATTCCTTATAAGTTGGAACTAAGGCTACTTAAGTAACCACCTATTAAATCAAGGAGGCTTTATACGCTACTTTACTACATTGTTTATTCTTCATTCCGATCTCTTGAAGGACCAAAATGTAATGTCACTGAACCAACTTGCAAATGTATTTGTTTAGCCCTGCAAAATTTTAGGGACAGATAGATAAAAAAAAGTTACTTTTAACTATTAAAGAAATTGATTTAGTTGAAGAAAGTTTCATTGTTAGTTAAATTTATACCTTAATTAACATTGTGGTTACCACTCAACGTGGATGGTGGTGGTGGTGAAACACTAACATAATAAGGGGTGGGTGGTGGTGATTTGTAATGGTGGTGGTGGTGGTGACTTTGTAAATAATGGTGGTGGTGGTGATTTGTAAATTGGTGGTGGTGGTGACTTACTAAATAATAAGGGGTAGGTGGTGGTGACTTACTAACATAATAAGGAGAAGGTGGTGGTGGTGATTTGTAAATTGGTGGGGGTGGTGACTTACTATAATAATAAGGGGTAGGTGGTGGTGACTTACTAACATAATAAGGAGAAGGTGGTGGTGGTGATTTGTAAATTGGTGGGGGTGGTGACTTACTATAATAATAAGGGGTAGGTGGTGGCGACTTACTCACATAATAAGGGGAAGGTGGTGGCGGCGATTTGTAAACTGGTAGTGGTGGTGGTGACTTGCTATAATAATAAGGGGAAGGTGGTGGTGGCGATTTGTAAATTGGTGGTGGTGGTGATTTACTATAATAATAATAGTTAGGTGGTGGAGGTAATTTGTAAACTCGTGATGGTGGTGGTGACTTAGTGTAATAGTAATAAGGGGCAGGTGGTGGTGACATGCAGTTTGGTGTTGGAGAAGGTGGTGGTGGTGACCGTGGTGATGGGGGTATCTTAGGTGGAGTCAATGGAGTGTCGCAATTTGGTGAAGATGGTGGTGGTGAGTTGGAAATTGGAGGTGGCGGTGGATTGTATATTTGTGGAGGTGGTGGTGGCGGTGAGTTAGAAATTGGAGGTGGCGGTGGATTGTATATTTGTGGAGGTGGTGGTGGTGGTGAGTTAGAAATTGGAGGTGGCGGTGGATTGTATATTTGTGGAGGTGGTGGTGGCGGTGAGTTAGAAATTGGAGGTGGCGGTGGATTGTATATTTGTGGAGGTGGTGGTGGCGGTGAGTTAGAAATTGGAGGTGGCGGTGGATTGTATATTTGTGAAGGTGGTGGCGGTGGTGGTGAGTTATAAATTGGTGGCGGTGGTGGAATATATATTGGAGGCGGTGGCGTTGATGGTGGTGGTATTGATGGAGATGGTGGTGGTGGTGGGTAATATTCTTGTACTAGATATGGTGGCTTGTTAGGTGAACAAGGTAGCGGAAATGGAATTCGATAGGTGGCCGTGGTTGATGATGGCAAGCTTAAAAAAACACTAATCACCACAAAATTGACTAGTAGGGTGGCCATTTGGGACACCTTGTTCTTTCTTAATTTCCACTTCTACCAAAAAAAAACTTAGGACAATATCTAAGTTGGGGTTTTGAGTATGCCTTTTCTTCCTTTATATAGGTATATTTCTTCCGAATCACATGGTGATGATACAGTCAAAAATAAATAAAAAGGGTAATAACCAAGTAAACTAAATCAAATTTACATTAAAATTTGAAGAGCAACTACATCATATAAAGACAATGCATGTTATTAAAGACAATGCATGCTCAAAAATTTATACTCCCTACCTAAAGCATTGAAAAAAGTTTGGGTTTCGGTATGTAATAGGCTGGGTTTTTTAATTTCTTTTTTATTCATTTGATCAAAATGGTTAAATGAGTTACTCACTTACTCACGTAGGTTTTCAATATTGTATAAGTCATCTTATTGACGGTAATCGATTTATAAGCGTTACGCTACTCGGGAACAGATTTCACACATATACGATCTTCAAAGACGCATGCATGCATATACTGTATGCGATTTGAAATAGGAAAGCATCGCCCCAAATTAATATTAATATACATATACATTTAAGGGGGGCCTTATCTACGGTAGCTATTTTGGCTTTATATGTCATTTTAAGATAAATATCATATTTGTTAAACAAAAACATAAAAGTTAGACTTGGAGGAGTGGTTTGTGTACCTATCTTTGGGGTAGGAGGTCATGGGTTCGAAACTCTCCCTCCCTCTTTTTTTTATTTTGGTTTGTTTTTTTGCTTTTGCACTTTACCCCTCTTTTTTTTCCTTCTCTCTTTCTGCCCCCTCCTTTTTTTTCTTTTTCTTTTCTGCCCCTCCTGTTTGCTTTTTATTATTTCTAGCCCCAAACTTTATATAATTTTTGGGTTTTTCTTATCTTTTTTAACATTTGTTATTTATACCTTTTTCTACAATTTACACTTTCTTCTTTTATAAGTTTTTACAATGCTATATATTTTATTCAAATGCTATATATTTTATTTTTTATCTTATTTTTTTACTTTTTTTTGGCATTATATATTCGTTTTTAATTTTTAAACATTTGGTTTTTATAACTTTTTCATTTCTTCCCTTTGTGTAACTAAATGATCAGTTTTTATATAGTTTCTTATTTGCGTTTTTATCCTTCGTTTATCGTTATGTATATATCACCGACGTTACACGTGATCTACAATTTACGTATCGTTATGTGCCCCGGGGCAACGCCCGGGGTTAAAATTCTCGTTAAGATGATAATCCATGTGGACGTTGATATATATCATTTGAATATGGTCATCAGCAATTATCACTACTACACAAACACCCTTTATAGAACAATGCATAACACAAATAACACCGGCCGTTCTATATCATTTGGAACAGTTTTGAACAACAATACGATCTAAAACATAGTATATGGAACGGTTTTATAAAATTGTTCTAAAAAAATAAGCACGAAATGGTTTAAGAAAAAAAAATGATTCAAAAAATATCATATGGAACGGTGTTATAAAAATGATCCAAAACATAACTTACATTAACTGATTTTTTGGAACTCAAGTATGGATGTAATTTATTGATTACATCAAATATGAAAAATAAAGCTTAATCATCAATCATACGTATTCCGGAACTATTTAAAGATATACTAATCTAGTTATCTTTTATCAATATTTGATCATTTTAATTATTATCTACATCTACATCTACATCTACATTATATATATAACAAGGTCCTAAATTCTTTTATAGAGAAACAAGGACCATTAGATGAGTTCAAACTTTTAGTTACAACCTTTAGATCAAAATAATTATGTTATTTCCAAATTTATTATTGAGGAAAAAAAAGAGAGCTCTAGAGTAATTAGGAGAATATTTTAGGCCTAAAAAGAGCTTTAAAGGGTACCAAGTGTCCTCAACCGTCTCTTTTAGTTATAGTATAGATAGATAATAAATAAATACAACAATAAGATATTCTAATATAAGTAGTTAAAGGAACAACATATATTTATGTTTGAAAATAATTGTTTTGTAGAGAGTAAAAAATAAATAGTATAGGACGACAACTTCAAATTGTTCTTATCCCATTCTATTGTGAATCAAATAAGCATATGATAGATGATGGTGTTTAGTCTAATTGTTGCTTAGTGACTTGGTGGTATATTAATGATATGTACATTTGTTTTTATCAGTTAGGCGTAAGGGGTTGTCTTTATCTCCAATAAGCCCAATATCAACTTCTTTACGAGTTGAATCCCAGACCAAAAACAAATGTTAGCCAAGGTGTCACGTACCACATTATGCCGGTGTTTAATACCAATAATACCAGCACATGATATATCATGGTCCCCA
Organism: Erigeron breviscapus; assembly: GCA_034093135.1. NCBI lineage: Eukaryota > Viridiplantae > Streptophyta > Magnoliopsida > Asterales > Asteraceae > Erigeron > Erigeron breviscapus. The sequence continues at coordinate 49,376,625 of CM067175.1, read as the reverse complement.
AAATATCTCCCTGAAATACCCTGGAACAAGCTGAGCACGACATCTGAACAAATAGAGGGACACCTAGCCGATGCATAGAACACAACGATAGTGCCTAGCATTCATAGTCTATCCCAATTCAGATATCGGAATCACCCTAAGCCAATTCGAAATCTTTTAGGGATATTTTGTTAGATGTAGTGTGTGGGTTAAGAATGTATTGAAAGTTAAGAGTATTTAAGTTTTTTTAAAGATAGAAAATTAAAAATGAGGAAGGGGTAATTTGTTTTATAAAAGAATAAAGATATATCAATATGTAGATGTATTAGGAAAAACTTATTGTTCATAAGATATTTAAATTAAAAAAAAAAGATTTTTGATTGGATTGGATTAATGAATATAAAAAAGTTAAATTAAATAAAAAGTGAACATTTTAATAGGTTATAATTAGTTAGCAAAATTGTATTTTAGTATTTAAAAAAAAAATATATTTACTCGCGTACTACGCGGGACAATAATCTAGTAAAATATTATAATAAACATTTGATTTAAAGTCCATAAATTAATTTACAATATTAATCTAAAAGTTAATATATAAGGTAATTGCAAATTATAGTCCAAAATGCATAAAAGATGACCCGGTTAGGGCTTCAGACGGGTCGGTTCGGGCCGGTTCCGGGTCGGGCGCGGGTTTCCGGGTCTTTTGCTCATCCCTAGTAATATATTAGAAGTCAAATCGAGTTAAAAAAAAAGTTCGACTCTTTATGTGATTTTTATATGCTCCCGCCTAGCCTGGCTTGCAAGTCGGAGTGTGACTCAGTCTGAGCCAAGGCGAGTCGCAAACTCGTTCAATAGGAGAAAAGAATGATTAACCAATATTGTTGTAGTTTGATACTTATGATGATTATTATCTTTATATATAACTAAGAGATGATTTGAAAAATCATACATGGCACCTTTATGCAAGTGTCAAATAAGATTCTTGCTTAGTTGTAATTTTTTCAAATATTTAGTATTTTTTGTGCCATGTAGATTATTAATTATTAAATTTCATTATTATTTATTATATTATATTTTGTTACCTTTATTTCAATCTATTCAAAACTTTATATTGTTGACGTTTTTTTTTTGTTTTTATTAAAACTTTACAATATTCATATGTACTTTACAATACTATGAACTAACTTTGATTTTTGAGACTTAGTATGATTTTGAAACCTTCTTCCGTAAATGTGAATTTAACCTAAGGTTTATTAATTATGAATTACTAAATTTTGTGAAACAAGTTTTCTTCGCTTTTTCTACATTAAGATGCACTATTTTTATATATGAATTTGCTTATAAGTTTCTTCTTGCAGTGTTATACTTACAAAGTTATACACATGAGATATTTTAATTTATTTATTTTTTTTCAAATTTTTAAAACAATAAATAGTGATAAATGACTCAATGAGCAACCATATTTTTTTAACGATTAAATTTGACCACTTAACTTATTCCTTTTATTAATATGTCAGATACATCAATTTTTATGGACTACAATTCATTTACGAAGATTCAAAAATATTTATTCCTTTTATTAATATACATCAATTTTTATGGACTACAATTCATCTACGAAGATTCAAAACAAATTGTTATACCGAAGTTATTTAATGAAAAAATTATGTATCTTCACTTTTAGAGTATTTTTTATTTTTATTATTTTTGTTATTAATTGTCATGTATTATTGATTTTTTGTCATCCAATAAAGTTATATAGTTCATTAAATGAATTTAATATTTTAACTAAATAAATGAATGTAACTTTTTTTTTTAAGTTGATGGGTATAAAATGTAATAATTATAATTAAGTATTTTGTAGGAATAAAAAGTTTAAATTATTGATAAAAAATTTTTAATTGGTGAGATTTTTTTTACAAATACTAATATAAATACCAATACTAATATACTAATTTATCAATCACAGCTCTTCAATCTTGAAAAGTAATTGTATTTTAGTAATATAAAGGTGAAGACAATCGTAAAACGAGTTTAGGGCATGTTTGGCAAGAGCTTTTCAAGAACTTTTGGGGAGCTTTAGCTTTTAATTTTGAACAATAAGCTCCTGTTGTGTTAAAAGTTTTGTTTGGATGCAACTAGTTTTAGCTTTTATTTGAAAGAAAAAGCTCCAAAGTGAAACGCTACAGCTACCATACCAAACACTTCTAAAAAATAAAAGCTCTAGCTCACAGCTTTGCTTAAAAACTACAGCTCACAGCTCCAATAAAAAGTTACAACTACTTCTGCCAAACATACCCTTAGTTTTAAAGGAAGGTGATATTAGTACCACAACATTTGATTACTATACCACAATCATGCACTGTTAACTTGTACAGTCTACATTAAAAGCTATACATTGTGGTAAGTCAATTTAAAAACTGTAGTACTAATATCACCACTCTTTAAAAAAACATATCCGAATGTTTTATCTTGCTCATTAGGGGTGTTTAAAGTCGGATATCCGAAGCTTCGGATATCCGAATTTTGGATATCCGAAATTTCAGATAGTGGATTTCAATATCTGAAAACATATCTGAAATTTCGAATACCCGAAGTTCAGATATCCCAACTATCCGAAATATCCGAACTTTTAAAAAAATATACATATTATCGGATATTTTCGGATATTGAATATAGATTTTTCGGATACCTTAGGATATTTTCGGATAATTTCGATTGACCTTGGGAGGATCCATCTGGGTTTGAGTCCCACTTCTCACATTTGTGGGGGTGGATGAATAGTGGTTTTTCGAGAGTCATGGTTTCCAAGCATACGTGTAATTTAAAAGTAGGAGTAGAATACAATGCCGTTCAAAAAAAAGATAAAATATTGAAATTTAAATAAAAAAAGGTTTTCGGATATTTTCGGATATCCGGAATATCCGAATTTTCAAAAATCACTATCCGAATCCAAATCCGAAATTTCGGATCACATCAGATTTTTGGATTTCCAGATAACGGATTCGGATACGGATAATTTTGAAAGGGAAATGATATTTGTACCATAACTTTTGTTATTTTTACCACAACTGTGCATTAAACAGTTATATGATGTGCATAAATAATGATACATTATGGTAGATTTATTAAAAACTGTGGTACGAATATCATTACCCATTTTGAAACCCCTATTGTTCACAGCCTCACAGCTCCATCGCCTCCTAATTGTTTTTAAATTTTCCTTTATTTCACATAAAGCTTCCATAAATTTTCAACTTCCCCGCCTAAATTTCACAAACCCGCTCAAATGCTTTAATTTCATTATTACTTAGGCCCCAGCCAACGGGGTGTTCGTGGGCGTGTCGTCCAATCCGTCGACGAGGAAGCCATTGGCAGGCCCGTGTTCATGAGGCTCTTCGATGGAAGCGTGTCGTTGGGTCGAAAGGCGTCGACGAGGGGGGAGCGTGAATGTGGGGTCCGATTCCTAATCAAACAAAAAAAAACTTATTTTTTTTATAAAACTAGCCGTTTGCTAGTTGTTGTTTATTTTTTTTTAATTTTTTTCTTCCTATTTTACATCTCTATATAAACAACTCCATTCACTTCATTCTTTTTCATTCCAAAAAACACACACAAACACATACAAACATAAATCAATCATCCATTTCATACAACAAAAATGTCAAGTTCCGACGAAGATTCAACAACCTACATTCAAAAGTATTTTATAGATCCACAAATGTTGAACACATTTGTTAATTTTGTAGAAGAAGAAGAAGAAACCGAGGCCGAGAGTTCCAGAATGCCAAGAGCACCAAAAAGATACATACCAAGAAACCACGTCGATGCGGCAACCCGTCTTTATAATCATTACTTCGCCCCGGAACCCGTCTTTCCTGCTGATTATTTTCGCAGGCGTTTTCGAATGCCCAAGGCAATGTTTATCCGTATAGTGAAGGACATACAAACCTTTAACGCCATACAACCATTACCGCCTCACTTTCAATACTTTCACAATCCCCCTTTCGATGTTGCGGGTGTTCCCACTCTAAACATTTTTCAAAAATGTACTTCTGCTGTACGCCAGCTGGCGTACGGTGCTTCCGCCGACCAACTAGATGAGTATTTGGAAATGGGTCGACAAACGTCATACGATGCTTTGAACAACTTTTGTAAGTGCATCCTTCAATTGTATCACGATGAGTATATGAGAAAACCGACCCAAGAAGATGTTAATCGAGTGACTGCGAAGCATTTGGAGGTGCATGGTTTCCCGGGTATGCTCGGCAGCGTTGATTGTATGCACTGGCCATGGAGAAACTGCCCCACCGCATGGCAAGGCCAATACACTCGTGGCGACAAAGGACACCCTACAATCATGCTTGAAGCTGTTGCTTCATATGATTTGTGGATTTGGAATGCTTACTTTGGACCAGCCGGTTCGAACAACGACATAAACGTACTCAATGAATCTGACTTGTTCGACCAGCTCCTTGAAGATAGAGCTCCTGTGGTCAACTTTACCGCTAACGGCGAGCAGTTTACAAAGGGGTATTATCTAGCCGACGGTATTTATAAATAAAATTAAGTTTGTGTTTTTTATTTTGATATATTAAAATAAAATAAAAGTTGAGGAAGAGTTGAGGAAGAGGTGAGGAAGAGGTGGGTTGGTAGTGAGTGAGGAAGAGGTGTTTTAGGAGAGAGAAAAACTGATATGGCAGTGAGGAAGAGCCAGGAAGGTGTCCTCGATTGGCTGAGGCCTTATAAACACCTACAAACACCAAACCAACTCTCTGCCTTTTTTTTTTCTCACTGTAAACCGCCCAAATGCTTTCATTCCAGATGTTTTTGTTTTTTGATGGCAACTAAACTCACCTTACAAATCATCCTTTGTATAGTATTAGAGTTCCTTTTATTTGTTTACTCTTTATTTTACTTTCAAATGCTTTCATTACATTGTTATTGCCACATTTCGATAACAATTATAGATGGGAGATGATATTGGTGCCATTTATATTGATTAATCTACGAAAGGTATGCATTAAAATACATGTACAGTATGTTATACGAGTAAATCTTGTACATTTTGATAAATTTATCAAAAATTTTGGTACACTCCCATTATAGATTATTATACAAATACAGTGATACAATGAATTTACACAAATGTATGGTACAATGAATTTACACAAATACTGTAGTACTACTAAAAAGTTAACGAATAAGGATGCGAAGTTTTTTTTTTGATGCGTTATATGCTTGATCTTTTTTTTTTTTTTTTTAAAGGTTTGTTGGACATATATTTAAGTACTTGCTATAGTATTAACATGTCTATGATATTTTTTCTATTGTGATTAAATTCTATATTTTGTCAAATAACTGAATCCATCTCTTTCTTTTTTATGTGTTGCAGATTTGAATGACAAAGTGTGCTTAATCAGGGTGTTACAAGACTACAAGTTATCAGTTTTGCGCTTCCTCCAATCGAGCTAAACTCTAGTAGTACTTTAGATTTTTTTATATGTAACGATGTACGGAGTATATAGTTATGAACTTAGGATGTGTTGATTAACACATGATGGTTATATATAAGCTCTGGTGTAAGCCTTGTTGAATGTATATAATAAAATGTAAATATTCCATGCATTTGTTTGGTTTTTTGTATGTAAATCTTTAGAAGAAAAATGCAAAAAGAGAATTGGAACACAAAAACTATATGGACTTGATGTAACTAAACCGGCAAATACAATGTCAAATGAACCAATTCACATTTTCTGTAAAACTGATTTTGTTGGAAGCACGTTAAATGTGACCGTTACTGATCGTTTATCATTCGTGATATGATAATTGACGATAATTGAAATCCCTATGTCTAGTAAAAATATACGATGAGCGTATTTACTCTTAAAGACATACTATATGGTTTCTCATTAGATGATTGGAACTTCAGGGACTAATATAGCACACATTAAACACCAGGGTTAGAAGTGAAAGTTCTCTTATTATAAATAGAGACTAATAACCTCCACTTCCACCTTCTAATCTCCATCTTATTTCATGTGGTGCTTTTCTCTCTCAATTTCGGTTCTAACTCAAAACCGAAATTATCATCCCACCTTTAATCAATCATCTCGTTTTGGGAACCTGACACAACTAGCAAATATGCTTGATCATCTTACATGTTCATCTGGATCGTCAGGTATTATTGTTATCATGTTTTTATTATATTTACAACTAGATTAAACCCGGACGTTGTCCGAGCCTGACCGAGAACGTATATAAAAAAAAATTGATAACAGTATTATTCATAGTTTATGATATTATAAAACTATCAGATTACGACTGATGCAATAATAAGATTATGATTTATGAATATATGATATATGTCAAATTTGTTAAATCTTCATTAATTAAACGTAATATTAAGTTATAACAAATTTATATGTGAGTAATAAAATAATAGTAGTAATAATAAGAAGAATAAAATAAAAATAATAAAAATAATAGTAATAATAATTAGTTTTGCTATAGAGGGGTGGGGGCCAGATAGTATCTCGACTTCCCACTAATTTCTTGTAAATCTATGATTTTTAATAAAGTGATTTTAAATAATAAAAAAAATTAAATTAATTAAAATAAATAATATAATATAAATACATATACATAAAGAAAATAAAAATAGAAGAGAAATTAAGAACTACGCAAAATATGAAATGACAACTATATTATTTGACCATTTATTTATTGCTAACTTATCAGTGATTAGGATTAAGATTGGATGATTGAATATATTAATAGAAAAATTTAAGAATTTAACACATATCCAAAATGATGATTTGTTAAAATTAGAAGATAATCACAAAAGTCCTAACATATCATCTCTTAGTTATATAGATAGAATTGTAAATTAGGATAAAGATTATAATTTAAATTGATAAGAAATAACTAAGTAAAAAAAACTGAAATAATCTAAAAAGATTTATATATGACACGAAAATTTTGGATTAGATATACTTTGACAAATTCTATAAACCTTGTTGCCATAATTCATTTATACGGATCTTTAGGTTGACCAAAATTAACTAAATATAATGACATGGCTATATAAATGTAAATAAATGGTATAAAAATAAAATAATTAACACAAAAATGACAACTAATCGAAAATCCAAGGTATCAAACTCTTATAAATGCAAACTAAGATAAAAAATAAAATAATTAACACAAAAATGACAACTAATCGAAAATCCAAGGTATCAAACTCTTATAAATGCAAACTAAGATAAAAACTATGTTATAGATAGAGATACGAATCATGTTTATTCTAATATATGGTATCATGAACTAATGGTTCATATTTGATCTATTGATTCGTTTTATGCTTGGATCTTTAAAAATGAAAATATGATCTTGAAAACCGAACGAAAGCGAAACAAATTGTTTTGTTTTTTGATTTGAAGCGGCCGCAAAATATAAAACCAAATACAATTGGTTTGATCACTTTTTGTAATTAATGAATGAATTTCTTTTGCTGCCGATTTGTTTGTCAGCCGCTACAAAATTAAAACAATTGTTTTTGTTTGTGATCATCACTTTGGTCACATAAACAACAAATTTAGAATTGTTCTTTTGTTTTGGAAATTAATTCAACTTCGGCCGCCATAAACAAAAATATTAGTTTTGTCATGAAAACATTAATATAAACAATCAAACAAATCAATTCTGTTTTCATATATGTCGACTCAAAACGGGTTTGGATCTTAATTTCTTATATCTTGAATTTGATTTAGTCTTTATTGAATTCGACCTTAATTGTCGATTTTGATTTAGTCTTTATTGAATTCGACGTTAATTGTCGATTTTGATTTAGTCTTTATTGAATTCGACCTTAATTGTCGATTTTGATTTAGTCTTTATTGAATTCGACCTTAATTTTCGATTTTGATTTAGTCTTTATTGAATTCGACCTTAATTGTCGATTTTGATTTAGTCTTTATTGAATTCGACCTTATTTCATTATTGAATTCGACCTTAATTGTCGATTTTGATTTAGTCTTTATTGAATTCAACCTTAATTATCGATTTTGATTTAGTCTTTATTGAATTCGACCTTAATTGTCGAATACGATTTCACTTTAAAAAAAAAACAATGGCAAAATTTGTCTCTCAAACTTCGAAAATAATTTTTCTGAGACATTTTACCAGGGGTGCTGCCCCAGATCCCCGTACATTAGGGGCTTCGCACTAATGTACATGGTCTCACTATTTGTGCCCAAAGGTTAAATATGATTCTCATGTTGCGTTCTTTCCTTTTGCATAATGAACACTAAGTATATTGATTCTGACCAAATGTGATTTAATATGCTTTGTGTGCTGAAAGGACTGTTTGCATGCATAATATACACGATTTTTAATTTTGTGCCCAAAGGTCAAAAGATAAGCGTTGTGTTGCATGACCCTAATGCTCATATACACTTAGATATTAGTTACTTCTGCCCAAAGGTGATGTAACATCTAAGTAGAGCCTTATTTGAGCATATTGTTTTGGTGTTTACAATAGGTTTACCTATCACTAGCTTCATTACTATAATAATGGTCATAGTCTCATTACTATAAGGAACATTACTATTAGGCCTACTTATTTTAGGCATTACTTTAGTTCCATTACTTTAAGAGACATTACTTAGTCTGCTTTAGATAGCTAATCATGTCACTATAAAAACATTACTATTAGGCCTACTTATTTTAGGCAATAATATAATAATCTTTTATTGCTTGTATCATAAGTTTATCCTCCCTATCTCCACTATAGTACCTAACTTAGGCATTGAGCCACTTACCGGTGCAAACTTTGCTTCATGAAAAGATTAATTACCTCTAATTATGGAGATGCTAGACCTTGATTATGTCATTCGCCATAATAAGCCCACTGCTATTACATTCATTATTACATTCATTATTACATTCATTATTACATTCATTATTACATTCATTATTACATTCATTATTACATTCATTATTACATTCATTATTACATTCATTATTACATTCATTATTACATTCATTATTACATTCATTATTACATTCATTATTACATTCATTATTACATTCATTATTACATTCATTATTACATTCATTATTACATTCATTATTACATTCATTATTACATTCATTATTACATTCATTATTACATTCATTATTACATTCATTATTACATTCATTATTACATTCATTATTACATTCATTATTACATTCATTATTACATTCATTATTACATTCATTATTACATTCATTATTACATTCATTATTACATTCATTATTACATTCATTATTACATTCATTATTACATTCATTATTACATTCATTATTACATTCATTATTACATTCATTATTACATTCATTATTACATTCATTATTACATTCATTATTACATTCATTATTACATTCATTATTACATTCATTATTACATTCATTATTACATTCATTATTACATTCATTATTACATTCATTATTACATTCATTATTACATTCATTATTACATTCATTATTACATTCATTATTACATTCATTATTACATTCATTATTACATTCATTATTACATTCATTATTACATTCATTATTACATTCATTATTACATTCATTATTACATTCATTATTACATTCATTATTACATTCATTATTACATTCATTATTACATTCATTATTACATTCATTATTACATTCATTATTACATTCATTATTACATTCATTATTACATTCATTATTACATTCATTATTACATTCATTATTACATTCATTATTACATTCATTATTACATTCATTATTACATTCATTATTACATTCATTATTACATTCATTATTACATTCATTATTACATTCATTATTACATTCATTATTACATTCATTATTACATTCATTATTACATTCATTATTACATTCATTATTACATTCATTATTACATTCATTATTACATTCATTATTACATTCATTATTACATTCATTATTACATTCATTATTACATTCATTATTACATTCATTATTACATTCATTATTACATTCATTATTACATTCATTATTACATTCATTATTACATTCATTATTACATTCATTATTACATTCATTATTACATTCATTATTACATTCATTATTACATTCATTATTACATTCATTATTACATTCATTATTACATTCATTATTACATTCATTATTACATTCATTATTACATTCATTATTACATTCATTATTACATTCATTATTACATTCATTATTACATTCATTATTACATTCATTATTACATTCATTATTACATTCATTATTACATTCATTATTACATTCATTATTACATTCATTATTACATTCATTATTACATTCATTATTACATTCATTATTACATTCATTATTACATTCATTATTACATTCATTATTACATTCATTATTACATTCATTATTACATTCATTATTACATTCATTATTACATTCATTATTACATTCATTATTACATTCATTATTACATTCATTATTACATTCATTATTACATTCATTATTACATTCATTATTACATTCATTATTACATTCATTATTACATTCATTATTACATTCATTATTACATTCATTATTACATTCATTATTACATTCATTATTACATTCATTATTACATTCATTATTACATTCATTATTACATTCATTATTACATTCATTATTACATTCATTATTACATTCATTATTACATTCATTATTACATTCATTATTACATTCATTATTACATTCATTATTACATTCATTATTACATTCATTATTACATTCATTATTACATTCATTATTACATTCATTATTACATTCATTATTACATTCATTATTACATTCATTATTACATTCATTATTACATTCATTATTACATTCATTATTACATTGATATTAGTGGCCACATTATCATTCATCTGGACATACATCATTTATTACATTCATTATTACATTCATTGACGATTATTCGCGTTATGTGATCTGAATCCTTACAAACTTTTATTGATCTTAAAACTTTGGTTTTAAACCAAATTGATCGTAAAATAAAAGTTGTGAGATCAGATATAGGGGGTGAGTATTATGGTAGACATACTGATATTGGTCAAGCTCTTGGTCCTGTCCATAACTTTTGCAAGGAACATGACATAATTATCCAATACACCATGTCTGGTTCTCCTCAACAAAATTGTGTTGCTAAAATGAGAAATAGAACCTTAATGGACATGGTGAAAAGTATGCTTGCCAACACTAACTTACCTACTTTCCATTGGACTGAGGCCTTAAAAACAACCGTTCATATACTCAATAGGGTTTCATCAAAATTTGTCCCTAAAACTTATCATTAGATCTGGACAGGTAGGAAACTGAGTCTAAAATATTTGAAAGTATGAGGCTGTCCTGCCAAAGCATAAGTCTATAACCCTAACTTAAAGAAACTGAATCCTAAAACTCTCACATGTTTCTTTATCAATTATCAGTTTTACTGTCTTTCCCACCACTACTAGCATTATTGACAATTAGCATACCACATTTCTCGAGAACTCAGAGATCAGTGGGAGCACGACAAATCATAAATTGGATTTGCAAGAAGTACAAGAAGCGGGGGGAACCACTCGTCGATTATTATTACTCCTCCGATAATTCCTCTTGTACCCAACGCTGCTCCTAATATCACTGATCCACCTTCTCCTAAACAAAATCCTCCTAACTAGGATACTACTAATGCTGATGCATCTTTCTTACTAAACCTGAAAATCCACTTCGGAGATCATCTAGGTCATGCAGGTCACAAACTTTGATGATCTCATAACTTATTTCATTGGAGTTGAGGATATTGGAAAGCTTACTAATCCTACCTCTTATCAAGAAGCCATTTAAAGCGATCAGGTCACTCAGTGGAATGTAGCCATGATTGAAGAGTTTAATTCCACGCAGCCTAATGACGTTTGGGACTTGGTTGAATTTCCTGAAGAATCCAAACCTGTTGGTTGTAAATGGATCTTCAAAACCAAATTAGACCCGAATGGAAACGTCGAACGCTATAAGGACAAACTGGCTGCGAAGGGCTTTAATCAAAAGGAAGGAATCGATTATCAAGAGACATTTTCTCTTGACTCTCATAAAGATTCCTTAAGGATCATCATGTCATTCGTAGCTCATTATGATTTAGAGTTACATTAGATGGATCCTGAATGGAAACTTGCAATAAGACGTATACATGTGGCAACCTGAAGGATTCATTTCTAAAGGTAAAGAGCACATGGTCTGCAAGTTGAATTAGTCCATATATGGGTTAAAGCAAGCATCACTAAAATGGTACCTTAAGTTTGATGAAGTCATAAAAGGACAAGACTTCCTAAAGAATCAAGTGGATCAATGCACCTATCTCAAGATCAGTGGGAGTAACTTTACAATCCTTGTTTTGTAGGTGGATGATATTCTACTTACAAGTAACAACTTGGATATGTTGCATGAGTCGAAGCGTATACTTTTGCATAATTTTGACATGAAAGATCCTGGTGATGCATCTTATGTCATAGGTATCGAAATATATCGGGACAGGCTTAATGATGTTCTGGGTCTTTCTCAAAAGTCTTATATTGAAAGCATCTTAGAACACTATAACATGTAGCACTACACACCCACTGTAGCTCCAGTAGTAAACGGAGACGTGTTTGGTTCTTTCTAAAGTGCGAACGTTGAGATTAAAAAAAGAAAATGAGGATGATACCTAACTCATCTGTAGTTGGGAGCATTATGTACGCTCAGGTCCGTAGTCGTCCATATATCGCTTACATTGCAGGTATGCTTGGGAGTTATTTATCTAATCCCGGATTAGCACACTGGAAAACGACTTAAAAAGGTTCTATGATATCTGCAAGGGACCAAAGACTACACATTAACTTATAAAAGAGGTGACAACTTAGAAGTAGAAGGATGTTCTGATTCCGATAAGAAATCTACTTCATGAAACTGACTGCAACGTCCACCATGGAGGCTGAATACATTGCCGTTTATAATGCCACTTGACATAGGATGTTGTTAAGGAACCTGGTCAGTAGACTCAAAATCGTCAACTCTATTCCCAGACCATTGAAGATTTACTGTGATAACTCAGCTGCCGTAACTTTCTTGAACAGTAACACTTCAACTGGCGCTGAGTTGTATCTCGATACAAAGTATCTGTTGTACGCGAACGGATTGAGGAAAATGTTCTTTGTATTGAGTACATAAGTACACATAATATGTTAGTGGATCCAATAACCAAAGGTCTTCCTCCTAAAATCTTCGTAGGACAAGTGTCAAAGATGAGACTTACTAAAGGACCTAATATAATAACATGTTGTACTTATTGGTCATTAGTTGTAACATCCCAAACTTTTCTTTAAGATTTGACTAACGCTGTTAAGTCAACCTCATGTGTGTCGTTAAGTCTAGTGTGAATATATGCATATACGTAGTTAATGTGTGAGGTTTGAAAACCTAAATGTTAATGTAGTATAAATGTGTGAAATATGAAGAAATTATGTCTATGTAGTGACATTTAATGAAGGTTAATGTTGTATATGGGCAATAAAGAAGTTTGTGACCAATAATGAAGGATTAGGAAGCCTAGGGACTAGTTTTGACATGTGTGGAAAGTCAAAAACGGGATTAGTAGCTTAGAGGCTGTCATTAGGAGGTTATTTGCAGATCTCACTTCTTCTAAACAAGCCCTAACTGATCCTAAGTCATTCCATAGTCTTCTCTCATCAAATCTCAAGCCGAAAAGTCGTTTTGTGTGTGAATTGGTGGTCATTGTCAAGAGTATTTGCATTCTATTTGTCATTTGCAGGTAATAATCAATTCATTGATCGTATTTTCAGATCATGAGTTGTGTGTGTTGAATCAAATCTGATTGAAAAGGGGTTTGTAAAGGAATTAGGGTTTCATTGTGTTCTTGGTTAATTTATGTGTTTTAATCAAGTATTTGGCCTAAAACGATTGTAAACGATGTTTTAACGATCTTCGTAAGAACAAACTATCTTCGTAAGAACAAACTATCTTCGTAAGAACAAACTATCTTCGTAAGAACAAACTATCTTCGTAAGAACAAACTATCTTCGTAAGAACAAACTATCTTCGTAAGAACAAACTATCTTCGTAAGAACAAACTATCTTCGTAAGAACAAACTATCTTCGTAAGAACAAACTATCTTCGTAAGAACAAACTATCTTCGTAAGAACAAACTATCTTCGTAAGAACAAACTATCTTCGTAAGAACAAACTATCTTCGTAAGAACAAACTATCTTCGTAAGAACAAACTATCTTCGTAAGAACAAACTATCTTCGTAAGAACAAACTATCTTCGTAAGAACAAACTATCTTCGTAAGAACAAACTATCTTCGTAAGAACAAACTATCTTCGTAAGAACAAACTATCTTCGTAAGAACAAACTATCTTCGTAAGAACAAACTATCTTCGTAAGAACAAACTATCTTCGTAAGAACAAACTATCTTCGTAAGAACAAACTATCTTCGTAAGAACAAACTATCTTCGTAAGAACAAACTATCTTCGTAAGAACAAACTATCTTCGTAAGAACAAACTATCTTCGTAAGAACAAACTATCTTCGTAAGAACAAACTATCTTCGTAAGAACAAACTATCTTCGTAAGAACAAACTATCTTCGTAAGAACAAACTATCTTCGTAAGAACAAACTATCTTCGTAAGAACAAACTATCTTCGTAAGAACAAACTATCTTCGTAAGAACAAACTATCTTCGTAAGAACAAACTATCTTCGTAAGAACAAACTATCTTCGTAAGAACAAACTATCTTCGTAAGAACAAACTATCTTCGTAAGAACAAACTATCTTCGTAAGAACAAACTATCTTCGTAAGAACAAACTATCTTCGTAAGAACAAACTATCTTCGTAAGAACAAACTATCTTCGTAAGAACAAACTATCTTCGTAAGAACAAACTATCTTCGTAAGAACAAACTATCTTCGTAAGAACAAACTATCTTCGTAAGAACAAACTATCTTCGTAAGAACAAACTATCTTCGTAAGAACAAACTATCTTCGTAAGAACAAACTATCTTCGTAAGAACAAACTATCTTCGTAAGAACAAACTATCTTCGTAAGAACAAACTATCTTCGTAAGAACAAACTATCTTCGTAAGAACAAACTATCTTCGTAAGAACAAACTATCTTCGTAAGAACAAACTATCTTCGTAAGAACAAACTATCTTCGTAAGAACAAACTATCTTCGTAAGAACAAACTATCTTCGTAAGAACAAACTATCTTCGTAAGAACAAACTATCTTCGTAAGAACAAACTATCTTCGTAAGAACAAACTATCTTCGTAAGAACAAACTATCTTCGTAAGAACAAACTATCTTCGTAAGAACAAACTATCTTCGTAAGAACAAACTATCTTCGTAAGAACAAACTATCTTCGTAAGAACAAACTATCTTCGTAAGAACAAACTATCTTCGTAAGAACAAACTATCTTCGTAAGAACAAACTATCTTCGTAAGAACAAACTATCTTCGTAAGAACAAACTATCTTCGTAAGAACAAACTATCTTCGTAAGAACAAACTATCTTCGTAAGAACAAACTATCTTCGTAAGAACAAACTATCTTCGTAAGAACAAACTATCTTCGTAAGAACAAACTATCTTCGTAAGAACAAACTATCTTCGTAAGAACAAACTATCTTCGTAAGAACAAACTATCTTCGTAAGAACAAACTATCTTCGTAAGAACAAACTATCTTCGTAAGAACAAACTATCTTCGTAAGAACAAACTATCTTCGTAAGAACTGTAGCTAAGTTCGTAAGAAGGTTTTTCCAGACTAAGTTCGTGAGGTTTGTTAAGTTCGTTTGAGTCCCAAATGACTTATATTTCATATGTTAATGTACGATAGGTGTCGGGGATTACTGATAAGCACTATTAGCTATTTGTTGCGCGCGTACACTACTACCAGGTAAGATACACTACTTTGACAAGCTGGGGGATCAACTAAAAGCTGGTTTCAAATCGTAAACACTTCCATTCGGTATCTTTATATTGCATGTGGGCATATGGGTTACTTGGGAGGTATTGTGGGTTATGCAGTTGACCATGAGACCTGAGATGCAGTCCCTATTGTAGTGTAATGTAGTATTGCTTAATGTAGTATGTAGCTATGCAGTTGATGTAGTTTAATGAAGTATCTTGATATGCATGATATATAGAAATGAAGTTGATGTGTGATATGCATGCTTGACTTGTACGCCTAGTTCACTAGACTTGCTAGGTTACTATGTCACTTGCACGTTTAAGGATCCAAACGTAATGAAGTTAAAGTGTGTGAATGTCTAGGAATGTGTGTTACCTAGACTATATGTGTGTGAATGTTTAGGAATGCAGGGACCCAATCTATATGTGTGAAATTGAGCTCATAAAACTAATGCAGGGAAAGTGTTAAGCTTAACCCGTACTTGTCTCAGCCGGATGAGTGCGTTGATGCAGTTGTTGCTTGGGTGGCTCCTCGCAACATGGTCTTTATAACGCAGGGCGAGTAATACGAGAGGTTTGACCAACCTCCACATACGGATTACTCTTGGATTGGCTTGCCACTCCTTAACGACGTAAGATGAGTAGTCTTTTGACTGATCATCCAGTCGGGTGTGATGCAGGGCACACTTATATGCAGTTAATAAAGATACGTGTGACAATGTGTGAACTAATGCAGGATAGGCACATTTAGGATGATTATCCTAAATAATATGAAGTCGAAATGTAGTATATGTGTGAACGTGTGATGTGTGTTGTGCCTAATAAAACTTGTCTAATAATGAAGATTGTTTTAATTGGACAAATCTTTTAATTAAGTGTTATCTTACTTAGCTATTCTTATAGCTAACACTTGCTTCTTTAATGTGGTTGTTCCCTCAGGTTTAGCTTGATGGAATTAGATGAAGGATGTGTGAGCTTGGGTAGATTCATTGAAGGAGCCTTAGTTATCCATAGACGATTCTTTGCTTAGACATTTATTTACATTTCGTACTTAATGTCGAATTTATGTTGTGACTTATGAACGGTTGTTTTATGTTGGGCAACCGTTGGGTTTTCATTTGAACTATTGTTTGATATGGCATGTAACACCAAATAAATGCAGAAACCGAACTGTTTTTATCGGTTTTGACTTTTACAGTCTTTACTTCCGCAATTTAACACCGTTAGGTGAAAAGTTTTGAAAACCATATTTTTAAACGACGGGTGTTACAAGTTGGTATCAGAGAAGTGGTTTAAGTGAACCAAGGCCTATTAACCATAGGATTTGGACTTAAACTTAAGATATGCATGCTAGGTATTTGTAGGATGCCTTAGTTTTAATGAAAGATGATATAGGATGGGTTGGGACGAGTGCGAGTGCGATAGGGCTTATGAGATGTTTACGTTACGATGATATGCTTTAGCCTTATCTTAACAAGCATTTTGCTTTAGTTTGCGCTTATCGACTCTACCTTTTATTAAAGGAAAATGGTTAACACTCGCAACCGCAACTTCCGACGTGATGGAGCTACTGCTAGCATTACCCCACCTGTCCATCCAGGTGCAGGCGCTGCAAATGCTGCCAATGCTGCTGCTGCTGTTGCAGCCAATGCAAATAGAAATCGAGGAAATCCCCGCCAGGTCAATAAGCAAGGCTCATTGGGTCCTATGCCTCCACCTCCTGGCAATCCACCTAGGGTTAACGAGGAAGTGGTGGAACAAATCCCTAACACGGCTGAGTTGTACAATCTCGTACGGACTCTCCAGACCCAATTGGCCCAGACACAGGAGCAATTGAACAACGCTCTTGCTGAAAATGCTGAAGGAACTGATGGCAACTATTCAGTGCCTTTTCACCACTCTGAGCCACCGGTCGATGATGTTGTTGTTCCCCCTACAAATGCCGTTGTGGTTACTCCTAATGTCGTTCAAGCCCCTCGGTTTAAGTTTGAAAGTTTCCAGAAGTGTGGAGGTCAGAAGTTTGATGGAACCCTTAATGCAGTGGTTGCATGGAATGGCTCGATGATACGGAGATGGTCTTTGAAGCCTGTGACTGTCCCGAGGATAAGAAGGTGTTGTGCGCTAGTCGAATGTTGAAAGAAGGTGCTCAGGATTGGTGGAAGAGCATTACTATTTCGATGACTCCAGCTATGGTATCTGCTATCTCGTGGGCTAACTTTAAGCAGAAATTCATTGAGGAATATATTGGGGTTCATGAGCAGCATAAGATGGAAAAGGAGTTTCGTGCCTTGACGGCTGAAGTCGGAAAGGTCAACGAGTATGCTCGTTCCTTCATGGAGAAGATGAAGTTCGTGGGTCATATATTCTGTACTGATGCAGATCAGGTTGCTTGCTATGTTGATGGTTTGCCTCCGAGTTATCGAGGTATCTGCAGGCAGCACAAGACTCTGACTGAAGCTATCAAGGAGTCTAAGAAGCTTGACGATGATTCGCTTCGGACAAGAAGGTTGAGAAGAGTGATGATAAGAAGTCGGGGTTTAAAAGAAGGTCAAATTGGTCTTCCAATAACAATAATAATAAGAAGTTCCGTGGAAGTGGTAGTTCGAGTGGTGACAAGGATAAAAATAAGAATGGTTCATGGTGTACATTTTGCAAGACAATTCATGAAGGGCATTGTACCGACAAGACAAGAAGGTGCCATAAGTGTGGGAAGTCGGGACATCTTGCCACTGAATGTAGGGACAAGACTCGTTGCTACAAGTGCCAAGAAAGCGGGTCATCTCATTGCCGATTGTCCACAGATGAAGAATGTTGGAAAGAAGACCGCCACGACAGCAACAAAAGTGAGAGCTCTTCAAATGACGGTTGATGACGCAAGGAACAACGATGAAGTGGATAAGTGGTACTTTCCTTGTTAACTCAAAGCCTGCCTCTGTTTTATTTGATTCAGGTGCAAATAGGTCGTTTGTGTCCACATTATTTGCTCCTAAGCTAGAAAGAGTTACTACTCCCTTAGATTGTTCATTAGAGGTAGAAATTGCTAATGGTACGGTTAATAATATACGTGTGGGTTATGACGATTGTGACATCGAGATTGAAGGTCGTTCTTTTCCAGTCCAACTATTGCCTACTACCTTAGGTGGTTTTGATGTAGTGATTGGTATGGATTGGTTGGCTAGAAATGAAGCTAGTATTTTATGTTCCCAAAAGATAATTCGATTGCCTATATCCGAGGGTAAAGTGATAGCGGTTTATGGAGACAAGAAGAGAGGAGGAATAAAGATTATTAGTATGATGAAAGCTATTAAATGTATAAGGAAAACAAGAGCCATTTCTTGGCTTATGTCATTGATGCAAGGAAAGAGAAGTCTCCAATCGCTAGTGTTGATGTAGTATCCAATTTCCCCGATGTGTTTCCGATGATCTACCCGGTATTCCTCCCGATCGTGAAGTTACTTTTCAGATAAATCTTATTCCCGGTGCTACACCCGTTGCTAAAGCACCTTACTGATTAGCTCCTACAGAAATGAAGGAATTAATGACGCAACTTCAGGAATTACTTGACAAGGGGTTCATACAACCTAGTTCCTCGCCTTGGGGAGCTCCGGTTCTCTTTGTTAAGAAGAAGGATGGATCGATGCGCATGTGTATTGACTATCGTGAGTTGAACAAACGAACGGTCAAGAACAAGTATCCTCTCCCGAGAATTGATGATCTTTTGATCAACTACATGGTGCTTCGTATTTTTCAAAGATTGATTTGCGGTCCGGTTATCATCAGTTGAAGGTAAAGAAGGAAGATGTAGCAAAGACAGCTTTCCGGACTAGATATGGTCATTATGAGTTCTTGGTCATGCCATTTGGGTTGACCAATGCTCCAGCCGCGTTTATGGACTTAATGAATCGGGTATGCCGCCCCTTTTTAGATCATTTTGTTATTGTGTTTATTGACGATATTTTGATCTATTTTAAGTCAGAGGATGAACACCGTGAGCATTTGAAAGCAGTTTTGGAGGTGTTGAGGGAGAAGAAGTTGTACGCAAAGTTTTCTAAATGTGAGTTTTGGCTCCGAGAAGTGCAGTTTCTTGGTCATGTTATTACATCAAGGGTATTAAAGTAGATCCTTCAAAGATTGAAGCTGTTTCAAAGTGGGAGCAGCCAAAGACTCCTACCGAGATTAAGAGTTTTCTTGGTTTGGCTGGGGATTATAGAAGGTTTATTCAGGATTTTTCTCGAATAGCCAAGCCTATGACGGAATTAACAAAGAAGGGTGTGAAGTACGAGTGGACTGAAAAGCAGGAAAATGCATTCCAAACGTTGAAAAAGAAGTTGTGTGAAGCTCCTATCCTTGCCTTGCCTGAAGGTACTGATGATTTAGTGGTATATAGCGATGCTTCTATTACGGGTTTGGTTGTGTTTTAATGCAGAGAGACAAAGTGATTGCCTATGCTTCACGTCAGTTGAAGCCTCATGAGAAGAATTACCCTACCCATGATCTTGAGCTAGCGGCGGTTGTGTTTGCATTGAAATTATGGAGACATTACTTATATGGTACTAAATGCACACTTTTCACCGACCATAAGAGTTTACAATATATGTTTACTCAAAAGGAGATGAATGTGAGACAAAGAAGGTGGATGGAATTACTTAAAGACTATGATTGTGAAATCAAATACCATCCGGGTAAAGCCAATGTAGTGGTGGATGCACTAAGTAGGAAAGTGCAAAGCTCTTCTTGTAAGTTGATGAGCATGCAAGTTCAAGCCAAGTCGGGTCTATTAGATCGAATTAAAGAAGCACAAGAGATGGCATTAATGAAGGATAATATTGATAAAGAGAGTATTGGGAAGAAGAAACGACTTGTGATGGAGACTAATAGCCGTGGGTTTAAAACATACAAGGGTCGTATTTGGGTGCCACTGCTTGGTGGTAACCGGGGGTTGATCCTTGAAGAGGTCCATAGAAGTAGGTATTCGATGCATCCCGGTGTCACCAAAATGTATGCAGATTTGAAGCCGATTTATTGGTGGCCGGATATTAAAGGTGAAGTAGCTCATTTTGTAGCAAAGTGTTTGACATGTGCACGTGTGAAAACGGACCATAAAAAAGCCGTATGGTTTGTTGCATCAATTAGACGTTCCCGAGTGGAAATGGGATCATATCACGATGGACTTTGTAACGAAGCTACCGAAAACGCCGAAGGGAATGATATGATTTGGGTGATTGTAGATAGATTGACGAAGAGTGCTCATTTTCTAGCTACCCGACAAGATGTGCCTTTAAAGAAGATGGCAAAGATGTATATAGATGAAGTTGTCTCGAAACATGGAGTTCCATTGTCTATTGTCTCGGATAGGGACACTAGATTTGTGTCTAAATTTTGGAAGGGTCTTCAACGAGAATTGGGTACTAGAGTGAACTTGAGTACTGCCTATCATCCTCAAAACGATGGGCAAAGTGAGAGAACCATCCAAACCTTAGAGGATATGTTGAGAACGTGTGTACTAGACTATGGTGGAGCATGGGATGAACACTTGAAGTTGATTGAATTTGCTTATAATAATAGTCACCATGCAAGTATTGGAATGCCACCATTTGAAATGTTATATGGAAGGAGATGTAGGACTCCAAGTTGTTGGATGGAGCCCGGTGAAAAGCAGTTAACCGGTCCCGAAATTATTGAAATCTCCGCTGAGAAAGTTAATGTAGCTAAAGAAGCTTTACGTGTGGCCAGAGAAAGGCAAAAAACTTATGCAGATAAGAAAAGGAGACCAATGGAGTTTAATGTAGGTGACTTAGTGATGCTGAAAGTGTCACCATGGAAAGGAATAATCCGATTTGGAAAGAAGGGCAAGTTGAGTCCAAGATTTATTGGACCTTTTAAAATCTTGAAACGCATTAAGGATGTAGCATATCAGTTGGAATTACCTCCAGAAATTGGATGGAATTCACAACACCTTTCATGTATCCTACCTAAGGAAGTGTCTAGCCGAGGAGTCAAGTGTGATTCCAATTCAAGATGTGAGCATTGACCCAATGAAGAAAATGGTTGAAGAACCGGTGGCAATACTTGGAAGGAAGCAAAAGAAGTTACGCAGGAAAGTGATAGATCTTGTCTTGATAAAGTGGAAGCATAATCATGGAGAAAGCTCGACTTGGGAAACTGAAGCAGTAATGAAGGAGAATTATCCCGAGTTGTTCCTTAATGATGAGATTCCGGGGACGGAATCCTCTTAAGGGGGGGGTAATTGTAACATCCCAAACTTTTCTTTAAGATTTGACTAACGCTGTTAAGTCAACCTCATGTGTGTCGTTAAGTCTAGTGTGAATATATGCATATACGTAGTTAATGTGTGTTATGTGTGAGGTTTGAAAACCTAAATGTTAATGTAGTATAAATGTGTGAAATATGAAGAATTATGTCTATGTAGTGACATTTAATGAAGGGTTAATGTTGTATATGGGCAATAAAGAAGTTTGTGACCAATAATGAAGGATTAGGAAGCCTAGGGACTAGTTTTGACATGTGTGGAAAGTCAAAAACGGGATTAGTAGCGTAGAGGCTGTCATTAGGAGGTTATTTGCAGATCTCACTTCTTCTAAACAAGCCCTAACTGATCCTAAGTCATTCCATAGTCTTCTCTCATCAAATCTCAAGCCGAAAAGTCGTTTGTGTGTGAATTGGTGGTCATTGTCAAGAGTATTTGCATTCTATTTGTCATTTGCAGGTAATAATCAATTCATTGATCGTATTTTCAGATCATGAGTTGTGTGTGTTGAATCAAATCTGATTGAAAAGGGGTTTGTAAAGGAATTAGGGTTTCATTGTGTTCTTGGTTAATTTATGTGTTTTAATCAAGTATTTGGCCTAAAACGATTGTAAACGATGTTTTAACGATTTGGATTGATAAGAGATGTTTTGATGATCAAAGATTAATGTTTTTGTGTCAATTCGATCGGTACTTAAAGAGTTTGGGGTCATTTTCTGGAAAAAGGTCGAAAAACACGTTTCTGCACTTCGAACGAAGATAACCTTCGTAAGACTTCTATTTTCGTACGCAGTCACTATCTTCGTAAGAACAAACTATCTTCGTAAGAACAAACTATCTTCGTAAGAACTGTAGCTAAGTTCGTAAGAAGGATTTTCCAGACTAAGTTCGTGAGGTTTGTTAAGTTCGTTTGAGTCCCAAATGACTTATATTTCATATGTTAATGTACGATAGGTGTCGGGGATTACTGATAAGCACTATTAGCTATTTGTTTGCGCGCGTACACTACTACCAGGTAAGATACACTACTTTGACACGCTGGGGGATCAACTAAAAGCTGGTTTCAAATCGTAAACACTTCCATTCGGTATCTTTATATTGCATGTGGGCATATGGGTTACTTGGGAGGTATTATGGGTTATGCAGTTGACCATGAGACCTGAGATGCAGTCCCTATTGTAGTGTAATGTAGTATTGCTTAATGTAGTATGTAGCTATGCAGTTGATGTAGTTTAATGAAGTATCTTGATATGCATGATATATAGAAATGAAGTTGATGTGTGATATGCATGCTTGACTTGTACGCCTAGTTCACTAGACTTGCTAGGTTACTATGTCACTTGCACGTTTAAGGATCCAAACGTAATGAAGTTAAAGTGTGTGAATGTCTAGGAATGTGTGTTACCTAGACTATATGTGTGTGAATGTTTGGGAATGCAGGGACCCAATCTATATGTGTGAAATTGAGCTCATAAAACTAATGCAGGGAAAGTGTTAAGCTTAACCCGTACTTGTCTCAGCCGGATGAGTGCGTTGATGCAGTTGTTGCTTGGGTGGCTCCTCGCAACATGGTCTTTATAACGCAGGGCGAGTAATACGAGAGGTTTGACCAACCTCCACATACGGATTACTCTTGGATTGGCTTGCCACTCCTTAACGACGTAAGATGAGTAGTCTTTTGACTGATCATCCAGTCGGGTGTGATGCAGGGCACACTTATATGCAGTTAACAAAGATACGTGTGACAATGTGTGAACTAATGCAGGATAGGCACATTTAGGATGATTATCCTAATTAATATGAAGTCGAAATGTAGTATATGTGTGAACGTGTGATGTGTGTTGTGCCTAATAAAACTTGTCTAATAATGAAGATTGTTTTAATTGGACAAATGCTTTTAATTAAGTGTTATCTTACTTAGCTATTCTTATAGCTAACACTTGCTTCTTTAATGTGGTTGTTCCCTCAGGTTTAGCTTGATGGAATTAGATGAAGGATGTGTGAGCTTGGGTAGATTCATTGAAGGAGCCTTAGTTATCCATAGACGATTCTTTGCTTAGACATTTATTTACATTTCGTACTTAATGTCGAATTTATGTTGTGACTTGTGAACGGTTGTTTTATGTTGGGCAACCGTTGGGTTTTCATTTGAACTATTGTTTGATATGGCATGTAACACCAAATAAATGCAGCAACCGAAATGTTTTTATCGGTTTTGACTTTTACAGTCTTTACTTCCGCAATTTAACACCGTTAGGTGAAAAGTTTTGAAAACCCATATTTTTAAACGACGGGTGTTACAAGTTGGTATCAGAGAAGTGGTTTAAGTGAACCAAGGCCTATTAACCATAGGATTTGGACTTAAACTTAAGATATGCATGCTAGGTATTTGTAGGATGCCTTAGTTTTAATGAAAGATGATATAGGATGGGTTGGGACGAGTGCGAGTGCGATAGGGCTTATGAGATGTTTACGTTACGATGATATGCTTTAGCCTTATCTTAACAAGCATTTTGCTTTAATTTGCGCTTATCGACTCTACCTTTTTATTAAAGGAAAATGGTTAACACTCGCAACCGCAACTTCCGACGTGATGGAGCTACTGCTAGCATTACCCCACCTGTCCATCCAGGTGCAGGCGCTGCAAATGCTGCCAATGCTGCTGCTGCTGTTGCAGCCAATGCAAATAGAAATCGAGGAAATCCCCGCCAGGTCAATCAGCAAGGCTCATTGGGTCCTATGCCTCCACCTCCCGGCAATCCACCTAGGGTTAACGAGGAAGTGGTGGAACAAATCCCTAACACGGCTGAGTTGTACAATCTCGTACGGACTCTCCAGACCCAATTGGCCAGACACAGGAGCAATTGAACAACGCTCTTGCTGAAAATGCTGAAGGAACTGATGGCAACTATTCAGTGCCTTCTCACCACTCTGAGCCACCGGTCGATGATGTTGTTATTCCCCCTGCAAATGCCGTTGTGGTTACTCCTAATGTCGTTCAAGCCCCTCGGTTTAAGTTTGAAAGTTTCCAGAAGTGTGGAGGTCAGAAGTTTGATGGAACCCTTAATGCAGTGGGTTGCATGGAATGGCTCGATGATACGGAGATGGTCTTTGAAGCCTGTGACTGTCCCGAGGATAAGAAGGTGTTGTGCGCTAGTCGAATGTTGAAAGAAGGTGCTCGGGATTGGTGGAAGAGCATTACTATTTCGATGACTCCAGCTATGGTATCTGCTATCTCGTGGGCTAACTTTAAGCAGAAATTCATTGAGGAATATATTGGGGTTCATGAGCAGCGTAAGATGGAAAAGGAGTTTCGTGCCTTGACGGCTGAAGTCGGAAAGGTCAACGAGTATGCTCGTTCCTTCATGGAGAAGATGAAGTTCGTGGGTCATTTATTCCGTACTGATGCAGATCAGGTTGCTTGCTATGTTGATGGTTTGCCTCCGAGTTATCGAGGTATCTGCAGGCAGCACAAGACTCTGACTGAAGCTATCAAGGAGTCTAAGAAGCTTGACGATGATTTCGCTTCGGACAAGAAGGTTGAGAAGAGTGATGATAAGAAGTCGGGGTTTAAAAGAAGGTCAAATTGGTCTTCCAATAACAATAATAATAAGAAGTTCCGTGGAAGTGGTAGTTCGAGTGGTGACAAGGATAAAAAGAAGAATGGTTCATGGTGTACATTTTGCAAGACAATTCATGAAGGGCATTGTACCGACAAGACAAGAAGGTGCCATAAGTGTGGGAAGTCGGGACATCTTGCCACTGAATGTAGGGACAAGACTCGTTGCTACAAGTGCCAAGAAACGGGTCATCTCATTGCCGATTGTCCACAGATGAAGAATGTTGGAAAGAAGACCGCCACGACAGCAACAAAAGTGAGAGCTCTTCAAATGACGGTTGATGACGCAAGGAACAACGATGAAGTGGTATGTGGTACTTTCCTTGTTAACTCAAAGCCTGCCTCTGTTTTATTTGATTCAGGTGCAAATAGGTCGTTTGTGTCCACATTATTTGCTCCTAAGCTAGAAAGAGTCACTACTCCCTTAGATTGTTCATTAGAGGTAGAAATTGCTAATGGTACGGTTAATAATATACGTGTGGGTTATGACGATTGTGACATTGAGATTGAAGGTCGTTCTTTTCCAGTCCAACTATTGCCTACTACCTTAGGTGGTTTTGATGTAGTGATTGGTATGGATTGGTTGGCTAGAAATGAAGCTAGTATTTTATGTTCCCAAAAGATAATTCGATTGCCTATATCCGAGGGTAAAGTGATAACGGTGTATGGAGACAAGAAGAGAGGAGGAATAAAGATTATTAGTATGATGAAAGCTATTAAATGTATAAGGAAAAACAAGAGCCATTTCTTGGCTTATGTCATTGATGCAAGAAAAGAGAAGTCTCCAATCGCTAGTGTTGATGTAGTATCCAATTTCCCCGATGTGTTTCCCGATGATCTACCCGGTATTCCTCCCGATCGTGAAGTTACTTTTCAGATAAATCTTATTCCCGGTGCTACACCCGTTGCTAAAGCACCTTACCGATTAGCTCCTACAGAAATGAAGGAATTAATGACGCAACTTCAGGAGTTACTTGACAAGGGGTTCATACAACCTAGTTCCTCGCCTTGGGGAGCTCCGGTTCTCTTTGTTAAGAAGAAGGATGGATCGATGCGCATGTGTATTGACTATCGTGAGTTGAACAAACGAACGGTCAAGAACAAGTATCCTCTTCCGAGAATTGATGATCTTTTTGATCAACTACATGGTGCTTCGTATTTTTCAAAGATTGATTTGCGGTCCGGTTATCATCAGTTGAAGGTAAAGAAGGAAGATGTAGCAAAGACAGCTTTCCGGACTAGATATGGTCATTATGAGTTCTTGGTCATGCCATTTGGGTTGACCAATGCTCCAGCCGCGTTTATGGACTTAATGAATCGGGTATGCCGCCCCTTTCTAGATCATTTTGTTATTGTGTTTATTGACGATATTTTGATCTATTCTAAGTCAGAGGATGAACACCGTGAGCATTTGAAAGCAGTTTTGGAGGTGTTGAGGGAGAAGAAGTTGTACGCAAAGTTTTCTAAATGTGAGTTTTGGCTCCGAGAAGTGCAGTTTCTTGGTCATGTTATTTCATCAGAAGGTATTAAAGTAGATCCTTCAAAGATTGAAGCTGTTTCAAAGTGGGAGCAGCCAAAGACTCCTACCGAGATTAAGAGTTTTCTTGGTCATGTTATTTCATCAGAAGGTATTAAAGTAGATCCTTCAAAGATTGAAGCTGTTTCAAAGTGGGAGCAGCCAAAGACTCCTACCGAGATTAAGAGTTTTCTTGGTTTGGCTGGGTATTATAGAAGGTTTATTCAGGATTTTTCCCGAATAGCCAAGCCTATGACGGAATTAACAAAGAAGGGTGTGAAGTACGAGTGGACTGAAAAGCAGGAAAATGCATTCCAAACGTTGAAAAAGAAGTTGTGTGAAGCTCCTATCCTTGCCTTGCCTGAAGGTACTGATGATTTAGTGGTATATAGCGATGCTTCTATTACGGGTTTGGGTTGTGTTTTAATGCAGAGAGACAAAGTGATTGCCTATGCTTCACGTCAGTTGAAGCCTCATGAGAAGAATTACCCTACCCATGATCTTGAGCTAGCGGCGGTTGTGTTTGCATTGAAATTATGGAGACATTACTTATATGGTACTAAATGCACACTTTTCACCGACCATAAGAGTTTACAATATATGTTTACTCAAAGGAGATGAATGTGAGACAAAGAAGGTGGATGGAATTACTTAAAGACTATGATTGTGAAATCAAATACCATCCGGGTAAAGCCAATGTAGTGGCGGATGCACTAAGTAGGAAAGTGCAAAGCTCTTCTTGTAAGTTGATGAGCATGCAAGTTCAAGCCAAGTCGGGTCTATTAGATCGAATTAAAGAAGCACAAGAGATGGCATTAATGAAGGATAATATTGATAAAGAGAGTATTGGGAAGAAGAAACGACTTGTGATGGAGACTAATAGCCGTGGGTTTAAAACATACAAGGGTCGTATTTGGGTGCCACTGCTTGGTGGTAACCGGGAGATGATCCTTGAAGAGGTCCATAGAAGTAGGTATTCGATGCATCCCGGTGTCACCAAAATGTATGCAGATTTGAAGCCGATTTATTGGTGGCCGGATATTAAAGGTGAAGTAGCTCATTTTGTAGCAAAGTGTTTGACATGTGCACGTGTGAAAACGGACCATAAAAAGCCGTATGGTTTGTTGCATCAATTAGACGTTCCCGAGTGGAAATGGGATTATATCACGATGGACTTTGTAACGAAGCTACCGAAAACGCCGAAAGGGAATGATATGATTTGGGTGATTGTAGATAGATTGACGAAGAGTGCTCATTTTCTAGCTACCCGACAAGATGTGCCTTTAAAGAAGATGGCAAAGATGTATATAGATGAAGTTGTCTCGAAACATGGAGTTCCATTGTCTATTGTCTCGGATAGGGACACTAGATTTGTGTCTAAATTTTGGAAGGGTCTTCAACGAGAATTGGGTACTAGAGTGAACTTGAGTACCGCCTATCATCCTCAAACCGATGGGCAAAGTGAGAGAACCATCCAAACCTTAGAGGATATGTTGAGAACGTGTGTACTAGACTATGGTGGAGCATGGGATGAACACTTGAAGTTGATTGAATTTGCTTATAATAATAGTCACCATGCAAGTATTGGAATGCCACCATTTGAAATGTTATATGGAAGGAGATGTAGGACTCCAAGTTGTTGGATGGAGCCCGGTGAAAAGCAGTTAACCGGTCCCGAAATTATTGAAATCTCCGCTGAGAAAGTTAATGTAGCTAAAGAAGCTTTACGTGTGGCCAGAGAAAGGCAAAAAACTTATGCAGATAAGAAAAGGAGACCAATGGAGTTTAATGTAGGTGACTTAGTGATGCTGAAAGTGTCACCATGGAAAGGAGTAATCCGATTTGGAAAGAAGGGCAAGTTGAGTCCAAGATTTATTGGACCTTTTAAAATCTTGAAACGCATTAAGGATGTAGCATATCAGTTGGAATTACCTCCAGAATTGGATGGAATTCACAACACCTTTCATGTATCGTACCTAAGGAAGTGTCTAGCCGATGAGTCAAGTGTGATTCCAATTCAAGATGTGAGCATTGACCCAATGAAGAAAATGGTTGAAGAACCGGTGGCAATACTTGGAAGGAAGCAAAAGAAGTTACGCAGGAAAGTGATAGATCTTGTCTTGATAAAGTGGAAGCATAATCATGGAGAAAGCTTGACTTGGGAAACTGAAGCAGTAATGAAGGAGAATTATCCCGAGTTGTTCCTTAATGATGAGATTCCGGGGACGGAATCCTCTTAAGGGGGAGGTAATTGTAACATCCCAAACTTTTTTTTAAGATTTGACTAACGCTGTTAAGTCAACCTCATGTGTGTCGTTAAGTCTAGTGTGAATATATGCATATACGTAGTTAATGTGTGTTATGTGTGAGGTTTGAAAACCTAAATGTTAATGTAGTATAAATGTGTGAAATATGAAGAAATTATGTCTATGTAGTGACATTTAATGAAGGGTTAATGTTGTATATGGGCAATAAAGAAGTTTGTGACCAATAATGAAGGATTAGGAAGCCTAGGGACTAGTTTTGACATGTGTGGAAAGTCAAAAATGGGATTAGTAGCTTAGAGGCTGTCATTAGGAGGTTATTTGCAGATCTCACTTCTTCTAAACAAGCCCTAACTGATCCTAAGTCATTCCATAGTCTTCTCTCATCAAATCTCAAGCCGAAAAGTCGTTTTGTGTGTGAATTGGTGGTCATTGTCAAGAGTATTTGCATTCTATTTGTCATTTGCAGGTAATAATCAATTCATTGATCGTATTTTCAGATCATGAGTCGTGTGTGATGAATCAAATCTGATTGAAAAGGGGTTTGTAAAGGAATTAGGGTTTCATTGTGTTCTTGGTTAATTTATGTGTTTTAATCAAGTATTTGGCCTAAAACGATTGTAAACGATGTTTTAACGATTTGGATTGATAAGAGATGTTTTGATGATCAAAGATTAATGTTTTTGTGTCAATTCGATCGGTACTTAAAGAGTTTTTGGGTCATTTTCTGGAAAAAGGTCGAAAAACACGTTTCTGCACTTCGAACGAAGATAACCTTCGTAAGACTTCTATTTTCGTACGCAGTCACTATCTTCGTAAGAACAAACTATCTTCGTAAGAACAAACTATCTTCGTAAGAACTGTAGCTAAGTTCGTAAGAAGGATTTTCCAGACTAAGTTCGTGAGGTTTGTTAAGTTCGTTTGAGTCCCAAATGACTTATATTTCATATGTTAATGTACGATAGGTGTCGGGGATTACTGATAAGCACTATTAGCTATTTGTTTGCGCGCGTACACTACTACCAGGTAAGATACACTACTTTGACACGCTGGGGGATCAACTAAAAGCTGGTTTCAAATCGTAAACACTTCCATTCGGTATCTTTATATTGCATGTGGGCATATGGGTTACTTGGGAGGTATTATGGGTTATGCAGTTGACCATGAGACCTGAGATGCAGTCCCTATTGTAGTGTAATGTAGTATTGCTTAATGTAGTATGTAGCTATGCAGTTGATGTAGTTTAATGAAGTATCTTGATATGCATGATATATAGAAATGAAGTTGATGTGTGATATGCATGCTTGACTTGTACGCCTAGTTCACTAGACTTGCTAGGTTACTATGTCACTTGCACGTTTAAGGATCCAAACGTAATGAAGTTAAAGTGTGTGAATGTCTAGGAATGTGTGTTACCTAGACTATATGTGTGTGAATGTTTGGGAATGCAGGGACCCAATCTATATGTGTGAAATTGAGCTCATAAAACTAATGCAGGGAAAGTGTTAAGCTTAACCCGTACTTGTCTCAGCCGGATGAGTGCGTTGATGCAGTTGTTGCTTGGGTGGCTCCTCGCAACATGGTCTTTATAACGCAGGGCGAGTAATACGAGAGGTTTGACCAACCTCCACATACGGATTACTCTTGGATTGGCTTGCACTCCTTAACGACGTAAGATGAGTAGTCTTTTGACTGATCATCCAGTCGGGTGTGATGCAGGGCACACTTATATGCAGTTAACAAAGATACGTGTGACAATGTGTGAACTAATGCAGGATAGGCACATTTAGGATGATTATCCTAATTAATATGAAGTCGAAATGTAGTATATGTGTGAACGTGTGATGTGTGTTGTGCCTAATAAAACTTGTCTAATAATGAAGATTGTTTTAATTGGACAAATGCTTTTAATTAAGTGTTATCTTACTTAGCTATTCTTATAGTTAACACTTGCTTCTTTAATGTGGTTGTTCCCTCAGGTTTAGCTTGATGGAATTAGATGAAGGATGTGTGAGCTTGGGTAGATTCATTGAAGGAGCCTTAGTTATCCATAGACGATTCTTTGCTTAGACATTTATTTACATTTCGTACTTAATGTCGAATTTATGTTGTGACTTGTGAACGGTTGTTTTATGTTGGGCAACCGTTGGGTTTTCATTTGAACTATTGTTTGATATGGCATGTAACACCAAATAAATGCAAAAACCGAACTGTTTTTATCGGTTTTGACTTTTACAGTCTTTACTTCCGCAATTTAACACCGTTAGGTGAAAAGTTTTGAAAACCCATATTTTTAAACGACGGGTGTTACATTAGTATTATCTTAATAAAAAAAATTCCTATATATTCAGATTTTGTTTGTCTATTAGTTACACCTTGAGCGCTCATAATGGTGTATAGACATTGCATAACAAAATTTGTCTTAGTCAATTGATCATTGCTTATTAGTTTTAAATTTGAGTCATAGTTTGACTAGTGGGGGTCCTGAGTCGATATTCTTCTCTACGACTGTACTTATTGACTATGATTTCAGTTTAAAACAAAATGTGTATTATCCCGGCCGGACTTATTGAATACTCATAGATAAATGATCGCTTGGTCAAGTGGGAAAATGTTGGAACCACGTTAAATGTGACCGTCACTGATCGTTAATTATTCGTGATATGATAATTGACGATAACTGAAATCCCTATGTCTAATAAATATACGATGGGCGTATTTACTCTTAAAGACATATTATAGAGTTTCCCATTAGATGATTGGAACTTCAGGGACTAATATAGCACACATTAAACACCAGGGTTAGAAGTGAAAGTTCTCTTATTATAAATAGAGACTAATAACCTCCACTTCCACCTTCTAATCTCCATCTTATTTTCATGTGGTGCTTTCTCTCTCAATTACGGTTCTAACTCAAAACCGAAATCATCATCCCATCTTTAATCAATCATCCCGTTTTGAGAACCTGACACAACTGACAAATATGCTTGATCA
>CM067175.1:49221482-49338982 GCA_034093135.1 Erigeron breviscapus | reverse complement strand
TAGCGTCTCGGTGAAGTCTCTTCGCAGATGTCTTATGGCAGTCGCCTTATGACGTGGTTGTCTTATGGCAGTCGCCTTATGACGTGGTTGTCTTATGGCAGTCGCCTTATGACTTGGTTGTCTTATGGCAGTCGCCTTATGACGTGGTTGTCTTATGGCAGTCGCCTTATGACTTGGTTGTCTTATGGCAGTCGCCTTATGACTTGGTTGTCTTATGGCAGTCGCCTTATGACGTTCTTTTGATTGCTTTATGGAAGCGTTATCGGGCGTCCCCTTAGCTTCTCATAAAGTCTTTTATATTATTTTTGTTATTACGCGCGTTTTTGTTTTCGATCGATCTTTGAAAGCTTTATTTTCTTGAAAATAATTGGCAGGAGGACATTACATAGTAAAGTTCCTAACTGCTAGCTTTCATCTGTTGCTCCATATTTGTCCAGAGTCTTTGCTACTTCGTGCGAGTCTCCTGACCCATGCTTTCTGTTTCTGCAGAATTCTTCTTTCAGCCTTGTTTTCCCGGACAATCGTAGGGGGAACGGGCTTTTCTTTCTTTTTACGGAGCGAGCCGTCACCTGGGCATAGCTGTGTCAATTCTCCCATCTGCTGGTGCAATCTCGTTTCCTTCCACCGTTGTAATTCTCGGTGATGGGTCGGATGATGGAATTTTTGTTCGTGATTCATCATTTTCTTTCATCCGTAGCTCCCCTCTTGTGGGCCAAGTTAGTACTTCCATCGATTCTTGTCTTTTCCTGACCTCACTTGCTAGTTTGGTGACGTGGTGACTCCGTTCTTTGTTTAGCAGCCCTCTTCCTCTCGTGGGGACTTGTTCCTGCGCAGGGTCGGCTGTGCTACCCTTTAGTCCCGCTTTCAGTGCTTCTTCTTGTACCTTCCTTTCGAGGTGCTGCAATTTTCCAGCAGTTATTGCTTCCTCTATGGCTTTCTGGAGATTTCGGCATAGGTCCGTGTCGTGTCCATAATCTTTGTGGAATTCACAATATTTTCCTCGATCCTTTTTTCGGGTCGTTAATCTTGGCAGGGCTGGGAAGGTTTGTACTACCCGCTCCGTTGCGAGGATATCCTTCGGTGATTTTGTTACTTTCAGTAGTATTACTCTTCTGCCTTCTTTGGCATTGCTTCCCCCCCTGGGGTTTTCCATGAAGCTTTCATTTCCATTATCCTCCAGGTATCTTCTTCGTTTTCCCAGGGCATATTCTGCTCCGCCTGTTACTTTGACGTCGAGCCAGATATGGGTTTTAACTGTTAATTCGCTATATGTCTCCGGTAGGTTCGTTGTGAGGTGTTCGACGAGATCTACTGCCCGTAATCCATGAATGAGTCCTGATATCCTCTGGCTTTCTGGTAGCCCATTTATATCATGCGTTTCACATGTGTATCTTGCAGCAAAATCTCTAAGTGTTTCCCCGCTTCGTCGCTTTATGTTATGTGCCAACACATGTGTTTTTTGATGCTTCTTCTCCGTACTAAATTGTGATCTGAACTTGTTCTTAAGGTCTCGAAATTGTCTACCGAGTTAGCTGGTAGGCCATCAATTCATTCTCTTGCATCGTTCGTTAAGGAGTAGGAGAAGGCCTGACAAGTGGTTGGCATATTCCATCTTTGGATCATTGCAGCTCCGATAAACTTTTTCAGGAAGTCGTCTGGGTCACCCTTTCCGTCGTAGTACCCTAGGTGCTGGGGGTACTTCGTGTTTACTGGTATCGGGTGGTTTTGTATGTTACTAGTAAATGGACTGCTTGTGTTCTCTAGGTGTGACATGTCCATGGGTTTCCACTCTGGTGGGGGGGATCCCTGGTCATTATCTCCACCTGTTTCTCTTGGTCCTGTTTTTTGTTTGGGCTGACCTTGAGTATGATTTCCTTGGTCAAGTCTGCCTTCCGGGGCTCCCGTTTGGAGATTCTGTACTTCTCCATCGTAGGGGTCCCCTTGTATATCTGGGAAGCTATGTTCCGTGGTTGATGGTCCGGTGAGTATGTTCTGTTCGAATCCTTCTTGTATCTCCCCTGTACGGTGTTCGTCGTAGGTGTGATGGGCTATTGATTCTGGTTCATACACCTGGCCTGTCTCTCTTAGATGCCTAATTATTGCGCACAACACGTCATAGTTCGCTTGTACGTATGCGTCAGTGATTTCTCTGTCTACTAATGTTGGCTATTGGTTTGTGTTCCTGGGTTGCTTTGTTATCCACGATGTCTTTATTTGTGGCTCACCCGTCCGGAGGGTATCCCTATGTGGTTGCGCTATCTCCGGTCAGGAGGAGTGCGGTCCGACCCGTGTTTGTCGTGCAATGCTGTAGGGGTGGATTCATCTGGGCCTTGTGATGGTAACGTGGGTCTCCCTCGATTTTGTCCGTGTGGCCCTAGCATGGATTTATCTCGGTGTTGACCTTGTGGCGTTGGTACGGGTCTGCCTACGTTTTGACATCGCGACCCTGGCGCGGACCTATCTCGGTCTTGGCCTTGGTGCATTGGCACAGGTCTGTCTCGGTCCTGACCCTGCAACCCTGGCGCGGACCTATCTCGGTCTTGGCCTTGGTGCATTGGCACGGGTCCGTCTCGGTCTTGACCCTGCAATCCTGGCGCGGACCTATCTCGGTTTTGGCCTTGGTGCATTGGTCTTGACGTACTATAATCAACCCGTATGCGTTCTCTATATATCTCCTGGTCTGCTAATGTCAGTGCTCGGCTAGGGCTTCCTGGGTGATCTGATATTATTGGGGCTCTTGCCTGTAGCCCATCTGTTAGGGAGGTATCCCTGACGGGGCATGATCTTTCTTGGTTCACAGGGGGGGATCTGGACTTCCGACATCATTGATGCAATACTGTAAATGCAGGTCTGCACGGGCTTTGACCATGCGACATAAGCGTGAGTCGATCCAAATCTTGCTGTAACATCCGTGAATTTTGACCCGTTGACTTTATGTGTAATATGACTAACAATATAAGTTAATGAAGTATTTGAGTCGTTTTATGAATTAAATGTCAATGTGTTATATTCGAGTCGATAATATGTTTTGATCGGTACTTAAATGTCTAACGATTGTAAATTGGCTTGAGAAGAGAAACGGGTCGACCCATGGGCCAAACCCATGACCCATGAGCCTACTAGTGACCCATTCCCTCCTTATCTCTTCATTCACCACATATCTCTTTTCTTCTCTTTTCTCTCTAAGTAAAAGCAAGACCATCCATCTCTAGTTCTTCATTTTCTCTAGCATCATTTGGTGTTTTGGGTTGGGTTAACTCGGAAATCATTATCATCTTCATCTCATTATCGTCTAGCAAAGGATTTAGTTGCTAAGTGCAAGCATTTTACCCATTTTGACCTAATTTCGGGTTTGAGCTCAAGAAGGAGTTTTGGTAAGTCAAATTCATCCCATCTTCACCTATTTATGCTTATTTATATGTTGTTGGTCGATTTAAAGTATTTACAAGTCTTAAATCGGGTCGAAATGAAATTAGGGTTCAATTAGGGTTTTGGTTTGGGTTGAATGATTTGGAAGTGTTCTTGATGTTTTGGAATGGAAATTTGTAATGGGTTATGTGTATTTATGTTTAATGGCACTTAGTTAAGCTTCAAAATGAGTTTCAAACTCCTACAAATCGTTTTGGTATGGTTTGGGTCGAGTTTTGGTAGTTTTGGCTCGTTTTCTGCACTTAAGAACTGCTGGTGCAGGTGCAGGAAGTTGTCCCACTGCGGCGCAGTGGAAAAGCACTGACCTTTTGCTTCGATTAGCCTCACTGCGGCGCAGTGGCAAAGCAATGCCTTGCCACTGCGGCGCAGTGGAAAAGCACTGACCTTTAGCTTCGATTAGCCTCACTGCGGCGCAGTGAGATAGTTCTGGGAATTTCGCGCGTCAGTTTTCAAACGTTAATAACTTTTGATCCGTAAGTCCAAATAAGTCGTATGACCTATCGTTGGAATCGTAAGAGAGTATAGTTTCTCGTAGTAACCTTAATTTTTTATGAATCTTTGTACATTTGTAAAAATGTCGAGTCAAAGTGTTATGTTTCACACTCGGTAATGTTAAGAAAGTAATTGTGGGTTCGTGACTCAACTTAAACCTAAGGAACCAACTTATTTATGATTATAAAGTTGAAATTATGATATATGACATGCTTTGATAGGTTGTGAATGCGTGGGTCCCAATACTCGTTATTAATCTTTTATTAACTCGACTTAAGCTTCTTTGCCGATCAAGGTGAGTTCCGTAGCTCCCTACTCATTTGAGATTCGGGCTGAAAAGTGTAAACCTTGCGTGTTTACTTACGTTGTTGATTGATTGATTGATTGGGGTTAAATGTTGGTTTGATGAGACGGTTTATCACGTTTGATTGACTTGGTTTATGTTTGTTAAGTAATTCATTAATATTAGGATAGACGTACCTACATGGAAGTCGGTTATGCCTTCATTGGGTTTTAGATGTGGTGGGAAGGCTGCGGGTGACCCTATATATAAGCATCTGAGACTCGAAGAATGGATAATCTTCTTAAGTGTATGTACGTATAGGTGGTTTAAATTGTGATTATTGGTTTATGATTGACGAATATTGATTGTTGGTTCATGACAGACGATTTGTGATTAATGCATATACGATTGATTGTAAGCATGCATACGTAGTACATAATCCCTCGGTTGAGGACTTGTTAGGTCCAGATTTAGTCCAGATTTACTGGACTCGCTCCAGACTTGACTACTGGAGCCTCACTGAAGATCTGACCAGAATTGTGTTCTACTGGACCTACTCCAGACTTGGAATCTGGAGTCCCTCTGAAGATTTGTTCAGAAATAATTGAAGACCAGTGAGCATATACTTGTATAGGAAATCTGGAGTATTCTCCAGATTAGCTCACTGGACTTCACCCCAGTCCAGATCAACTCTACTGAAGACATTCTGACTGAAGTCAAAGACTGAAGTCTGAAGAAAGAAGACTTAACAAATGGCGGAGTCCACTGGAAAGTCTTACCAGATCTGTTCACTGGAGGATTGTCAGTATTCTAGATCCTACAAGTCTGAACACTGATATCAAGGATTGACTTTTCCTTTAACACACTTTCCAAAGAACAATCCACTTGTTCTTTACCAAAGTATACGTGTGTTAAGGTGGTGGATAAAAGGATACACTTGCACTTGATGTGACTTTATCCTTATTCCTTATCCAATACATTTAATGTTCTTGTCAGATCATTAAATGTATGCAACCACATTTGTACGGCACAAAGTTCACTGGTGAATTTTGTTGCCTATAAATAGGAAGTCATCTCCTTGACATAAATACTTTTTAAGCATTCATTTTGCATTAAAGTGAATTTGTCCAAATACTCTCGATCTTAAACAGGGATACTTCACAACTTTAAGTATCTCGATCCTAAAGAATTATTTGACAAATATAGATCATTTGTAACTCATAGGTTGTTAGGATATATACTTAATTGTATTATCTTGATTCCGCAACAACCTTGTATTTTGTTTATACATCAATAAATAAAATACCCATGAAACAATACATAATGTTCCACTTTATTTGTTTATTGCTTTAAGTCATGTATTACTTTATTTATATACTTGCATTTATATTTAAGTAATACTAGTCCTTTTCTAGTGATTATTAGACTTGTTGTATTTACACTTTCCTGGTTTAACCATCGAACTTAAGGGACTCACATTTGGTATCAGAGCAGAAGGCTAAACATTGCCTAGATCTGTTTCTTGATGGCTAACCAAGAAAATACACAAGGTTTTAGTCTTGGTCCCGATCCTAATGCAAATATCAATGATCAAAATGAACCACCAATTGTTAATAACACTAATCCACCTCTTCCTCCTGCTTCTCCACACGTGCATGTGCACTACTCAAATAATCCTGTTCCTAAATTCAGTGGGAACAGTGATGAATTTGGTACGTGGAAGGCTAGGATGGTGTTGCATGTCACTGGTATTGAGAGGAATATGATGAAAATTTTAAATGAAGGTCCATATATACCAACATCACCTCTCAATCCCCTTCTTGATCCTTCTGGATCTAGAAGAGGAAAGGAAAAGAGGGAGGAACATTGGTCAGAACATTGGTCGGATTTTGAAGAATTGATTGCACCGGCCAAGGGGGAGTTTGTTGGTGCACATAAAGTGCACAAATTGTTGTCCGATGCAATAATTCTAAAAGCTGAGAAATTCGTACATATATGCCTTACGAACTTTAAGTTCGTAAGAACTGTACATATATGCCTTACGAACTTTAAGTTCGTGAGAACTGTACATATATGCCTTACGAACTTTAAGTTCGTAAGAACTGTACATATATGCCTTACGAACTTTAAGTTCGTAAGAACTGTACATATATGCCTTACGAACTTTAAGTTCGTAAGAACTAATAAGTTCGTACAGCCCAGCCCATTTTGTACGAATTTGACAGCCCAGCCCATTTTGTACCTATAAATATAGGACTTAGGTTTCAGATTTCGGTGAGGATTTTAGTTGCAACAGAGGTCGTCCATAGGGATCGGGGTAGAGATCTATGCCCCGCCATTCCGCCACCATGTAATTCATTATCAAGAGTCGTCTCGATTGATTGTAATCCGGAATCATTGAGATGTATTTTAAACGGATTTATTCTTGTAATCATTCGACTAATGATAAATGAATTCTTTGTTTTTATCTCCTATTCATCAGTAAATTTGTAGCTATTTTGTTGTTGTTATCTTCGTGTTCATCATATAAACCCTAACGACGATTATAGACGGATTCCGCCTGTCTATGATCGTAGATCTCGTGTTAAACGATCTGGGAACACGTCCTTCACGTGTTTCTACATGGTATCAGAGCCTTGGAGGATGATTTTTCCTCAAACGAGATCTGGTAATTAGGTTTTATTGATGAAAATTCGAACAGAAGGCTAAGTTCGTTTTCCTTTAGCAAAACGAAGATAGAAAACGAATTTATCTAATTTTCGTTTTGAATCTTCATCAAACGAATATAGCTTACGAACTTAAGCTATCTTCGTTCAGAACCTCACCTTACGAAGATAGAAAACGAAGATAGCCTTTTTCGTTTTCAGATTTCAACTAACGAATTTAGCTTACGAACTTAAGTAATACTAGTCCTTTTCTAGTGATTATTAGACTTGTTGTATTTACACTTTCCTGGTTTAACCATCGAACTTAAGGGACTCACATTTGGTATCAGAGCAGAAGGCTAAACATTGCCTAGATCTGTTTCTTGATGGCTAACCAAGAAAATACACAAGGTTTTAGTCTTGGTCCCGATCCTAATGCAAATATCAATGATCAAAATGAACCACCAATTGTTAATAACACTAATCCACCTCTTCCTCCTGCTTCTCCACACGTGCATGTGCACTACTCAAATAATCCTGTTCCTAAATTCAGTGGGAACAGTGATGAATTTGGTACGTGGAAGGCTAGGATGGTGTTGCATGTCACTGGTATTGAGAGGAATATGATGAAAATTTTAAATGAAACCACTATATACCACATGAAAGGGAGATTTTTGAAACCAAAGACAATCAGATGGGCTGATTTTCAAAGTTTTGCAGAAAAATGAGGGGGGATAAAAATTTTTGATTTTTGAGCAAAACTTTTCTACATACTCGAGTTACATAACGATCAAAGGTTATTTTGTTGGTGATTATTGTATTCTAATGCTCGAGGTTTTGAAGATCATCGAACTATATGTTCAAATTGATTTATGTCAACGGATGATTTTCATATATAGCGGTCGTGGAAACTTTGTTGAAGTATTGGATCATTGAAGCTGGTTATTTGTTGGTGATTATTGTATTCTAATGCTCGAGGTTTTGAAGATCATCGAACTATATGTTCAAATTGATTTATGTCAACGGATGATTTTCATATATAGCGGTCGTGGAAACTTTGTTGAAGTATTGGATCATTGAAGCTGGTTATTTGTTGTTCAGTATTTGAAGATCGAATCTTATCCATATTCCAATATGTAGAGATGAATTATCAGGTGATTCTTGCGGAGGAGTTGCATAGATAAAGATCTTTATATTATGGCGGCGTATACAACTGAAGAGGAGATCTGATAAGAACGATTTCGAGTGATTGGTGGATTTGTGAAGATACAAGACAGAGTCAGACACTACTAGTTGAGACAGGATTTATGCGAATACATTTTGTGATTCAGTTTGCAGAGTTTCTTATTTTTATGGGAGCTGATTGATTTGATGCTGATTATTGGAAATTCTACTTCTCTATTATATGCCGGTTAAGCATGACATGCAAATAGATCCGAGTGGATGATTGCTTATGTTTAATTCGTAGGTGGTTACTGTTGAGGGGGAGAACTACAATGAGAGGTGTTGGGTTAGTTGGTTGTCATGAAGATACAGAGAGTTTACAGGTTGAAGATCAGAGTGCAGTTTCAGAAGATCGAGTTTCAACATAAGAAGAACCGATATCTTTAGTTACGGGGGAGGCTATTTGTTTAGACTTTCTATAACTAATATCGGATTTTGAAGAATTGATTGCACCGACCAAGGGGGAGTTTGTTGGTGCACATAAAGTGCACAAATTGTTGTCCGATGCAATAATTCTAAAAGGCTGAGAAATTCGTACATATATGCCTTACGAACTTTAAGTTCGTAAGAACTGTACATATATGCCTTACGAACTTTAAGTTCGTAAGAACTGTACATATATGCCTTACGAACTTTAAGTTCGTAAGAACTAATAAGTTCGTACATATATGCCTTACGAACTTTAAGTTCGTAAGAACTAATAAGTTCGTACAGCCCAGCCCATTTTGTACGAATTTGACAGCCCAGCCCATTTTGTACCTATAAATATAGGACTTAGGTTTCAGATTTCGGTGAGGATTTTAGTTGAAACAGAGGTCGTCCATAGGGATCGGGGTAGAGATCTATGCCCCGCCATTCCGCCACCATGTAATTCATTATCAAGAGTCGTCTCGATTGATTGTAATCCGGAATCATTGAGATGTATTTTAAACGGATTTATTCTTGTAATCATTCTACTAATGATAAATGAATTCTTTGTTTTTATCTCCTATTCATCAGTAAATTCGTAGCTATTTTGTTGTTGTTATCTTCGTGTTCATCATATAAACCGTAACGACGATTATAGACGGATTCCGCCTGTCTATGATCGTAGATCTCGTGTTAAACGATCTGGGAACACGTCCTTCACGTGTTTCTACATGGTATCAGAGGCACCCAAGGAGGTTGGCTTGACACCTTCTAGTTTGATGGGACTGTCAGCACCTTGTCTTAAGATTTTCAAGTTTGTCTTAAGACCCATTTCAGCACGAAAGGCTTCAGCAGCAATAATCTTTTGGGGCCTCTTTCTATCATTCATAAGTTTCAACCACTTAGCCTTTTCTTCCTCAAACTTGGCTCTCTTCTCGCTGACTTGCTTCTCAACTTCTTTATGCTTTTGCCTGTATAGAGCTTCAGCGCCACCAGCTATCAGCAGCATCCTTTGCTCACTATCTAGCTGATCTTTTTCAATGATAGGTAGCTGCTTGATATACTTAAGATTTTTTCTTTCATTTTCTTGATTCGCCTTGATCCTATCCAACTCCTTGATAGCTTCTTCTTTAGTTTTTCCATCAGCAGTCAAGGCAAGTATATCTATTGCTTGATGTTGATGGCCTGCTGATGATTGAATAGAGAGTTGAGCAGTAGGAAGAGAGGATGGAGTAGCAATTATTGGAAGAGCAGTAGATCTCTTGAAGAATCCAGACTCAGTGAGCTGTCTTCGAC
The DNA here is from genome assembly GCA_034093135.1 of Erigeron breviscapus. Classification (NCBI taxonomy): domain Eukaryota; kingdom Viridiplantae; phylum Streptophyta; class Magnoliopsida; order Asterales; family Asteraceae; genus Erigeron; species Erigeron breviscapus. Next base: position 49,329,205 of record CM067175.1, on the reverse strand, counting down.
GATCATCAGAGAGAGGAGTGACTTCAGCATTTCCCATGAAGCGGTTGTGAAAAATAGGAAGTATTTCCTTGGATCTATCAGTGGCCATTTCAGCATCAAATCCGACCTTCCATGCTGTTTCAAGTTCTTTAGGGTCAAACTCCTCCCTAACAGCAGCAGGAGGTTCATTAAAATAACAATTTGTTGCTCCCCCTCAATACCAGCTAGGGGAGCTTCATCATTTCCATCTTTCTCAATCTCCCCCTCAACACCAGCAGGGGGAATTACAACATTCGCCTCTTTTTCAGTCTCCCCCTCAACACCAGCAGGGGGAACATCATCAGCAGTATCCATTTCTAGTACCCCTTCAGCAGAGTCTTCATAGATTTGGGCAACTGCCTTGTTAACTGCTTCAGTTACCAGATCTAAAACAACAGTATCAACTTTCTCCCCTTGGAAGTTGTAGTGTTAATAACAACTTCCACAGTTGCTGGCTGTTTAGGTTGTTGGTTCACAAGTTGCGCCAACAATTTCTTAATTTCATCAACCTCCTTCTCCAGCTTAACTTGCCGCTGGCGATCCTCCTCAGTGAAAGAAACTTTAGGAATAGAAAGATCAACCACTTGTTTTTCTAAGGCATGAATTGCCTTAGTGTTATTTTCTACTTGAGTGGTCAGAAGAGGAATGAGACCACTTAGCTTCTTGACACCAGCAGCAGCAGACTTGCTAGTAGACGCTGCCTTCTTTGCTGAGTAGCTGGTGGAGTTGGCACATTTTAGTAGCGACAAGCCACTAGATCGAAGGATCTGCTGATCATGCTTGATAACTTTGGTGGATTCATTGATTTTGTGTTGATCAGCAGCCATGGAGATGAATTTTTCTTTAAGCATCTCTACTTCTGAGCAGTTTTCAATTTGCTTATTGTACCAGCTGGTCAAAGTAGAGATTAGTCTTTCAGACTCATTTTCCTTCACTTCTACAGCAATTTCTGCATACTTGGTGAGATCATTCAATTGATGCTCCACCCTTTCCAACCTATCAGCAGAGTAGGTGGAGTAAGAAATGCCCAAATCTTTAGCAGTTTGAGGTTCGATTTCAGAGGGAATTGAGGATGAGCAGCCAGGAACACTTGAGAAGGAAGAAGGCATGCCAAGAGACAGCATGGTGTTCACTGGTCGCATTGGAGGAGTTTTGGGTCTTGCTGTATGAGTAACTGCTTCAGCAGTTTCTTCAATATTTTCATCAGTCACTGCTGCATTTTCACCAGCAGCAGCAGACTTGCTAGTAGACGCTGCCTTCTTTGCTGAGTAGCTGGTGGAGTTGGCACATTTTAGTAGCGACAAGCCACTAGATCGAAGGATCTGCTGATCATGCTTGATAACTTTGGTGGATTCATTGATTTTGTGTTGATCAGCAGCCATGGAGATGAATTTTTCTTTAAGCATCTCTACTTCTGAGCAGTTTTCAATTTGCTTATTGTACCAGCTGGTCAAAGTAGAGATTAGTCTTTCAGACTCATTTTCCTTCACTTCTACAGCAATTTCTGCATACTTGGTGAGATCATTCAATTGATGCTCCACCCTTTCCAACCTATCAGCAGAGTAGGTGGAGTAAGAAATGCCCAAATCTTTAGCAGTTTGAGGTTCGATTTCAGAGGGAATTGAGGATGAGCAGCCAGGAACACTTGAGAAGGAAGAAGGCATGCCAAGAGACAGCATGGTGTTCACTGGTCGCATTGGAGGAGTTTTGGGTCTTGCTGTATGAGTAACTGCTTCAGTTACCAGATCTAAAACAACAGTATCAACTTTCTCCCCTTGGAAGTTGTAGTGTTAATAACAACTTCCACAGTTGCTGGCTGTTTAGGTTGTTGGTTCACAAGTTGCGCCAACAATTTCTTAATTTCATCAACCTCCATGTCACTTGCTTCTTCTTCATCAGCATGATTGTAAGAATCAAGCTGAAAATCGTCAGCAACAAAATCATCTAAGTCAAAATCACTTTCATCATCAATTTCTTCATCAGCAACTACCGTTTGTTCACTTTCAACATCAATAATACCAACATCAGGTTCCACATTTCTTTCTTCAACACATTCAATTTCAACATCACCAACATTCTGTTCAGCCAATTCAGTTACATTTTCACCCCCAGTAACTTGCACTTCAGGATTATTAGCAGTAGTTACGTTCCTTTCAGCAGTAGAGAAGCTGATTGGGTTGGGGGATTGAAGAGCTTCTGCATCAGTTTGTTGTTGTTCTATGTTTTCAATAGCAGCAGGGGTTTCTTCCTCATCAATGAGAGAAAGTTGAGAGGATTCCAACCCCTTAATCATCATACCTTTTGCTGTTTTCTTCTTTCTTTTTGGAGCATCGGCAGCGGATGAGGATGGAGCAGCAGATTTGGTGAGCTTGGTTCTTTGGTGCTTTTGTACTAGTGTCAGTGATCACGAAGGAGGACGGTGCAGTCTCACTGCCACCAACTTTTTAATACATAGAGGGATAAGCAGAGAATAGAACTTATTTCATTTGAGGAGTGAGAGAGGCAAACTTGCTATCAAAAGATTACTATCACAGGCTGGCTGTTTATAGACAGAGGGACCAATTCTTGGTGCTTTGCAGATAGTGGCACCAAATTGATTGTACTTTTCTTTCAACTCTTGTTTGAATATTAGGGAGAAAAATCTTGTGAATGGAACTGTGTAGGAACGATTGCTTGCTTGGACTTTAGCCTTCATGTCTTCAAAAATGACTGAGGCAAAATCAATAAACCTCCCAGTGGCTAATGCATGTATAATTTGCATATTTGCTGCTGTGGCTTGGTCATGAGATCCAGAATTGCCTCCCAAGCATTGAATAACATGAGAAAAAAGTAATCTCCATATACGAGGGAGATTTTTCTTGGTGGGGTTGCTGGGAACAACTTCTGGTTTTTCCAAGTTCGCACCATACCCAATGGTTGGCAACCACTCCTTCCATTGTTCAACTATTGCCGGAGTTACAAAAGGTTTTTCTTTTGTTTGGTCAGGTAGACCAAGAGCAGTTCGAAGAATTTTGGGTGTTATTGATATGCGTACCTGCTTCTTTTTAATGGTGCCAGAAATAGCACCTATGCTTACGTGATAATCACACGTCCACCAAAATTCTCTAAGAAGATAGACATACATATCTTCTGGGTCAGCATAAATAGCACTGCTTGCAGGACATGCCTTTATAAAGTCCAGCATTTGTTGATATCCAGTGATACCAGATGGAACTTCAATGGACCCCAAATAATTATTAGGTTTGATTGAGATTGTATGGGCTTGAAATTTGGCTTTGGAAGAGGGAGCAATTTTTTCAGGGTCAAAAGTTTTCGAATGCATGTAGAGGGGAACATTTTTAAGAGCCTTTTGAGTAGCCAGATCATCAGGCAACTCAACATAAGCTGGAGATTTAGGTTGATTTTTCGATGGTTGTTGTTGTTCCGATGAAGAAGCCATTTTAGTTTGAGATTTAGAAATGGAAGAGGAAGATGAACAGTGAGAGGAGATAGAAGGGATTTTAAGAAGTTTGAGAGATTTGGAGAGTAAGAAAAAGAAGGAGAATTATGAGAGTAAAAAAAATGGTGAAAGAAAGATTTGAATATATATATATAGCATGGATATGGGCCCCATAACTATAATAGTGAACTCACCAATACTCTCTTTCATACGTAATGTATACATATACATATACGTATTTGAGTAACGTATAAAAGTGGATTGATGTGACAACTTGTACCCTTATTTCAAAAGTACTCGAGTTTTACGGCGGATACAGTGTACAAGTTGTCCGTATGGGAGAAAATCGAGGTAACCGTTTGATATTCTTATTAAAATATTATTATAAATGGTTAGCAGATAAGCTCAAGTGAAAGAGAACTTGAGATCTAAGTATATCCGCTGACAAAGTTAGAAAATCTGGTTACCTTTATTTTAAGAAGGCAAAAATTCAATCAGCGACTTTTCAACTAACATTGGTCGCTGATGAATAAGAAATACAATTTTTAGCAAATTGTCAGCTATAAACGGATTTGATATGTCTTTACCAGTAGCCGTTTGCTGCTGGACTAGATAGAGACTTTTAGCTCTCTATTACTTTTATTTGCTTTTTCCCAAAGCAACAGGGATCAACGGTTTTGATAAGTCTTTACCAGCAGCCGTTTGCTGCTGGACTAGATAGAGACTTTTAGCTCTCTATTACTTTTATTTGCTTTTTCCCAAAGCAACAGGGATCAACGGTTTTGATAAGTCTTTACCAGCAGCCGTTTGCTGCTGGACTAGATAGAGACTTTTAGCTCTCTATTACTTTTATTTGCTTTTTCCCAAAGCAACAGGGATCAACGGTTTTGATAAGTCTTTACCAGCAGCCGTTTGCTGCTGGACTAGATAGAGACTTTTAGCTCTCTATTACTTTTATTTGCTTTTTCCCAAAGCAACAGGGATCAACGGTTTTGATAAGTCTTTACCAGCAGCCGTTTGCTGCTGGACTAGATAGAGACTTTTAGCTCTCTATTGCTTTTTATGTTCAGCAAGTAAGATACTCTTGAGCTCGCTGAAGGATATTTTTGACAATAAGGTCACTTTTCAACATATAAGAGAGATGTATGTTGAAGCATCAGCAGACATGACAAGTCATGTTGCTGATTCACCATTCAACATTCCCAACTTACTGACCAGATACTTGAATCTGGATTCATCTAAGGGTTTTGTGAAAATGTCAGCAAGTTGGTCATCAGTGGGGATGAAGTAGATTTCAACATCTCCTTTCATGACATGGTCACGAATGAAATGGTACCTGATGTCTATGTGTTTGGTCTTAGAATGCTGAACAGGATTATGTGTGATTGCAATAGCACTTGTATTGTCACACATAATGGGAATTTTAGAGAATTCTAAGTCATAGTCAGCGAGTTGGTTTTTCATCCATAGGACTTGTGCACAACAACTCGCTGCTGATACATATTCTGCTTCAGCAGTGGAGATGGATACTGTATGCTGTTTCTTACTAGACCAACTAGTCAGCTTCCCCCCCCCAACAGTTGACATCCACCACTGGTACTTTTCTATCTAACATGCACCCAGCATAGTCAGAGTCAGAATATGCAACTAGGTCAAAATTGAAGTCTTTGGGATACCAGAGACCCAATGTTGAAGTACCTTTTAGGTACTTGAAAATTCGCTTAACAGCGAGAAGATGGGATTCTCTAGGTGAGGCTTGATATCTTGCACATAAGCAAGTAGCAAACATGATATCAGGATGACTCGCTGTGAGATACATCAGCGAGCCAATCATTCCCCGATAGAGTGTGGGATTCACATGCTTGCCATCAGGATCAGCATGAAGATTATTTGGAGGAGACATGGGAGTGGCCTTAGTAGTGACATTGGACATGTCAAATTTGGACAGCATGTCTCGAATGTACTTTTCCTGATTAAGGAAAATCCCATTTGGTAGTTGACGAATTTGAAGACCAAGAAAGAAGGTCAGCTCACCCATCATGCTCATCTCAAAATGAGAGGACATCAGTGAGCTGAACTTGGTACAAGGTTTCTTGCTAGAGGATCCAAAGATGATGTCATCTACATATATCTAAACATATAGGACATCAACACCCTTTCTATATATGAAGAGGGTGTTGTCAATGGATCCTCGCTGAAACTTATTAGAAAGAAGAAATTCAGAGAGAGTGTCATACCAAGCTCTGGGAGCTTGTTTAAGACCATAGAGTGCCTTATAGAGGCGATAGACATGGTGTGGCTTGGCTGGATCTTCAAAACCAGGTGGCTGCTCAACATAAACTTCCTCATCGAGTTTTCCATTTAGGAAAGCACTCTTTACATCCATTTGATATACTGTGAAGTTTCTGTAAGCAGCATGTGCCAAGAATAAGCGAATTGCTTCTAATCGGGCCACTGATGCAAAGGTTTCATCGTAATCAACACCTTCTTCTTGAAGGTATCCTTGTGCAACCAGCCTAGCCTTGTTACGAGTGACAACACCATCTTCGTCCATTTTATTCCTATAAACCCATTTAGTTCCAATGGGTTCTTTTCCAGAAGGTAGAGGAACCAAAAACCAGACATTCTGTCTTTTGAATTGGGTGAGTTCCTCTTGCATGGCAGCAACCCATGAGGGATCAACCATTGCTTCTCCTATATTTTTGGGAGTGATCATAGATAAGAAGTTTACATACAGACATGTATTTCTTGTCGCTGATCGAGTAATAATCCCCTGCTGAGGATCACCGATGATTTGGTGAGCTGGATGACTAGATGTCCACTTAAGTGCAGGAGCACTGGAGATACCAAGTTGAGTGGCAGCGGAAATTGGAGCGATGGGATCAGCAGGAGTATTATAAGTAGAGAGGTCAATGGTAAGAATGGGTTCAAGAGAATGATCAGCAGAGCCATTCGACTGATTTGAGTTATCATTGATAGTGGAGTCTTTAGCAGACTCCATTTCTTCAGCATTTGCTGAAGCATCATGAAACTCCTCATCAGTAGAGTCATCAGTATGCAAGTCATCAGCCAGTGATCTAGGTTTGGCTGATGCTGCATGGATTGATCTTAAGATAGGCTCAAATGGCTCAATCGAGTAGATATGAGCAACAACTTGTTCTAGTTCAACATCTGCTGAACTATCCTTTGTGATATGCTGAATAGTATCAGGCAGCGAGCAAGAAGCATCAACAAATAAGTCAGCTTCCTCAGTGAGAGGGTCAGCTAGCTCACTAAAAATGACCTCAGATGAAGAAGATTGAATGTCCTTTAGTGCTGATGAACTTTCATCAAAAGTAACTGTAAGTCCCAACTTGATAGATGGTACTACTGAAGACACCTCAATGTCGATGGTGGAGTTACTTTGCAATATATGCACTGAACTGGAGACGACCAGTTGCAGTGTGTATATACCAAGTTCTAGATAGATTACTTATATAAATGACAATAAGTAAAGAACAATGCAATAATACAAATAACTTGTAAGATAACTTGATGAGACAATATGTATTTTTCAATGTGTAATTTATTTATTGATGTTAAACAAATTACAAGGTTGATGCGGAACCAAGATAATACAAGAATGTAAATATCCTAACAACCTATGAAATACAATTGATCTACACTCGGAATTTCTCAAGACAATCGAAACACTTAAAGTTGTGAAATGTTCCTTTTAGCGATTGAGAGAATATTGCACAAGTTCACCAAGAATATTGCAGGTTTGCAAAGTGTGAAGTGTTTGTATGTTTTTCACTTTGTGATTTCAAAACACTTGAAGTTCTTGTTGTGCAATGACTTGTATTTATAGGCAAAGTTAACATTGGGATGTTAACTTTGGCCGTACAAATGTGGTTGAGAGCATTTAAGGAATAACATTTAATTCCTTAAATTCCTTAAAAAGTAGTGTAAAGTCGCATGATAAAGCAACTTTACACAACCACCTTTATGTACCTTTTATTACTTAAATAATAAGATAAGGCTTATTATCCGGGTAAAGGTACATAAAGCATACAAGTCAATTCCTCGTAATCAGTGTAAAGCTTTGTAAGGGCTTTCCACTGATGGTCTCCAGTTTGTAATTGACTAGAATGCCAACTGGGCATCGCTGCCATTGCCATTCTCTATCTTCCATTTGTTGTCTTCGACTTCAACTGGAATGATTCTTCAACTGGTCAGTTCTCAACTGGAGGAAGTCTTCAGTTGCATTGAAATGTACGGTGCAACTGGACTTCAATATATTTCTGGACAAATCTTCTTGGTCACCAGTTTCACTGGTCTCCAGATGCAACTGGTGACTGGTAAGTGTAAACTGGTGACTGGCCTGTTCCAGGTGAACTGGTCCTAACAGTAACATGAATGGATTCATCAACCTTCTGAAGGCGAGTATTGAATACTCTGAATGCCTTGCTGATGGACGAATACCCAAGAAAGTATCCATCATCAGCTTTAGGATCAAATTTACCTAGGTGATCCTTGTTGTTTAAGATGAAGATAGGACATCCAAATACATGGAAGTATTTGATTTGAGGTTTCTTACCTTTCAACACCTCATACGCTGTCTTGTCATGTCTTTTAACTATTAGACATCTATTTTGAGTATGACAAGCAGTGTTGACAGCTTCAGCCCAGAATTTACTAGGCAAAGAAGACTCACTGAGCATGGTGCGTGCTGCTTCGATGAGAGTGCTATTTCTCCTTTCAGCGACACCATTTTGCTCAGGAGTTCTGGTGGAAGAGAAATTTTTTAAGATCCCTTGATCAGCACAAAAAGCTTCAACCATGATCGCTCCTAAGTTCTTTCACCCTTATGCTGTTGAGATTTTCCATTTTCTTGATGAAATTTATAATCTCTTCAGCAGCATCACTCTTGGAATGAAGAAAGATAGTCCAAGTGTATCGTGAGTATTCATCCACGATTACTAAAGTGTATCTGCTACCCTTTAGACTTTGGACATTCACTGGACCAAAAAGGTCCATGTGAAGAAGATGAAAGCAGCCAGAGATAGAATTGGCCTGCTTGGTTTTGAAAGTTGCTCTGTGGCTTTTACCTTTTTCACAAGCACCACAGAGTCTATCCTTTTCAAATGAAAGATGAGGGAGGCCACGAACAAGGTTCTTTTTGGCCAGAGAGTTGATGGTTTTGAAATTCACATGCGACATACCCTTGTGCCATAACCAGTTTAGTTCAGCAGCCGACTTAGCAAAGAAACAAGTTTCACTATCAGTCTTGATAGGAGTGAAGTCAACCAGATATACATCTCGTTTTCTTGGAGCAACCAAGACTACTTCCTTGTTTATATTTACCACAGTGCCTTGATGTTTATCAAGAATCACTTTGTAGTCAGCATCACAAAGTTGAATTATGCTGATGAGATTATGTTTTAATCCATTTACATAAGCGACCTTGGAGAACTTAATGAGTCCATTGGAGAGAAGACCATAACCTTCAGTTTGTCCAGTGGAGTTGTCACCAAACACTATAGTAGGGCCAGCAGCCTCTACGTAGTTATCCAGCAGGGTCTTTGAGCCAGTCATGTGTTTTGAACAGCCACTGTCCAAGTACCACACACCTTTTCCCAGCGAGCCCTTTTTAATGGTGACGTTTACCCACTGACTGGAAGAGACTTGGTCTTTAGTCAGAGCATCACCATCAGCGAGTGCCATAAGACACATGGCATCGACGTATTCTTCAACTGGTCAGTTCTCAACTGGAGGAAGTCTTCAGTTGCATTGAAATGTACGGTGCAACTGGACTTCAATATATTTCTGGACAAATCTTCTTGGTCACCAGTTTCACTGGTCTCCAGATGCAACTGGTGACTGGCCAGTTCCAGGTGAACTGGTCCTAACAGTAACATGAATGGATTCATCAACCTTCTGAAGGCGAGTATTGAATACTCTGAATGCCTTGCTGATGGACGAATACCCAAGAAAGTATCCATCATCAGCTTTAGGATCAAATTTACCTAGGTGATCCTTGTTGTTTAAGATGAAGATAGGACATCCAAATACATGGAAGTATTTGATTTGAGGTTTCTTACCTTTCAACACCTCATACGCTGTCTTGTCATGTCTTTTAACTATTAGACATCTATTTTGAGTATGACAAGCAGTGTTGACAGCTTCAGCCCAGAATTTACTAGGCAAAGAAGACTCACTGAGCATGGTGCGTGCTGCTTCGATGAGAGTGCTATTTCTCCTTTCAGCGACACCATTTTGCTCAGGAGTTCTGGTGGAAGAGAAATTTTTTAAGATCCCTTGATCAGCACAAAAAGCTTCAACCATGATCGCTCCTAAGTTCTTTCACCCTTATGCTGTTGAGATTTTCCATTTTCTTGATGAAATTTATAATCTCTTCAGCAGCATCACTCTTGGAATGAAGAAAGATAGTCCAAGTGTATCGTGAGTATTCATCCACGATTACTAAAGTGTATCTGCTACCCTTTAGACTTTGGACATTCACTGGACCAAAAAGGTCCATGTGAAGAAGATGAAAGCAGCCAGAGATAGAATTGGCCTGCTTGGTTTTGAAAGTTGCTCTGTGGCTTTTACCTTTTTCACAAGCACCACAGAGTCTATCCTTTTCAAATGAAAGATGAGGGAGGCCACGAACAAGGTTCTTTTTGGCCAGAGAGTTGATGGTTTTGAAATTCACATGCGACATACCCTTGTGCCATAACCAGTTTAGTTCAGCAGCCGACTTAGCAAAGAAACAAGTTTCACTATCAGTCTTGATAGGAGTGAAGTCAACCAGATATACATCTCGTTTTCTTGGAGCAACCAAGACTACTTCCTTGTTTATATTTACCACAGTGCCTTGATGTTTATCAAGAATCACTTTGTAGTCAGCATCACAAAGTTGAATTATGCTGATGAGATTATGTTTTAATCCATTTACATAAGCGACCTTGGAGAACTTAATGAGTCCATTGGAGAGAAGACCATAACCTTCAGTTTGTCCAGTGGAGTTGTCACCAAACACTATAGTAGGGCCAGCAGCCTCTACGTAGTTATCCAGCAGGGTCTTTGAGCCAGTCATGTGTTTTGAACAGCCACTGTCCAAGTACCACACACCTTTTCCCAGCGAGCCCTTTTTAATGGTGACGTTTACCCACTGACTGGAAGAGACTTGGTCTTTAGTCAGAGCATCACCATCAGCGAGTGCCATAAGACACATGGCATCGACGTATTCTTCACTGTCTGAATCATCTGATTCAGCCCAGTCGTGCTCTTCAGCTACCAGCCCTTTAGCTGGAGTTTTTGCATCTTCCATTTCAGCAACCTTGGCTTTTAGCTGATAGTATTTGTTCCTGTACTCATCAGCAGGTTTGGAAGGATTAGTTTTAGGAGCAGCAGGAGTTGGTAAAGCAACTCTGCACTCCTTTTGGTAGTGTCCCTTTCTACCACATCTCCAGCACTCCTCTTGAGTTTTGTCAACAGGAGGCTTGTATGGAGCAACCGACTTACGGTTGTTCCATTTACGGGAGTACCTCTTACCAGCGACTAAAGCAAAATCCATAAAGTCGCTGAACATCTCTTGTTTCTCATCAGCGTCGAGATCATTAATAAGAGACTGAATAGGAGGTGGGAGATGAGAGGTGCTGGCACCACTATTAAAATTAATGTGCTCAGCAGAGACAAGGGCAAGGGGGTCAGAAGCGGTGTAAGCAGAAGAGGTTGAAGAAGAGGAAGAGGAGGGACCAGCATGATGTTGTGCGTCAGCAGCGGCTCTTAAAGTTTGAGCAAGAGCTCTCTCTTCAAATTGAAGAATGCCAAAGAGAGACTCAAGATCAAGCCCATTAAGACGCTCTGTGGTCCTAAGGAGTTGTCTTAGACCTTGCCACTTGATAGGTAAACTATTAAGAAATTTGTGGCATACCTCAAAGTCATCATGGGAGATACCAACAGTGGTCATGTCGTTCAGCAACCCTTTGAATCGGGTATAAGTGCTGTTTAAGACCTTCGTTGGGGAGAGAGAAGAATTTTTCATAGGCTCTTTTGAGGTCTATCTTTTTAGTGGCTATGGTAGCAGCAGAGCCTTCATACATGCTACAGAGCCTATCCCACACTTCTTTAGAAGAGGGATATCTGATGACGACTTTCATGATATCAGAAGGAAGAGTGCTGGTTATCATGTTCTTAAGTCTTGCATCAAGATTTACAAGTCTCCTCTCATCGTCAGTCCATTGAACCTCTGGTTTGACGATGTCAATCACAATCTCAGGAGCATCAACAGTTGCTCCTGGTGTTCTTTGCACCAGAGTGGGAATATATGGACCAACGGTCAGAATTAACATAAGGTAGGGTTCCACACCCACAATGTGAAGTAACATCCTTTCCTTCCAAGTCCCAAAGTCATCGGGCTCGAATCTTGGAGGGACAGATACGTAACCGAAGTCACGTGTGTTAACTAAGGTGGGAACAGCAGTCATGTTCTTGTTTTAAGAAGAGATTAAGAAAGAGATTTAAGAAAATAAGTATGCAAACAGATCTTTGTTTCAATAATTTAGAAACGTGGCTCTGATACCACTTGACAGTCCACAATTTGCACACTTATATTTGTTTTATCTAGACAAGAAAGTTAAGAACAGAAAGTAAAGAACATGAACAAGAATAAGTTCAAATGCAAATATCTAAGCAAGTATAATCATATGTTTCATTGATTAAATGATGAATACATGGTCGATATTACAACTTGTCTTACAAGAATACAAATGAACTAAATAATTGCTAAGTCTAGACACACTATAAACTTAAGCAATTACAAGAGAGAAAATAAAGTGACACACACTTTGTGGTGACAAACACACAGTATAAAAGATGCGGCTGTGTTGCTTTATATAGGGAGGAATTAGGGCAACACAGCCTTACAATGATAGTGATAGAATGGTGGTTGTCGACTTCTCATAGGCTCGTTGTACTTTGATCCAGGAGCCTTTGTCTTCTTTACCAAAACGGGTATGAAAGAGAGAAACCCTTGTTTTGGTCCCAACTGTACCTTTGCCATATACGGTAGTATTCAGTTGGAAGAACCACCATGTGACTTCTTGTCTTCTTATGGTTTGAAAACTTCCCGCCTTGACACATAACTTGGGAAGTAAGCCACCCGCTGACAAGAGTCATTGACTCGCTGATCACTTGCTGGCGACTCACGCCAGCGACCAGGTCTGGTCAGCGAATCCTTGACTCAACAACATCCATTATCATCCGGGTAAGGCAAATGTTTTAGCCGATGCCTTGAGTAGAAAGGAGAGAGTAAAGCCAAGACGGGCTAAAGCTATGAGCCTCACGGTGGGGCCAAATATTCGTGACCGGATCATTGAAGCCCAAATTCAAGCCACCCTACCGGAAAACTTTGGATACGAGAACCTAGATGGCATGGAACAACAATTCGACCGAAAAAGTGATAATGGGCTATACTTGGTTGAAAGACTTTGGATTCCTATTTTCGGTAACTTGAGAACACTTATTATGAATGAAGCTCATCAATCGCCTTATTCGGTCCATCCCGGGTCGGATAAGATGTATTTTGATTTGAAAAACTTGTATTGGTGGCCGGGCATGAAGCGTGATGTGGCTAAGTATGTGGGTGAGTGTCTTACTTGCTTACAAGTCAAAGCCGATCACAAGAAGCCACCCGGATTGTTGGTACAACCGGTGACGCCCGAATGGAAGTGGGAACATATTTCAATGGACTTAATTACTAAACTACCGAAGACGAGAAGCGGTCGTGACACGATTTGGGTGATAGTAGATCGGTTAACGAAGTCGGCTCAATTCTTAGCCATTTGTGAAACCGATAAATTTGACACTTTGGCTCATTTGTACATCAAGGAAGTAATATCTAAGCATGGAGTACCGATTTCTATCATTTCAGATAGAGATGCTCGTTTCAAATCAAACTTTTAGGGAGCTTTCCAAAAAGCAATGGGTACTCGACTCGACATGAGCACGGCGTTTCACCCTCAAACAGATGGGCAAACCGAGAGAACCATTCAAACACTTGAAGATATGTTGAGGGCTTGTGCAATTGATTTTGGTGGAAGTTGGGAAGATCATTTGCCGCTAGTTGAGTTCTCGTACAACAATAGTTATCATGCCACCATTCAAATGGCGCCCTTTAGAGCATTGTATAGTAGGATATGTCGTTCTCCTCTAGCTTGGGCGGAATTTGGTGAGAGTCAACTCATCGGGCCGGAAATCGTAGTTGAAACGACAAAAGTGATTTCTCAAATTATGGAGAAGTTACAATTGGCCCGTGAACGTCAAAAGAAATATGCCGATGTGAGACGGAGACCGTTAGAGTTTGAAATTGGTGATTATGTACTTTTGAAAGTGTCACCTTGGAAAGGTGTTGTACGTTTTGTGAAACGGGGAAAACTTGCGCTAAGGTATATTGGTCCTTTCAAGATTCTTGAACGGGTTGGAAAGGTTGCCTACCGATTAGAATTACCACAAGAGCTTAGCGGTGTGCACGATGTGTTTCATATTTGTAACCTACGTAAGTGTTTGGCGGACCCTACGCATCATGTGCCCATGGGCGAAATTAGGGTGGATTCGAATCTAAATTTTGTTGAAGAGCCGGTAGAGATCTTGGACCGTCAAGACAAGAAACTCAAGAATAAACGCTACACGATTGTTAAGGTTAGATGGAATGCTAGACGTGGAGCCGAGTTCACTTGGGAGAGAGAGGACCATATGAAGTCTAAGTATCCGCATTTATTTAGTAATTAGTGTTTTGTTGAATTTCGGGATGAAATTCTTTCAACGGGGGAATAATGTAACATCCGTGAATTTTGACCCGTTGACTTTACGTGTAATATGACTAACAATATAAGTTAATGAAGTATTTGAGTCGTTTTATGAATTAAATGTCAATGTGTTATATTCGAGTCGATAATATGTTTTGATCGGTGCTTAAATGTCTAACGATTGTAAATTGGCTTGAGAAGAGAAACGGGTCGACCCATGGGCCAAACCCATGACCCATGAGCCTACTAGTGACCCATTCCCTCCTTATCTCTTCATTCACCACATATCTATTTTCTTCTCTTTTCTCTCTAAGTAAAAGCAAGACCATCCATCTCTAGTTCTTCATTTTCTCTAGCATCATTTGGTGTTTTGGGTTGGGTTAACTCGGAAATCATTATCATCTTCATCTCATTATCGTCTAGCAAAGGATTTAGTTGCTAAGTGCAAGCATTTTACCCATTTTGACCTAATTTCGGGTTTGAGCTCAAGAAGGAGTTTTGGTAAGTCAAATTCATCCCATCTTCACCTATTTATGCTTATTTATATGTTTTTGGTCGATTTAAAGTATTTACAAGTCTTAAATCGGGTCGAAATGAAATTAGGGTTCAATTAGGGTTTTGGTTTGGGTTGAATGATTTGGAAGTGTTCTTGATGTATTGGAATGGAAATTTGTAATGGGTTATGTGTATTTATGTTTAATGGCACTTAGTTAAGCTTCAAAATGAGTTTCAAACTCCTACAAATCATTTTGGTATGGTTTGGGTCGAGTTTTGGTAGTTTTGGCTCGTTTTCTGCACTTAAGAACTGCTGGTGCAGGTGCAGGAAATTGTCCCACTGCGGCGCAGTGGCAGGACCTTGTCCCACAGCGACGCAGTGGAAAAGCACTAACATTTTGCTTCGATTAGCCTCACTGCGGCGCAGTGGAAAGGCAATGCCTTGACTGCGGCACAGTGAGATAGTTCTGTGAATTTCGCGCGTCAGTTTCAAACGTTAATAACTTTTGATCCGTAAGTCCAAATAAGTCATATGACCTATCGTTGGAATCGTAAGAGAGTCTAATTTCTCGTAGTAACCTTCATTTTTTATGAATCGTAGTACATTTCTAAAAATGTCGAGTCAAAGTGTTATGTTTCACACTAAGTAATGTTAAGAAAGTAATTGTGGGTTCGTGACTCAACTTAAAACCTAAGGAACCAACTTATTTATGATTATAAAGTTTACATTATGATATATGACATGCTTTGATAGGGTGTGAACGCGTGGGGCCCAATACTCGCTATTAATCTTTTATTAACTCGACTTAAGCTTCTTTGCCGATCAAGGTGAGTTCTGTAGCTCCCTACTCATTTGAGATTCGGGCTGAAAAGTGTAAACCTTGCGTGTTTACTTACGTTGTTGATTGATTGATTGATTGATTTGGGTTAAATGTTGGTTTGATGAGACGGTTTATCACGTTTGATTGACTTGGTTTATGTTTGTTAAGTAATTCATTAATATTAGGATAGACGTACCTACATGGAAGTCGGTTATGCCTTCATTAGGTTTTAGATGTGGTGGGAAGGCTGCGGGTGACCCTATATATAAGCATCTGAGACTCAAAGAATGGATAATCCTCTTAAGTGTATGTACGTATAGGTGGTTTAAATTGTGATTATTGGTTTATGATTGACGAATATTGATTGTTGGTTCATGACAGACGATTTGTGATTGATGCATATAAGATTGATTGTAAGCATGCATACGTAGTACATAATCCCTCGGTTGAGGACTCAAACATCCTAGTGTATAGATGTATACACTTATCTGTGAGATGTTGGTGACATGCCATCCGAGTATATAGACATATATATCTCGATGATTTTGAGATACAGCCTTGTTCATTGTGATGACAGGCGGGTATCGTTGCATAGGTGACTTGAGTTCACGCATAAGATAGGCATGTTGGCTTATTAAGCATTTGGCACTTGCATTGATACTTTTATCATTTGTACATTCCTGTTACACGCTTACTTACTTTGCGTAATCTTGATTGTTGGACGTTATTGTGTTACTTAGAGGCTCACTGTAAGTCATGTCTAGCCTCTACTCGTACATTGTGATTATTGACGCCGGTTCTTTATGGACCATTACTACGAACTCACCAACCTTGTGTTGACTATGCTTAGTACACTTTTCAGGTAATCAGGTTATCCCCGGACGTGGAGTTTAGTTGTTTGCTTGCTGTTAAACCCGGGCTTTGGACTTTATGAATCAAGGATTCATCGACCTTCTCTTTTGCATTATACTTAGGATCGATTTGCCATCTTCGGGATGTTCTTTTGTAAACTTTGATGGTTATTTGCTCCTTATGTATTTTGGTACTTGTTTCGTATTGTAATGGATTCACTGAATCTTTATTTGCATTTAGTTCTTGTTCTATTGTAATTCCACCTTGCGCTATATGATTTCCGTGATATTTTGAGCCTCGGCTTGGGGTGTTACACTTGCCCTCGTGAATCCGGTTCGTTTCTTGTTGTTGCATTTCTGTCATCGAACATAATGGTTGGTACTTCAAAATTTGGCACAAACGTGTCGAGGGGATATCGTTCCTGGAGGTTCGGTCCTCCTAGGGGCACCTGGAGTCCCTCTACACTGCGCGGACTTGACGGGTAACTGATATCTCTATCGGCCATGGTAGCTGATTATTCTGATCGCGGGTGGGTTCGAAGAAAGTGAGTTTTGAGGTAGGTCCCACGGATGGCGCCAATTTGTTTGATCAAATAATTGCACTATGACACAACCGAAGGTGTAAGAGGGGTTTTAGGTGTTGTTTTTTTTTTTTTTTTTTTTTTTTTTTTTTTTTTTTTTTTTTTTTTTTTTTTTTTTTTTTTTTTTTTTTTTTTTTTTTTTTTTTTTTTTTTTTTTTTTTTTTTTTTTTTTTTTTTTTTTTTTTTTTTTTTTTTTTTTTTTTTTTTTTTTTTTTTTTTTTTTTTTTTTTTTTTTTTTTTTTTTTTTTTTTTTTTTTTTTTTTTTTTTTTTTTTTTTTTTTTTTTTTTTTTTTTTTTTTTTTTTTTTTTTTTTTTTTTTTTTTTTTTTTTTTTTTTTTTTTTTTTTTTTTTTTTTTTTTTTTTTTTTTTTTTTTTTTTTTTTTTTTTTTTTTTTTTTTTTTTTTTTTTTTTTTTTTTTTTTTTTTTTTTTTTTTTTTTTTTTTTTTTTTTTTTTTTTTTTTTTTTTTTTTTTTTTTTTTTTTTTTTTTTTTTTTTTTTTTTTTTTTTTTTTTTTTTTTTTTTTTTTTTTTTTTTTTTTTTTTTTTTTTTTTTTTTTTTTTTTTTTTTTTTTTTTTTTTTTTTTTTTTTTTTTTTTTTTTTTTTTTTTTTTTTTTTTTTTTTTTTTTTTTTTTTTTTTTTTTTTTTTTTTTTTTTTTTTTTTTTTTTTTTTTTTTTTTTTTTTTTTTTTTTTTTTTTTTTTTTTTTTTTTTTTTTTTTTTTTTTTTTTTTTTTTTTTTTTTTTTTTTTTTTTTTTTTTTTTTTTTTTTTTTTTTTTTTTTTTTTTTTTTTTTTTTTTTTTTTTTTTTTTTTTTTTTTTTTTTTTTTTTTTTTTTTTTTTTTTTTTTTTTTTTTTTTTTTTTTTTTTTTTTTTTTTTTTTTTTTTTTTTTTTTTTTTTTTTTTTTTTTTTTTAAAGCAAGTAAATAAATGGTGGAACACAAATGTAATTTTCAAGTGTATTTTATTTATTGATATTAAACAAAATACAAGATTGTTGCGGAACCTAGATATTACAAGTATGTAACTATCTAAACAATGTTTGAATTACAAGTGATCTATACTTGCTAAATAATCTCCATGGATCGATATACTTAAAGTTGTGAAGTATACCTATTATGATCGAGAGTATTTTAGCAAGTTCACCAAATTGCAAAAAAGTAATTTGTATGAGGTATGTGACTTGGTATTTATAGGAAAATAAATTCAACAGTGAATTTATTATGCCGTACAAATATGGTTGCATGTATTTAAGGAAACAACTTTAATTCCTTAAATGCATTGGTTAAAGTATATACGGATAAAGTCATTTTGATGTGACTTGTCAACCTTTTAACCAACCACCTTTACACACGTATTGTACTTTTATCAATAGACAAATGGATTGTCCGGGTAAAAGCGTGTAAAGGCATAAAGTCAATTCCTCGTAATCAGTGTTTAGACTTGTAAGGTCTAGAACACTGACAAAGCTCCAGTCAGGAGATCTGGTAAGACTGTCAGTGGGCTCCACTGCTTGTCAGTCTTCTTTCTTCAAACTTCAGTCTTTGACTTCAGTGAGAATGTCTTCAGTAGAAACGATCTTGACTGGAGTGAAGACCAGTGAGCTAATCTGGTGGAATCCAGATTCCTGTACAAGTAAACAGCTCACTGGTCTTCTATTATTTCTTGACAAATCTTCAGTGACGCTCCAGTCTTCAAGTCTGGAGTGGGTCCAGTAAATCTGGACCTAACAAATTCCCCCTATTTGTTCATAAATAATGCAAGGTTTTTCAAGCTTCTATCTATACAATTGTATGCTTGAAAAACACTTGAATTTGACTAAGTCTAAAAATTTAAGTTACTGGAAAACACTTTATAGATCATCAGTGTTCCAGTATTAATCTTTTAGTTCTAACTTAGACTTAATCTGATCACTTGTGAATCAAAAATTGCAACTATATTTACATGACATCAACTGATAAAAAGTTACAATTTTGATTGAAAATCAAATTACAAATACAAGTAAATGATAGTAGAGTCAGGCCCTTCTCTTTGAAGCTTGTCCTGGTGCATCTTCAGTGGCCTTTCTCTTGGGTGAAGGGGCAGTACTTGCTGAGCTAATTCCCAGTGCAACTTCCATGTCAGTCTTTTTCTGATGGACCCATTGAATTCTTTTCATGAAGGCCTTCTCATCAGGAGTTACATCTGGTTTCCCTTTAAACGCCAAACCAATTTCTTCAGTTCAGTCCACCCAAAAGCTTGAACTGAAGTACACTTCCTTTCATCCACAAACCCATCCTCTCTGGTCAGCTTTACTTCAAACTTGGTAAATTTCTCATGATTTTGGGCAAGTTTGATTTCAGCACCAATGATCTTTCTGGAGTTTGCCCTAAACTTCATCAGTTCATCATATTTTGATCTAGTTCTAGCAACCTGGATCATTTCCTCAGTTTCCTTGGACACTCTTACTTGTTCCACGACAGACTGGACTTCTTCACGATTTATTCTCTTTGAAGTGTCCAAGGGAATGAAAGTACTGAGGTCTGCATCTCTGGCAGCCTTGGTCTGTCTGGCTGGAAGTTTGGGCAAGCCCGTTAACTTCTTTCTATACTCGTTTTCCAGAGCTGCAGCATTCTGTCTGACCTTCTTCTGGAGGTTCAACAGTTCCTCCTTTCTTTGTCTGATCAGCTCAACCACACTGACACCATAAGTCACTGCATCATATGTTTGTTCTTCTAGAGAGTACCTGGAGCGAACATAAACATCATCCATAGCATCCAAACATTGATGAACTCTGGGGTCTTCCTTCATTCTTTTATACACATCAACGTGCACACCCAACCTGCCAGCATTGTAAGAATCAAGGGTCCCCATTTTTGCCATTTCATTTTTGTGTTTAATTAGTTCATCTTTTTGCATTCTCTTGTAAATTTCAATCATAATGCTCTCCTGCTCCAGTCTCTTAGAAGTATCTTCATCAAAAGTAGGAAACTCTGAGGAACTCCCAGTGGTTTCAATCTCTCCTCCAGATATCACATGTTGCTTTCTTTTCACTGATTTCAGAGTAGTTGTGATATCTGGGAATGCTTCAAACTGGGGCTCACTGGCATCAGTACCAGCAGCCTCTTCAACTTGCACAATGGCTTCAGTACCAAGGGCTTTCTGTGTTTCTTGTGTGCTGGCATCAGTACCAGTCACTTTCTCAATTGCAAAGGCTTTCTCAATAGCAGCAGCCAAATCCTTCTTCTTTTCAATCATTTCAGTAGCAGCAACCTTCTCAGATTTTCCCCCCTTGGAATGATCACCAGTTCTTGACTGGAGATCTTTCAACAACTGTTCAAGCATTTGTCTGTCTGAAGACCCAAACGTTCTGCCTACTACTGGAGTGGTGATATTCACAGTCTTTCTGAGCTTATTCACTTCCTCCTTGATAATTTGAATTTCTTGAGGCAAGTGCTTTGGCATCTCAGTATTAATCATATTAACCACCTGAGGCAACAACCCATCTTGAATACTTCGAAGGACTGACCCAAAAATTTCTGCAGTTATTTCCTTCAGCATATCAGCTCTAAAGTTTTTGGCACAAGCATCACTGATGTTGCTGATAACAGAATTCTGGTCAAGGGTTGGCCTGCTTTCAACATTGCTAATCCTGGTGGTCAACTTCTGAACCTCTTCTGTCAGACCTGCCAGTGGTTGAGCAACTTCAGCTTTCACTGCAGTCTGAACAGAATTCACCAGCTTTTCCTCTAATCCTGGACTGCCACTTTAATATTTTCAGAATTTTTATTTGTGGCCAGTACCAGTTCATTCATCTTCTCAAACACCAGCTTCTTATTACCAGCAAAAAGGTTCATTTCTGAAGCAAGATTATTTGATAATAGAGATTTAAATTCAGAAACAACCTGAGTAGAAGACTGGAGTGATCTCTCCAGGTCCGCCACCTTATTCAAAAGGCCTTGGACCTCGGTAGAAGAAGAAGTGGAGAGACCACCTGGAGGAGAAAGATCTGAAGCCATTCTGGTTGCCAAGGGAACTTGTGTCTGGACTCCTTCAGTTGATGCTGCAGATGTAATAACAGTTGAGTCCAACACACGAGGAATTTCCAGTGGTGCTTCAAGAGGTAGAGGTTGATTTAGTGAAATCTGGAGTGATCTTGGGTTGAAATAAGAAGTGTGTTGCGGAATTGAAGGTGGTGGTATATTTAATGATTCTAGTGGTGGTGGCGTATTTGATTCTGGTGGTGGTGGTTGAACATTTAGTGAATCTGGAGGTGGTGGCATATCTGATGACTGTTCCACTTCCATTGTAACTTCATCACCCAGAAAATCCATATTAGCATCAAAATTATTACCATCAGACATTGGTGACTCAGCTTCGTCCCAAACAAGAATTTCACCAATTGTCTGATCACCAGCCTCCCTATTCAAATCCAACTGAGCATCCTGCTCAACATTTTGTTCCTGCTCAACATTCTCATTTTCAACAATCAAAGTACCATCTTCATTCATAATATCACCAGCCGAAGAATGTGAGACTGGAATCACTAGAGGTGAGGCTCCAGTAACCCCAGTCTGTGCAAGAGTTGTGTCAGAAATATGGCTATGTAAAACAGTTTGTGCTGACACGGACTCTACTGAGGGTTGGGTTGACCCTCTATTTTCTTCACCACTGCCCCTACAAGAACATTGGGAGTGGCTGCTTGTATGTTTTCCCTTAAGACATCTCCAGACTCCTGTTGGGAGGAATCTGGATAGCTAGTATGGGCACTAACTGGAGCGACCACATCTCCAGCTTTCCTAAGACGACGAGGTTTATCAGATCGTGGTCGTCTGAAGGGGTTTTCAGGTAAAACATTCACATTCTGCTGTTGGGCAGGAGCCACCTGGGTTTCTGGTGGCACCATTTCAGCAATGAGGACTCCAACGGGTCCTTCATTATTTTGAAGCCCACCTGGAGCCTCTTCCAAGTCATCTGGTGATGATGCTTCAGTTGAATCATTTCTAAAATGGTTAAGCATATTTTGAGGGATATCAACCTCACCAGGAGAAGATTTTAAAGAAGTCAAATCCCTCATATATTCACACACAGAAAAATAATCTGACTCATAATCATAATCATTGCGAAGAGCCCTTTTAAAAATAATTGAAAGGAAACGAATAAATGGAACATCGACCTTTCTACCTTTCACCTTAATCCGCTCAACAAGATCATCAAAGAAGATCTGAGCAAAATCAACCCTGTATCCGAATCAGAGACAATATGCAATCTGGAGCTGTGTTTGATTTATCTGGTCCAGCCCTCTAGAACTGCCTCCCAAATACTCGACAAGATGAGTGAAGAAGTATCTCCATGAGTCTGTAAGTTTGCTCATGTAGATGGTGCCTTTTCTTGTTAATTGGCCATGCTCATCCAAAATATCAGTATGGCCCATCTGCCTGCACACATCCCTCAAGTTGATGTCAGAGGGAAGTGTTATGGCCATTTCATTCTCAGCCAGGTAGTTTAATCGAAGAGCATCTCTAAGAGAATCAGTAGTGAGAAAGAAGGTCCTGATGCCTTGTTTCAGTGTAAAGCGAATTGCTTCATCTTTTTCAATGTATCTAGCTGTGTACCAAAATTCACACAAATACTCATGGTACATATTCCCTTGATTTAGGGTAAGAGCACCATATAATGGACAGCTTAAAAAGAAAGCAGTTAAGCGTCCGATGAGGGAAGTGGGTTCATGAGTGGTACTGGAGAGTTTAGCCATCCAATTATTCATATTGATTCTGATGGCTGATGGTTCTAGATTTATATGAGGTGCTTTTTTTACGGCGGCCGGAGGAGCATAAGTGGCAGATAGAAGATTTTTGGCAGAATTAGATTGTCTGGGAGCCATTTTATACAGATAAAATAACCCAGAAAAGAAAGAAAATATGATGTTTTAAAGCTTTTTAGGGTTTTTATGAATGATTTATGATGAAAGAGAGTGATGATTGGAATTGAATGAAGAAGAAAGTAAATGAAGGAATTTTGAAGATTTGGGAGTAAATGATTTTTCGAGATGAAGTAAAAGTGAAAGTAAATAAGGGTATTTATAGAGGAGAGAAATAATGGAATTCAAAACGGTTAATTTCAAATTATTCAAAGTAATTTTGATCGGTTTTGACATCCGCATTTAATTCATCCCATCACACATAAATGTATGACAGTTTGACAGCCCACAAAAATAACCAACTTGCACTTTTTATCTTCCCAAGGTAAAATATCCATCATTAAGTTTGAAAAATGACATGCCACGTAGGATAAACAGTAACTGTCCATTCAAAGATTTGCTTACGTGGCACGCACAAGGACCAAGTATTAAAATATTATGACTGACACACCATGACTCATTTCAGTGCATCTGGAGGTTGACTGGACACTCCAGTGTCACTGGTGGATTAGGCCAGTGAAGGTATGCACTGATGGTATACTGGAGGACTTCCAGTAATGTACCAGTGATATTTTCCAGAAAATTTCTTCCAGTGGGAAATAAATTCCCCCTGAGATTAAAAACATTTTAAGGACAAAAATATATGGTCTGAGTCTTCCCCCTGGAATGGTGATCCATAAATCTATTAATGCAAAGATAGTATCAAAAAGGCGTTCGATAGCTAAGCTGGCATAGATTTATAAATCTGGAAATCAAGAACGCTGCCAGTGTCACAAAGGCATTCATAACAAAGTTCCAGATTAAGGGTTCAACATTCCCAACTTACCAACAAGATATTCAAAAGTTTTTACATCCAGTGGTTTGGTAACAATATCAGCGAGTTGTTTGTCAGTGGGAATAAAATGGAGTTCAATGTTATTTTTCATAATATGATCACGAATGAAATGATACCTGAGATCGATGTGCTTTGTCTTTGAGTGCATGACTGGATTGTTTGAGATAGCAATGGCACTGTATTATCACAAAATATGGGAGTTTTTGAATATTTAATACCATAATCAAGCAACTGGTTCTTCATCCAGAGTATCTGAGCACAACAACTGGCTGCAGACATGTATTCAGCTTCAGCAGTGGATAATGAAACTGAGGTTTGCTTCTTACTGGTCCAGCTGACCAGTTTGCCACCAAAGAAATGACATCCACCAGTAGTGGATTTCCTGTCTATCTTACAACCTGCATGATCTGAATTTGAATAACCCATTAGATCCATGCTTGAGCCTTTGGGATACCAAAGACCCAAACTGGGGACACCCTTAAGGTATTTCAGTATGCACTTTACAACAAGCATATGGGAATCTTTTGGATTAGACTGATATCTGGCACATAAACATGTTGAAAACATAATATCTGGTCTAATGGCAGTTAAATACATCAGTGAACCAACCATGCCTCTATAGACAGTGGGGTTCACTGGTTTTCCATCTGGATTTGAGTCCAGTGTCAGTGGTGCAGAAATTGGAGTAGGTTTAGATGGTGAAGAGTTCATATCATATTTCTTTAAAAGATCTCTTACATATTTCTCTTGATTAATAAAAATACCATCTCTGGTTTGTTTAATCTGGAGTCCTAGAAAATATGTTAATTCACCCATTAAACTTATCTCATATTCAGATGACATGATTTTAGAAAATTTCTTGCACATGTTTTCATCAGTAGACCCAAAAATTATATCATCAACATAAATTTGTACCAACAGAAGATTACCTTTTTCACGAAGAATAAATAAGGTATTGTCAATTGCACCTCTTTTAAAACCATTTTTCAACAAGTGTTTAGTCAGAGTATCATACCAGGCACGTGGAGCTTGTCTGAGACCATAAAGTGCTTTGTCCAGACAATATACCTAGTGGGGATGTTTTTCATCAATGAAACCTGGTGGTTGTCTGATGTGTCGTATTTTATACCCATTTCCCACATTGTATTTAGTTGAATTTGCATGGTTTATGAGTCGTTTTTGTATACATTTGGTGCGTTTATGGTATTTGTTAGTGTTTCAGGTTACTGACAGGTATTTAAACATAAATCTGGAGAAAACGACATTGTTGAGGTGAAGTAAGTGCTAACGGAGGATTTCGGATGCATTTGGATGAAGAGTGCAGGAAGTCAACAAAAGTCAAAGCTGAAAAAGCACAACTAGGAGTTCCGCCGCAACCCAATTACAGAAAGTTAAGTTGCGCCGCAACTGACCCAATTGCGACGCAACGCCTTTTGTTCCTGGCCAGCCACGAGTCAACAATGGTCAAAGGTCAACGCTAGTCAACGTCCAATTGCGCCGCAACTAGTAGTTGCGCCGCAACCGAAAAGAAGAAGAATAAGTTGCGCCGTAATCAATTTCATTGCACCGCAATGCGTTCAAGTTCAAGCCAGCCTTGGTCAACGAAAGTCAAAGTCAACTCACGAGTCAAACTAGTAGTTGCGCCGCAACCGAAAAGAAGAAGAATAAGTTGCGCCGTAATCAATTTCATTGCACCGCAATGCGTTCAAGTTCAAGCCAGCCTTGGTCAACGAAAGTCAAAGTCAACTCACGAGTCAAACTTAGTTGCGCCGCAACTACATTAGTTGCGCCGCAACTGAAAAGAGAAGAATAAGTTGCGCCGCAATCAATTTCATTGCGCCGCAATGCATTCAAGTTCAAGCCGGTCAATGAAAGTTGGTCAACTCACGAGTCAAACTTAGTTGCGCCGCAACTACATTAGTTGCGCCACAACGGGGTCTGATTCTGTCAGATTTCGGGAGGCATATAAATAGCATGCAAAAATATCTCAAAACCCTTGTTCTCTTCTCCCAGCCGTTTTTGAAGACCTATTCAGATATATTTTCATCTATTTATCATATTTTAGGATTTCAAACACGATTGGATCAATTTCGTTCGTAGCTTTCAATTATTATCATTCGGTAACAATGATTTCTTCATATTTTCTTTGTTATTCTTATTTTAATATGAGTGGCTAATCGCTTCATCATCCATCTTGATGGAGTGAGACAATATGTAAAGATTGCATGATTTTATTAATTCAATGTTGATTTCATTTAACGTTATATCAAGATCTTAGCGTATTTCTTCCTTATTATTTATCTTGAATTGATTGGTGATTTATGTTTGTCTTTAATGGTAATTATTGATTTCATATATTTCATTTTGATTGTTTGGGTACAAACGATTGGGTCTATGACGAGTACGGTAGATAATCGTTCATGATAATAGGGAGGAATGTGTTAACGGTTGGGTACAATCGATAGGTTTAACTGTTTTTTCAATAACCAAAACAATTGTTTGATTAGGGAAGTTATAAAAGATGTCGTGGGGTACCGGTCTTTGTAACGAAACTAGTTTAAGCAAGAGAGTCAAATGATGTCATTAACTTGACGGGTACGGGGTTGGTGCTTTGTTTGAGTCTCGGTTATTTAATCAACTAATTTGGATTTGAACTTCACTTATGTGCAATCTGAGCGTATTATTGAGCGAAATCAAGATGGATGTCTTTTAAATTATTGTCATAAAAACATTTTCATTATTGTTTGAGGACGATCCCTGCCCCGGTAATACCGGATTTCAGTTATTTAGTTTTACTTGTTGCAAAGTGACAATTCGGTCACAAAACCCCCTGTTTACTTGAATTACTTAATGTTAACAATTACTTAACTTTAGTCCCTGTGTTCGATCCTGGACTTACCTTTTAGCTATACTATAGACGAACGGGTCCACTGCCCGAGAGTGTGTAGTAGTCAGTTCTAGGGTATTTCTTGTTTTAATTTTTAAACTCGATTTTACACATCAAGTTTTTGGCGCCGCTGCCGGGGACTTAAGTTTAGTAGTTGTTTTGTTTTGTAGTTCGATCCTTTTTCACATTCATTTGTGAGAAAGTTATTGCTTTACTAGATAGTTTGTATTTTATTTCATTTCATTTATACCACAGGTGCGGTTGACGGTTTGTTTGTGGTGATTGTGCAGGTTCTTGCTAGTTGATGAACACAAGAGCTTCTGGCCGACCTTTGCTTAGCCCATTGTCTAATCCAGGGAAAGTCAGACGTCGACTTGTGTCAAGAGATAACCAGGAACCATCCACACCCGTCAAAATAGATTTAGAAACCGCAACCAGTGTTCCACCCACCCAGAACTTGGAAGATCAGTTGGTTGATCAGTTGGCCGATCAGTTGAAGAGATCATCGGAGCTTTTCAAAACAGGTGAAGATTCAGATTCAGAAGTAGAGGAGAAAATTCAAACACCTGAACCGAGTGTACTTGTATTCCCTCGAGTTAACCTTAATATTAACCAACAACCAAGGGGTAGAAGAATGGGTGATGAACAACCGGTAGATCCGAACGCCCGTCCTTACGGGGAGAGAAGAAGAAATATACCGGCGGACCGGGCCACAACTATTCGCCCTCCTGCAATTTCAGTAGACTTCTCCTTGAAAGGAAATCACCTCAAGAGTGTTGAAGAGGACAAGTTTGATGGGGTTCGAAGAACTGACCCTTATGCACATCTTGAGAGGTTTGAGAAGATTTGCAGGTTATATCAGTATGGAACAGGGCAAACTGAAGCTGTTAAACTTGAGCTATTTCCATTAAGTCTCATTAGAGATGCAGCTGCTTAGTTTAAGGAGTTACCCGATAACTCATTCACCACTTGGGCCGAACTTCGTGAAGGATTTATTGATGAGTTCTATTCATTAAGAACTCAAAGGCAATTGGAAAATAAAATCAGAAGATTTACTCAAGACAGTGGTGAGGATGTTGTTGATGCATGGAAACGGTTCAAGGAAATGCTAAGAAATTGCCCCAGACATAGTATGGGTACTGAAGAAAGTTTTGAGATTTTCTATGATGGATTGGATAGAAAGACTAAAAGGGAGCTCGATTATGCATTTGGGGGAAGTTTAAACAACATTTCCCTGAATGAAAGATATAAGATCCTTGAAGATATGGCGAAGGAGTATTCAACCAGAGATGAGGACCGAGATAGGAGATCCAGTAGAAGTACCGTGGCTAAGGTTGAGAGTAATGAGGATTCAAAACTTGTTACTGAAGTCAAGGCGCTCTCGAAGCAAATGAATGAGAGGTTTGATAATCAAGATAGCAGATTCAAGAGCCTTGAAAGAGATGTTAAGGTTATGGCTGACGGTTGTGAGCATTGTGGGGACTTGCATTATACGGAGGATTGCCCGGATAAACCAGTTCAAGATGTTAGTTACGTTCAACAGCAGGGGAATTTCAACCAAAACACCGGTTATCAAAACCGGCAATCAGGTAGTTCTTACCCTACTTCTTCTTCTTTTAATTCTAACAGTTCTGGTTATGGTGGCAACAAGTTAGTTACGTTCAACAGCAGGGGAATTTCAACCAAAACACCGGTTATCAAAACCGGCAATCAGGTAGTTCTTACCCTACTTCTTCTTCTTTTAATTCTAACAGTTCTGGTTATGGTGGCAACAGGTTTAGTAGGTTCAACAATCAACAAGGTGTGGATTCAGAACTAAGAGAGATAGTGAAGGATTTCATTAGTGCCCAGAAGGCAACTAATGAACATGTTGCAGAAGAGTCCAAGAAGGTGATTTATGTGTTGGACGCTTTGACTACTCGTTTGGACGGATTGGGGCACAAGCTGGATCAAAATGCGAAAAACCATCAAGCTTCAATCAAAGATTTGGAAGGAAGGATTGAGAGGCTCGGGAACTCTAATAGACCACTCGGTACTTTACCGAGTAACACTCAACAAAACCCGAAACCTCAATCAAATAACCAAGGGCAAGGGCAGAAGTATACCCCTCCTAATGTTAGAAACGAGCAAGTGAATGCAATCACTACGAGGGCAGGTAAGACTTATAATTCTGAAAATCCTTTACCTGATGATTCTACCCCACTTGTGCAGGTTAATGAAGCTGATGAGACTGTCGATGATGAGATTGAGATGGAGCCGAACCCAGCCGTGAAGACACCGGCCGTTCCATCCAAGCCCGTTGAGAAACCGACGGTGAAGCCATATCAACCCAAGATCCCATTTCCTCAGAGATTGGCGAAAGATAAGCTGAAGGAGCAAATGGACAAATTTGTAAGTCATCTAAGTAAGTTGCACATTAATATACCATTTTTAGATGCAATTGTGCAGATGCCAGGTTATGCAAAGTGTTTGAGACAGATTTTGATGAATAAGAAAAATCTGGCGGGGGTGGCTACTACAGTGCTTGAGGATGTTTGTTCAGCAGCAGTAACAGGTAGGTTGCCCGAGAAACGCGGGGATCCAGGTAGTTTTACTATCCCTTGTAAGATTGGTAATTTATTGGTAAAACGTGCCTTAAATGATTCGGGAGCAAGTATTAATCTGATGCCTTCATCGATTTATTCTAAGTTGAATTTAGGAGAACCGAAACCGATTAAAATGAAAATCCATTTGGCCGATAAATCTGAAATTAAACCAATGGGGATTTTGGAAGATGTGTTAGTCAAGGTGGGTGGTTTGGTTTTTCCTGTAGATTTTGTCATTATTGATGTAGATGAAGCATTAGATGTGCCCCTTATTCTAGGAAGACCGTTCCTTGCTACTGCCGATGCTAACATTGAGGTTGGTCGTGGTAAGCTTACATTGAGAGCAGGAAATGAGTCAGTGACATTCTTGAATACTTGTTCTATTTCTTTACCTAATGCCGCTAACTCTGTTGAGATTGCATGTGTTAGCTCTATAGATTTGCAGATTGATGCATGGTTAGACAAGAAGCTGGGGGAAAAGGAAGTTGAGGTGAAGTGGGGGGGGGGGGGGGGGGGGGGGGGGGGGGGGGGGGGGGGGGGGGGGGGGGGGGGGGGGGGGGGGGGGGGGGGGGGGGGGGGGGGGGGGGGGGGGGGGGGGGGGGGGGGGGGGGGGGGGGGGGGGGGGGGGGGGGGGGGGGGGGGGGGGGGGGGGGGGGGGGGGGGGGGGGGGGGGGGGGGGGGGGGGGGGGGGGGGGGGGGGGGGGGGGGGGGGGGGGGGGGGGGGGGGGGGGGGGGGGGGGGGGGGGGGGGGGGGGGGGGGGGGGGGGGGGGGGGGGGGGGGGGGGGGGGGGGGGGGGGGGGGGGGGGGGGGGGGGGGGGGGGGGGGGGGGGGGGGGGGGGGGGGGGGGGGGGGGGGGGGGGGGGGGGGGGGGGGGGGGGGGGGGGGGGGGGGGGGGGGGGGGGGGGGGGGGGGGGGGGGGGGGGGGGGGGGGGGGGGGGGGGGGGGGGGGGGGGGGGGGGGGGGGGGGGGGGGGGGGGGGGGGGGGGGGGGGGGGGGGGGGGGGGGGGGGGGGGGGGGGGGGGGGGGGGGGGGGGGGGGGGGGGGGGGGGGGGGGGGGGGGGGGGGGGGGGGGGGGGGGGGGGGGGGGGGGGGGGGGGGGGGGGGGGGGGGGGGGGGGGGGGGGGGGGGGGGGGGGGGGGGGGGGGGGGGGGGGGGGGGGGGGGGGGGGGGGGGGGGGGGGGGGGGGGGGGGGGGGGGGGGGGGGGGGGGGGGGGGGGGGGGGGGGGGGGGGGGGGGGGGGGGGGGGGGGGGGGGGGGGGGGGGGGGGGGGGGGGGGGGGGGGGGGGGGGGGGGGGGGGGGGGGGGGGGGGGGGGGGGGGGGGGGGGGGGGGGGGGGGGGGGGGGGGGGGGGGGGGGGGGGGGGGGGGGGGGGGGGGGGGGGGGGGGGGGGGGGGGGGGGGGGGGGGGGGGGGGGGGGGGGGGGGGGGGGGGGGGGGGGGGGGGGGGGGGGGGGGGGGGGGGGGGGGGGGGGGGGGGGGGGGGGGGGGGGGGGGGGGGGGGGGGGGGGGGGGGGGGGGGGGGGGGGGGGGGGGGGGGGGGGGGGGGGGGGGGGGGGGGGGGGGGGGGGGGGGGGGGGGGGGGGGGGGGGGGGGGGGGGGGGGGGGGGGGGGGGGGGGGGGGGGGGGGGGGGGGGGGGGGGGGGGGGGGGGGGGGGGGGGGGGGGGGGGGGGGGGGGGGGGGGGGGGGGGGGGGGGGGGGGGGGGGGGGGGGGGGGGGGGGGGGGGGGGGGGGGGGGGGGGGGGGGGGGGGGGGGGGGGGGGGGGGGGGGGGGGGGGGGGGGGGGGGGGGGGGGGGGGGGGGGGGGGGGGGGGGGGGGGGGGGGGGGGGGGGGGGGGGGGGGGGGGGGGGGGGGGGGGGGGGGGGGGGGGGGGGGGGGGGGGGGGGGGGGGGGGGGGGGGGGGGGGGGGGGGGGGGGGGGGGGGGGGGGGGGGGGGGGGGGGGGGGGGGGGGGGGGGGGGGGGGGGGGGGGGGGGGGGGGGGGGGGGGGGGGGGGGGGGGGGGGGGGGGGGGGGGGGGGGGGGGGGGGGGGGGGGGGGGGGGGGGGGGGGGGGGGGGGGGGGGGGGGGGGGGGGGGGGGGGGGGGGGGGGGGGGGGGGGGGGGGGGGGGGGGGGGGGGGGGGGGGGGGGGGGGGGGGGGGGGGGGGGGGGGGGGGGGGGGGGGGGGGGGGGGGGGGGGGGTGGTAAATAGGAAAAAGTCGGGTATTTTTAGAGGATTTTTAAACTTTTGCATGCTTGTCCTTGTAGTTAATTGCTTTTGTCACCTAATTATAGATATTAATAAGCAATTTGACTACACCCTTGGTACAAAGTTTAATATGTGGAATGTGTTTTGACTGATTAATTAGGCAATCCCTTCTGGATTAATAATATGACTAGCACGCTCAAAGCACCAAAACACCCAAATTGTGAGATTATTGATTCATTGCTAGTATGCTAGGTGTTACGGTTTTGGATTTATTAGCCTTGTAAATTTGAAAAAAAAAAAAAAAAAAAAAAAAAAAAAAAAAAAAAAAAAAAAAAAAAAAAAAAAAAAAAAAAAAAAAAAAAAAAAAAAAAAAAAAAAAAAAAAAAAAAAAAAAAAAAAAAAAAAAAAAAAAAAAAAAAAAAAAAAAAAAAAAAAAAAAAAAAAAAAAAAAAAAAAAAAAAAAAAAAAAAAAAAAAAAAAAAAAAAAAAAAAAAAAAAAAAAAAAAAAAAAAAAAAAAAAAAAAAAAAAAAAAAAAAAAAAAAAAAAAAAAAAAAAAAAAAAAAAAAAAAAAAAAAAAAAAAAAAAAAAAAAAAAAAAAAAAAAAAAAAAAAAAAAAAAAAAAAAAAAAAAAAAAAAAAAAAAAAAAAAAAAAAAAAAAAAAAAAAAAAAAAAAAAAAAAAAAAAAAAAAAAAAAAAAAAAAAAAAAAAAAAAAAAAAAAAAAAAAAAAAAAAAAAAAAAAAAAAAAAAAAAAAAAAAAAAAAAAAAAAAAAAAAAAAAAAAAAAAAAAAAAAAAAAAAAAAAAAAAAAAAAAAAAAAAAAAAAAAAAAAAAAAAAAAAAAAAAAAAAAAAAAAAAAAAAAAAAAAAAAAAAAAAAAAAAAAAAAAAAAAAAAAAAAAAAAAAAAAAAAAAAAAAAAAAAAAAAAAAAAAAAAAAAAAAAAAAAAAAAAAAAAAAAAAAAAAAAAAAAAAAAAAAAAAAAAAAAAAAAAAAAAAAAAAAAAAAAAAAAAAAAAAAAAAAAAAAAAAAAAAAAAAAAAAAAAAAAAAAAAAAAAAAAAAAAAAAAAAAAAAAAAAAAAAAAAAAAAAAAAAAAAAAAAAAAAAA
This sequence comes from Erigeron breviscapus, assembly GCA_034093135.1. NCBI lineage: Eukaryota > Viridiplantae > Streptophyta > Magnoliopsida > Asterales > Asteraceae > Erigeron > Erigeron breviscapus. The sequence continues at coordinate 49,296,717 of CM067175.1, read as the reverse complement.
AAAAAAAAAAAAAAAAAAAAAAAAAAAAAAAAAAAAAAAAAAAAAAAAAAAAAAAAAAAAAAAAAAAAAAAAAAAAAAAAAAAAAAAAAAAAAAAAAAAAAAAAAAAAAAAAAAAAAAAAAAAAAAAAAAAAAAAAAAAAAAAAAAAAAAAAAAAAAAAAAAAAAAAAAAAAAAAAAAAAAAAAAAAAAAAAAAAAAAAAAAAAAAAAAAAAAAAAAAAAAAAAAAAAAAAAAAAAAAAAAAAAAAAAAAAAAAAAAAAAAAAAAAAAAAAAAAAAAAAAAAAAAAAAAAAAAAAAAAAAAAAAAAAAAAAAAAAAAAAAAAAAAAAAAAAAAAAAAAAAAAAAAAAAAAAAAAAAAAAAAAAAAAAAAAAAAAAAAAAAAAAAAAAAAAAAAAAAAAAAAAAAAAAAAAAAAAAAAAAAAAAAAAAAAAAAAAAAAAAAAAAAAAAAAAAAAAAAAAAAAAAAAAAAAAAAAAAAAAAAAAAAAAAAAAAAAAAAAAAAAAAAAAAAAAAAAAAAAAAAAAAAAAAAAAAAAAAAAAAAAAAAAAAAAAAAAAAAAAAAAAAAAAAAAAAAAAAAAAAAAAAAAAAAAAAAAAAAAAAAAAAAAAAAAAAAAAAAAAAAAAAAAAAAAAAAAAAAAAAAAAAAAAAAAAAAAAAAAAAAAAAAAAAAAAAAAAAAAAAAAAAAAAAAAAAAAAAAAAAAAAAAAAAAAAAAAAAAAAAAAAAAAAAAAAAAAAAAAAAAAAAAAAAAAAAAAAAAAAAAAAAAAAAAAAAAAAAAAAAAAAAAAAAAAAAAAAAAAAAAAAAAAAAAAAAAAAAAAAAAAAAAGAGTAAAAATAGCTCACAAAAAAAAAAAAAAAAAAAAAAAAAAAAAAAATAAAAAAAAAATAGAAAAAATAAAAAAAGCTTGGGCTGTCAGTTGGTATTTCTCACTTTTGATCAAATCATTTTTGTAAGTTGGTACATTAATTACACCAACAAAAGGATCTTGGAATGCTATAATTATTAGTTATCATTTTTGGGTTGGCAAGTTCGTTAAAGCCAACATGGTGAGTCTTGGTTGATTGAGTTGTTTAATGTCATACACCACAATGGTGTCGGTTTTTAATCGTCTATTGGGGGTATTGTCTGGACAACTTCTCGGGTTTTGGACCGTTGGCAACTAATGACATGGGATTTAATGGATTAGACTATTATGTAAACAATTTGTTAAATGTTGTGTTATCTTCTTTTAAACACCTTTTTGTTGTTATCCCAAATTTCCATACCCTTTTCAATACCTTGTTTAACCCCAGATGTTCATTACAACCCTTGTAAGTCCTCTTTTGATAGACGTTGTGGTGCTTGCATCATGGCGGTGAAGGAACGAACCTAGTACAAGCCTATGGTTAAAAGATTATGCATCACGACTTGGCATTGAGTGATTATTCAAATATTCAACCCCAAGAGTAAGTTAGTTGGATTAGGATAGACGAGATATCACTGATTCGATTCTTTTGTGCTTTGTCGTGTTATTAAGGCTTGTATATCAGTCAAGTATTGTCAAACATTCCAGTATTCATTTAAGATTAAAACTGCCTAACCATCTCGTTTCATTTTCAATGATGGTTTAGCTTCTTTTTGATTACTGAAATGTAATTCCCATATGTACCAAGGTAAATTGAGTTTTGAAGTTTGGAATTGCTTGAGGACAAGCAAAGTTCAAGTATGGGGGGATTTGATGTGTCGTATTTTATACCCATTTCCCACATTGTATTTAGTTGAATTTGCATGGTTTATGAGTCGTTTTTGTATACATTTGGTGCTTTTATGGTATTTGTTAGTGTTTCAGGTTACTGACAGGTATTTAAGCGTAAATCTGGAGAAAACGACATTGTTGAGGTGAAGTAAGTGCAAACGGAGGATTTCGGAAGCATTTGGATGAAGAGTGCAGGAAGTCAACAAAAGTCAAAGCTGAAAAAGGACAATTGCGCCGAAACTAGGAGTTGCGCCGCAACCCAATTACAGAAAGTTAAGTTGCGCCGCAACGCCTTTTGATCCTGGCCAGCTACGAGTCAACAATGGTCAAAGGTCAACGCTAGTCAACGTCCAATTGCGCCGCAACCGAAAAGCAGAAGAATAAGTTGCGCGCAATCAATTTAATTGCACCGCAATGCGTTCAAGTTCAAGCCAGCCTTGGTCAACGAAAGTCAAAGTCAACTCACGAGTCAAACTTAGTTGCGCCGCAACGCCTTTTGATCCTGGCCAGCTACGAGTCAACAATGGTCAAAGGTCAACGCTAGTCAACGTCCAATTGCGCCGCAACCGAAAAGCAGAAGAATAAGTTGCGCGCAATCAATTTAATTGCACCGCAATGCGTTCAAGTTCAAGCCAGCCTTGGTCAACGAAAGTCAAAGTCAACTCACGAGTCAAACTTAGTTGCGCCGCTACGCCTTTTGATCCTGGCCAGCACGAGTCAACAATGGTCAAAGGTCAACGCTAGTCAACCTAGTTGCGCCGCAACTGGGTCCGATTCTGGCAGATTTCGGGAGGCATATAAATAGCATGCAAAAATATCCCAAAACCCTTCTTCTCTTCTCCCAGCCATTTTTGAAGACCTATTCAGAGATATTTTCATCTATTTATCATATTTTAGTATTTCAAACACGATTGGATCAATTTCGTTCGTAGCTTTCAATTATTATCATTCGGTAACAATGATTTCTTCATATTTTCTTTGTTATTCTTATTTTAATATGAGTGGCTAATCGCTTCATCATCCATCTTGATGGAGTGAGACAATATGTAAAGATTGCATGATTTTATTAATTCAATGTTGATTTCATTTAACGTTATATCGAGATCTTAGCGTATTTCTTCCTTATTATTTATCTTGAATTGATTGGTGATTTATGTTTGTCTTTAATGGTAATTATTGATTTCATATATTTCATTTTGATTGTTTGGGTACAAACGATTGGGTCTATGACGGGTACGGTATATAATCGTTCATGATAATAGGGAGGAATGTGTTAACGGTTGGGTACAATCGATAGGTATAACTGTTATTTCAATAACCAAAACAATTGTTTGATTAGGGAAGTTATAAAAGATGTCTTGGGGTACCGGTCTTTGTAACGAAACTAGTTTAAGCAAGAGAGTCAAATGATGTCATTAACTTGACGGGTACGGGGTTGGTGCTTTGTTTGAGTCTCGGTTATTTAATCAACTAATTTGAATTTGAACTTCACTTATGTGCAATCTGAGCGTATTGTTGAGCGAAATCAAGATGGATGTCTTTTAAATTATTGTCATAAAAACATTTTCATAATCGTTTGAGGACGATCCCTGCCCCGGTAATACCGGATTTCAGTTATTTACTTTTACTTGTTGCAAAGTGACAATTCGGTCACAAAACCCCCTGTTTACTTGAATTACTTAATGTTAACAATTACTTAACTTTACTCCCTGTGTTCAATCCTGGACTTACCTTTTAGCTATACTATAGACGAACGGGTCCACTGCCCGAGAGTGTGTAGTAGTCAGTTCTAGGGTATTTCTTGTTTTAATTTTTAAACTCGATTTTACACATCATTGTCTGACATAAACTTCTTCTTCTAATTTTCCATTCAAAAAGGCACTCTTTACGTCCATCTGGTAGACCTTGAATTGATGATGAGCAGCAAATGCTATGAAAATTCTAATCGCTTCAAGTCTAGCCACTGGAGCAAATGATTCATCAAAATCAACATCTGATTGGCAATACCCCTGGGCAACCAATCTGGCCTTGTTTCTGATAACATGACCATCTTCATCTACCTTATTTCTGAAGACCCATCTGGTTCCAATTGGTTCTTTCTTGCCAACTGGAGGAGGAACCAAATACCATACCTTGTTCCTCTCAAACTGGTGTAACTCTTCTTGCATAGCTATCACCCAGCTTGGATCTTCCATAGCCTCGTCAATCTTCTTCGGTTCTACCAGTGATAAGAAGCTGACATATAAACATTGTTCACTGGAGGCTCTTCTAGTCTGAACCCCTCTACTGGAGTCACTTATGATCTGATCAATAGGATGAGCTTTTGTCCATTTAGAGTATTGACCAGGATTATTGCTTACAACAATATCAGTGCAAGAGTTCAGTTGAGTCTCCTCTGGTGTTGTTTCAGGAGGAGGATCTTGCCAGACTATTTCAACATCTTCATCTGAATCAGTAAGATCACGATTTGCATCATGAAATTCTTCATTTGAAGGCATTTCTTAAAGTACTGGTACAGGTTCAACTGAGACAGATACTGGGGAAGTAGTATGAACATCTGATCCAATAATAAGTTCAGAGGGTAGTTTGAAGCTTATTGAAGGATAGAAAGGAGTACTACTGGGGGTTATCTTCTTTTGAACTAGTTCCAAGTCAGGATGACTGGAAACTTCTTCAGATGAATCTTTATTGTATTTGATAGGATCAAATTCACAAAATACAATTGGATTTACTGGGGGAGAATCAAGGACTGGCTTTTTATTGATTGCATTATTAGATTCATCAAATGTGACATGTATTGACTCTTGTACCTTCTCCAGTCTCTTGTTGTAGACTCTAAAGGCTTTGCGAATGGCTGAATATCCTAAGAAATATCCTTCATCAGCTTTGGCATCAAATTTGCCTAACTGACTGGAGTCGTTTAGGATGTAAACTGGACATCCAAAAACGTGAAAATAACCAATATTTGGTTTTCGATTTCTTAATATTTCATAGGATGTCTTCTTGTGTCGCTTCACATACACAGATCGATTCTGGGTGTGGCAAGCAGTTGCAATTGCCTCAGCCCAGAAAGTGGTAGGAAGACCAGATTCAGCAAGCATACTTCTGGCAGCTTCTATCAGTGTTCGATTTTTCCGTTCTACCACTCCATTTTGCTCTGCAGTGCGTGCTGGAGAGAAGTTCTGAGAGATGCCAGTGTCAGTACAGAATTTCTCCAGAGTTTCATTCTGGAATTCTGTTCCATTGTCACTTCTTAACCGACACACTTTTCACTTGTACTTGAGTTCAATCTGCTTGATGAGAGTGGTGATTTCAGCAGCAGCTTCACTTTTAGACCTGAGAAAGATTACCCAACAAAATCTGGAGTATTCGTCAGCAATCACCAGGGTAAATCTTTTACCAGCACGAGTCTGAACATTCACTGGACCAAAGAGATCCATATGAAGCATATGAAGTGGTTCAGATATGCTGAAATTCTGCCTGGTCTTGAAACTGGCACGTTTCTGCTTTCCCATCTCACATCCTGGACATGGCCTTTCCTTTTTGAAGGAAACTGAAGGTATCCCATCTGCCAGTTGTTTTCTAGACAACTTATTAATATTTTTGAAATTTAAATGGGATAACCTTTTATGCCATAACCAGTTTGTGTCTTCATCAGCTTGAGTATAGAAACACTGCTCTGAAGGAGAGCTTTCCATATCCATTACATACACATTCCCTCTTCTGGGAGCAATCAATACTACCTTCTAGTCTTTGTTGAATACGATGCCATGAACAATATTGAACAAAACTTGATAGCCATCATCACACAGTTAACTGACACTGATCAGGTTATATTTCAAACCATTCAGATATGCAACCCGTATGAATTTGACTTGTCCATTGTTCAGAACACCCATACCCCTCAGTTTTTCCACAACCATCATTTCCAAAAGTAATGGAGGGTCCATCAGAAATTATGAACTCCTCCAGCAGGATCTTACGTCCGGTCATTGTCCTGCCAGCTGCACTGTCAAGATACCAAGTATGTTTCTTTCGATCGCCCTGCACATCCACCAGATATATTAGTTAGATTTGGGAACCCATCGACTGATGGGTTCACTAGATCCTCCCTTTTGGATCCCTGGGGGTATCTAGTTGAGTTCACTTTCTTCAACAGTAGTTTTAGTTGAGATTACTACTGGAGTTGATAGTTTAGAAACCTTTTTCTTTTTCTCAATTGAAGGAACATTTTTATCTTTCTTAGAAAAAGGTTTGGAATTTTGTTTATGGCCAGATGAAGTACCCTAAAAGTTGTTCAGTCTTGCATTACAGCTTTGAACTTGACGACCCAGTAGTTGAAACTGGCTCTCCAACCTTAACAAAATTGCTTCTTCAGATGACACCTGAGCCTTTCCAGATGACTGGACCTTAGGCTTAGGAAGGGAACTGTTCTTTTTCTTTTGAACCTAGGGTTCTTTAGAAGCAGTCTGAGGCAAAGTTTTCTTCTGATTGACCTTTTTAACTGGAGCAGTCATCTGGGATGCTCCAATTTTAACCTCTGGAAGTTGAGCTGAGATAATACAAGTTTTTGGGGTAGAAGGTTCATCATAAATGGTACTTGGTTTAACCTCTTCTAGTAACCGGTCAATAACTGGTATTTAATGCTGCAATATGAGTATTTCCATCCAGATATGCACATTTTTGGGATGGAAATTGGTTTACTCCAGCATCATATGGCTTCTTAGTTTCTAACCATGATTTAATGACCTGTTTTTCTTTTTGCAAAATTATTTCAAGGTCATGTTTTTCCTGGACCAGTTGTTCAGTTACCAAAACCTGTGCTTGAAAAGCTAGCTCAATATCCCGGAGCTCTTTTAATTTTGATTGTAAAATTGAAAGTTCAGTGAAATATGTTTCAAAACCTTTTGACATGTCAGATCTAACAGTTTCAACAAAAATCAAATCAGCATTAAGAGCTTCAGCAATGTCCAATTTTAATTCTTGGCCAGTCTCAAGATCATATTCACTAACCTTTTTTATCACTATGTCCACCCATCTTCCAGATGTGACATCTTCCTTCACCAGATGCTCTTGGTCTGCCAGAGCCATAAAGCAACAATCTCTTTCCTCTTCTTCATCAACTGATGAATCATCAGAGGGAACCCATGCTTCTTCAGTGGTTGCAATCATGCATTTATTATTTTCTATTTGTTGAGACATGAGAGCAATTTGAGCCTTAAGCTTTTTGTACTTGGACTTATAGCTATCATCAGGCTTGTTATAAGAAACAGATGGACCAGACTGAGAGACAAACTGACTGGACTTGCACTCCTTCATGAAATGACCTTTTCTGCCACACTTAAAGCATGTCAGATTGGTTTTGTCAGTAGAGGAACTGGGTGCATGTTGTCCAGTGGGCCTATTTGCTCTTGCCTTAAAACGATTAAACGTTTTAGCAATCATTACAACCAGGTCATCACTGTCAGTTTCATCACAGTCTGGAGAGATATTATTAGTGACTCCAGAATCCATTAGTTCAGACATCATCTTCTTCATAGAAAATACATTCTCGGAAGATATTAATGCAGCACAAGGTGGTTCAGAATTACTGACCATTGTGGAACTACTGGAAGCATGATTTAAAGCATCTTTTTCAGCCTCAATCCTCCAGGCTTGATTCTCTTCAGTGAATCTAAAGGCTCCATACAATGTTGACAGAGTATGGGAGTGCAAGGTTTTACCTTGTCTCAAGACCAGAATCATGTGAGACCATTTAGTGGGAAGAATATCATAAAATTTCCCTAAAAGTATATCCTTGTCTTTCTCAACCCCCAGTCCTCTTAACTGGTTTATAATGCTCATAAAGGTGTAAGTACCAGTTAGAGACTCATTGGGGAGAGCAAAAAACGACTCATACTTTTTGTTTAGGGAGACCTTTCTGGAAACAACAGTGTCATCACCTCCTTCATACTGGTTCACCAGTTCATCCCACATGGATTTAGCACTGGGATAGAAAACTAGTGTGGGAATTAGGGTTTCTGGAACAGCCCCGAGGATCATGTTTTTAAGGATGGTATCAAGATTTACCAGTCTCCTCTCCTCTTCGGACCAGTGTTCCTCCCTCTTTTCCCTTCCAGATCTAGATCCAGTTGGATCAAGAAGTGGGTTGAGAGGAGATTTAGGAATATAAGGACCTTCATTTAAAATTTTAATCATATTCCTCTCAATGCCAGTAACATGTAAAATCATCTTAGCTTTCCACGTCCCAAATTCATCACTGTTCCCACTAAATTTAGGAACAGGATTGTTTGAGTAGTGCACATGCACATGTGGAGAAGCAGGAGTAGGAGGAGGTGGGGGATTATTGTTAATAACAGGTGTTTCATTTTGATCATTTTGAATAGGATCAGGACCAAGAGTGAAACCTCCTTATGTATTTTCTGGGGTGGCCATCAAGAATGCAGATCTAGACAAGTTTGTTAGCCTTCTGCTCTGATACCAATTGTAAAGTCCTTCACTTGATGGTTTAACCCACGAGTGTAAAATAACAAGTCAAGTATGCACTAGATTGGACTAGTATTACTTTAAATATAAATGCAAGAATATAAATAAAGTAAAAAAGACTTAAAGCAATATTTAAGCAAGTAACTAAATGGTGGAACACAAATGTAATTTTCAAGTGTATTTTATTTATTGATATTAAACAAAATACAAGATTGTTGCGGAACCTAGATATTACAAGTATGTAACTATCTAAACAATGTTTGAATTACAAGTGATCTATACTTGCTAAATAATCTCCATGGATCGATATACTTAAAGTTGTGAAGTATACCTATTATGATCGAGAGTATTTTAGCAAGTTCACCAAATTGCAAAAAAGTAATTTGTATGAGGTATGTGACTTGGTATTTATAGGCAAATAAATTCAACAGTGAATTTATTATGCCGTACAAATATGGTTGCATGTATTTAAGGAAACAACTTTAATTCCTTAAATGCATTGGTTAAAGTATAAGGATAAAGTCATTTTGATGTGACTTGTCAACCTTTTAACCAACCACCTTTACACACGTATTGTACTTTTATCAATAGACAAATGGATTGTCCGGGTAAAAGCGTGTAAAGGCATAAAGTCAATTCCTCGTAATCAGTGTTTAGACTTGTAAGGTCTAGAACATTGACAAAGCTCCAGTCAGGAGATCTGGTAAGACTGTTAGTGGGCTCCACTGCTTGTCAGTCTTCTTTCTTCAAACTTCAGTCTTTGACTTCAGTGAGAATGTCTTCTGTATAAACGATCTTGATTGGAGTGAAGCCCAGTGAGCTAATCTGGTGGAATCCAGATTCCTGTACAAGTAAACAGCTCACTGGTCTTCTATTATTTCTAGACAAATCTTCAGTGACGCTCCAGTCTTCAAGTCTGGAGTGGGTCCAGTAAATCTGGACCTAACATGTTTTGTACCCAATTCACGTACTGAATATGGTACAACGTACCTCGTACCTAATTGGCGTTCCTAATGAGCCTACCCCCGCTCGTACCGGATTTTAGAGACCTAAGAACCCCGTACCCGTTTTCGTGTCGTGTACCGTATCGTATCACCATCACCATCACTACGAACCCCGTACCCGTTTTCGTTTCGTGTACCGTATCGTATCGTGAAATCTGTGAATAACTGTGCATTTTTATTTGAAAGTTATTGGTAAAAGTTACATATTGGTATGTTATATGTAGTTTAGTTATTGACACGATCACTGTTCGTATATAACTGTGTGTTTTTATTTCTTCTTCCTATGCATGTTTAGGGTTCCATTCTACTGTTATTTTTATTTCTAATGATTGTGTTGTTTTTCGTAACTGTACTCATGTGTTCCCATATGTAAACTTCACTAAGATACTGTTTTGTACATTTTATTGTCTTGAAATCAAAAAAAAATTGTGACAGTATTTGGATATGCATTAAAAGAGTTGTTAAAACTTGAATTTGCAATGATGAATTGAAGTGATTATAATTCTATCTTTTTGATAAGCTTTTCATCACATATAAAAAGAGGTTATTTCAATAGGAATCTTAGGATTCATCATTGCTGAATCTAAGGATTTTGCTGAATTCAAAGGTAATGAATTTTGCTTTTTTATATCGTTGATGTTTTAAGAAGTCAAAGATAATTGAGCACTGTCACATTCTCAAAACCTTTAGTGGGTTTGGGTTGACATACGGAAAGAAAGGTTGGTTGGCTGTGTGGTGCGGTACCGGGTGGAACGGAGATTGGTTGTGGTTGGGGTTCTGGTAGTGATGGTGATGGTGATGGTGATGTGTGGTGACTGGTTTTTTACATAATTCATTGTTGTGCATACAACTACACATTTGTAATTACCCTCTCTAATCCTATAATTCCTATGATGTATTTTCAGTTCAGTTTTTCATTTGGTTTCACGTGATGAAATCGTCATTGTCCAGAACAACCATTAGTCAACATGTAAGATTGTGTTATCTAATTCCGAGTACTTTTCTTGCCTTTAGTCATAAAAAGAAAGTTCATGAGGACAATAGTGTTGCCTGTTTTCTCTACCTCTGTTATTTATGTCGTCTGATTGTGTAATCCCATAATGTAGTCAATTGACATTCATTAGTTTTGTTGGGATTTTATTAACCAAAATGATGTTTATTCCGAGAATAAACATTGTTCATTAATCAAGGGTTATATTTAAAACCTTTTATAAGTGTAGGGTTTAAATTGTAAATAATTAAAAACGTTTAATTATTTAAATACAAATTAATTTATCTAAAATATAATTAATGAACATGTAATTAATCTAATTAATTACTACTAGCGGAAGCATGTAATAAAACAATTAAAACTATTTAATTCCCTAGCCAAGATCTATCGCGCATGCATATAGTAACTAAACAATAAATAAATAGAAGAACTACTAACCTCTTAGACGACCTCCCGAAGATGTTATTCTTGAGCAAGAATAACGTGAGCTTGCTTGCCACGAAAAAGGACCCGAAGTCGCACCCCTCAAAAGACTCGTACACGTGAACGGATCTTCGGCACTTAACTAAGTGCTAGCTATAACCTTACCTTATAACAAAATTCCCACCGGAAAAATAACTAGAATGGGGTGCTCTCCACCTAGGGTGGTGTCGAGCTCCACACGAAAAAGAGAGAGGAGAGAAAGGGTTTTTGGTGCAAGGATTCAAGAAGGAATAAGGGTTCTTTATATAGGCATAGAAAACCCTTAGGTTTCCTTCTTTGAATCAATGTGGGATAAGGAAACCTAGTTTCCTTCTCCCTCTCCCCTCCCTTGCGCGGCCGACCTAGTGGGACCCCCATGGGTCGACTTTGTCGACCCATGGGTCGATCCATGGTGCTTGATGTTCGATCCCGTTTTCGACCCGATTCGCGTTTCCGACCCGCGAATCATTTCCAAATCTATTTTTGGAAACTTTTAGCTATTTTCATTTCCAATGAATTCCTTGTTATTTATAAAGTTCAATTAAGCCTTCCTCGTTCTATGTGTGCGACCCTAATGGTTCATAGATATGCGGCCGTATAAGTATATTGAAATATTCTCATAATTACAACACTCCCACTTGAGGATATTTCCAAATATACGTCAAGTATACTGACACCGAACGTTCGTCTAGCAACACGACGATGCCCCCAGGTATGTATGAATAAATTTTTCATGGCTGAAAAACCAAAACCGCCTATAGATGTTGTACATTAAAACTCTTTAATGTTTTGGATGATGTATGAATGTCCCGATATGTTTCTGATATCACACCAAACCGAGAGACCCGGATAGTAACGCACACTCTCGTAGTTTGGCATATTTTCTCGATCTACGGATCTGAAGTGATCTTAAACCGTTAATGCATTTCGGGGATACCTACTATGCATTCGGGGTGTGGCCACACTCTTCGAGTGGCCGCGTGATATTTTCCTAACCCTTTAGTGAACACTATCCTATCTTACACGCATACGTCCCTTCCATGTTTCACCTCATACCCAAAACAACCCATACTATTTTCGGTTAAGTTCCAGAATCAGTGCATGATGGCACAAACTGAGGGAAAGTGGGAGTACTCTGATGACTCATCAGTTGATGATGAAGAGGAAAGGGACATGTGTTTCATGGCCTTGGAAGATCAACAGCAACATATGGCAAAAGACGATGTTATCACTGGAAGATGGGTGGACATCATTTTGAAAAAGGTATGTGATTATGACAACCAGGTTGATCCAGAACTGAAACTGGACCTTGCTGAATCATTAAGTGGTGATTTGGCGTTTGTGGAAACTGTTAGAGCAGACAGTGAAAGATATCTGGAAACTATCTTAACTGAACTGAACAATGTTAGACCACAATTAAATGATTTACAAAGTGTCCAGTTGGCTCTCAAGGAGTCAGTTTTGAAAATTGAGGCTCTTGAACTTGAAAATCAAAAATTAAAATCTGATCTTGAAAAAGAACAAATGATTATCGAGTCGTGGGTAAAAGCATCTGGAAAGAATTATGATGCATTTTATATAACAATTGATGCCCAGAAAAATGCATGGAAATCTGGAGATCTTGAAATGGCAGCGCTCATACCAGATCTTCATGCATTGCCTCCAGCTCTTAGGGTTGAAACTCCATATGATCAACCTAAAATTGTCAAAACTGAACCCATTGAGACCACCCCCACTGAGATTAAAACTAGAGCTGAACAGGCTAAAGCTCCAATCAAAAAGGCTGCTGGTGATAAGCCTTTGCCTCAAAAGTCAAAGGAGCCCAAGACTCAAAAGACTAAGACTCCAGCTGAACCTAGGTCCAAGGTTCTGCAGCCTACTGAAAATAATATTTTGTTTAGACTAGAAAGTCAACTCCAACTTTTGTCTAGGCAGGTTCAGAGTTGTACTGCCAGAATTAAAAATCTGGAAGGAGGTTCATCACCTCCAGTTGAAAAACAAAATATTAAAACCCCTTCAAAACAAAAACAAAAGAATGTTCCATCTGGAACAAAATCTGATAAGAAAAAGGGGAATAAGTATCAAATACCAATCGTTTTTACTCCTGCACCTGGAGCTGGTGAAAAAGCTCCAGATGCAGCCTCCAGTTCAACACCACAACAATCAACTGAGACTTCTGAAGTGAAGTCCACTGAACCCATCAAGAAAAGATGGGTTCACAAAAATAACTAATGATTTTTGTGGGTGTGCAGGGCGATCGTAAAAAGAACACCTGGTATCTGGACAGCACAGCTGGCCGGACTATGACCGGTTGTAAGCCCCTGCTTGAAGAGTTCACTGTCCAAGATGGACCAGCAGTGACGTTTGGTAATGATGAAAATGGAAAGACTGGAGGATATGGTGTGATCAATAATGGACAAGTCCAGTTCACCAGAGTTACATTTGTGAATGGTTTGAAATACAACCTGATCAGTGTCAGTCAACTGTGTGATGATGGATATAAGGTATTGTTCGATATTGCTCAAGGCACCATATTTAACAAGGATTGAAAAAGTGGTGATGATTGCACCAAGAAAGGGAAATGTGTACATCATGGATATGGAACCTGCTCCAAAAGAGCAGTGCTTCTATACCAAGGCTGATGAGGACACCAACTAGCTGTGGCATAAGAGGCTATCCCATCTTAATTTTAAGAATATTAACAAGTTGTCTCGCAAACAACTGGTGGATGGGATACCTCAGATTTCTTTCAATAAAGAAAAGCCATGTCCAGGGTGTGAGATGGGCAAGTAGAAAAGGGCCAGCTTCAAGACCAGGGAAAACTTTAGCATCACTAAACCTCTTCACATGCTACATATGGATCTGTTTGGTCCAGTGAATGTTCAAACTAGAGCTGGAAAGAAATACACTCTAGTTGTGGTTGATGAATTCTCCAGATACTGCTGGGTGGTATTTATCAGATCAAAAAGTGATGCACCTGCTGAAATCATCTCTCTCATCAAAAGAATTGAGCTCAAGTACACTCGAAAAGTTTGTCAGTTACGAAGTGATAATGGTACTGAATTTCAGAACAAAGTACTTGATACATTTTGTAATGACACTGGCATCTCTCAAAACTTCTCATCAGCACACTCTCCAGAGCAGAATGGAGTTGTGGAAAGAAAGAATCGCACACTGATAGAAGCTGCCAGAAGTATGCTATCTGAATCAGGTCTTCCCACCAGTTTTTGGGCTGAAGCAGTTGCAACAGCTTGCCACACCCAAAACTGGCCAGTCTACATCAAGAGACACAAGAAGACTGCCTATGAAGTACTCAGGAATCGAAAACCAAATATTGGATATTTCCATGTATTTGGTTGTCCAGTTTATATCTTAAATGATTCCAGTCAGCTTGGAAAATTTGATGCAAAAGCTGATGAAGGAGTATTTCTAGGCTATTCAGATATTCGAAAGGCCTTTAGAGTTTATAATTATAGACTCCAAAAGGTTCATGAGACAATTCATGTCACATTTGACGAATCAAATGATGCAATCAACAAGAGACCAAGCCTTGATATCTCTCCAGTCGTTGCATTGAATTTTGGTGAAACTGACCAAGTTCATCAGTCAGTTGTTTCACCAGAAAATGCTTCTAGCTACACTCAACTGGAACCAGTAAAAACAAAGAAAACCACCAGTGACACTTCATTTTATCCCTCCATCAGTTTCAACTTACCACAAAAACTGGTGATTGGATCAGATGTTCGTGCCACTCCAATATCAGCACCAGTTCAAACTCCAACTTCTCCAGTTCTTCAAGAAATGCCTTTAAATGAAGAATTTCATGATGCCAATCATGACCTCATTGACTCTGATGAGGATATTTGTAACACCCTTCATTTAAAAATACGGGTTTCCAAAAATTTTCGCCTAACGGCGTTAAAATAGAGCGGAATAAACTTTAAAAGTCCAAACCAATTAAAATCTGTTTGGTTTCCTTATTCATTGGTGTTACTTATTTGTACCATCAAAACAAGTCTAAATAGAAACCCGTTGGCTTCCCAACACAAAACAACCGACTACATAACATGCAAACTTCATAAAAGACAAACATAAACAAATGTCTATAAACATTCAGCATCTATGGGTAGCTAAGGTCAACAGCAAGCTATCTACCCATTCCTCGCTCTTCTTCGTCAACTACCTCATCTACGCAAAACCTGAGGGAGCGACACATTTCAAAAGACAAGTGTTAGCTAACGAATTAGCTAAGTAAGATAACACTCAAGTTATAAACATTTGTCCCTTTCAAACATTATGGATTTAAATACTTCTTTAAGGCACAACACACAATACTTCATATTAGGATGAACCACCCTAAATGTGCCTATCTTGCTTTACTTCATTACACACATATAACCACATAACTGCTTTCTACATTAACTGCTTTACTATGTTTTAACTGCTTTACCACATTTTAACTATGTCAATGTGCAACATAAGTTACACCCGACTAGATGACAACCATTCAGTTGAACATCAAACGTCGTTAAGGAATGGCAAGCCAATCCCCGAGTAATCCGTATGTACAAGACAAATGAGGGCGGGTCAGACCCCTCGTATTACTCAACTGCATCTCAATGACCATGTTGCAAGGAGCCACCCAAGCAACCTACGTCAACGCACTTAGCCGGGCTAGGGAAAGTACGGGTTAAGCTTAACACTTTCTTGCATCAAATTTTTAACGAGCTCGAACCTGCATCTCATTTAGTTTAGGTGACTGCATTACCTAAACATTTACTACGTTTACTGCTTTTACGTTTTGGGCCCTTAAACGTGCACGTGTCATGGCAACTTAACAAGTCTAGTGAACTAGATGAGAAAGCCATACAATCATGCACAAAACAACACATTGCTACATATATTACATCTCAATGCATCACAAGATACTACATATTACTTCATAACATAACGCTACATTATACTTCATATCATAACATACACTACATTATACTTCATATCATAACATACACTACATTATACTTCATTTGGGACTGCATTTCAGGTCTCAATGGTCAACTACATAACCCATATCACCTCCCGTGTAACCCCGAATACCCACAAACAATTCAAGATATAAGTTGGGAAGTTATTATTTGAAACCATCTTTTCGTTAAACCCTCAGCGTGTCAAAGTAGTGTATCTTACCTCGTAGAAGCGCACACCAATGATAACTAAGGTTACCATGCAAAGCAAGTATTCCCAACTACCTATAATGAACATAGGATCAATTAACGAGTATAAACGAGACTAAACCGGCCTACAATCTATATACGTATCGTATAATGGTCTCTGTTGACTACTTTCATCTATTGTAGACTACTATACTCTTCTGTAGACTACTTGACTCATTTGTAGACTATTTGACTCTTTTTGTACACTACTTTCATCTTTTGACTATCTTCAGTTTCGTAGACTACTTTTGGCATACAAGACAACCAAATGAGAGGAAACTCAGTTCTTAACAAATGTAGGGGACTCAAAGTACTTTTCAAAAATGTAAGATTCATCTTCTAATTCATTTTTATAAAGGAGATACGATTTTTTCAATATGACTGAATTTTCAGACTTATAAACTCTTTGTTTTACAAAAGATCTCAACTATCAAACATCCATGGAAACTAACCATGACACCTACAGTTCATATATACCCAAAATATGATTTAATTGACACTATGAAATCATATATTGATTCATGGATTCATTAAACACATTTTACAATTGATTTGACACCCGATTTGACCTAAATCGACTCACAAACATAATCGAATCCAAACCGAAACCCTTTGACCAGAAATGATTGACATAATAATATCAAAAGAATGTTAAATCAAAAGGAAAATATCATATATACCTGCAGATGATTATGGGGATGAAAGATCTAGACCAAAACTCTACCAAATCACCCTTAATCGGTAGAATCACACAAGAATTGCTCAAGGAGGGGAAGAGGCGGTTAGGGCTAGAGAAAAAGGAAGAAAAAACTGATTATTAGTGTGATTAGGGTTTTATTAACCCTTAATCCCGTTTTTTAGTTTCCTTCTAGGTCAAACTTGGTCCCTAGACTTCCAAACATCACATTATTAGCCCAAAACACCTCTATGGACTATATACAACTCAATGAACCCTTCAAGCACCTCAAAAGGCACATAACTACATCTTTTAAACACATTACTACATCAATTAATAAGACATTCAAGTCTCGCACGTATAACACATTAACTACATTTAAGCATTAAATCTACCATAAGCTTACAGACACGTTATGTTGACTTAACGACTCGAGTCAACCGTTAATTAAAAAGATTGAGATATTACAATATTGAAGTAGTTTGGGCTGATCCTCCTCCAGAAGCTGCTGCAACTGAAGAAGATCACCAGGTGACTTGCACTGATATTGTTGTGCACCAACCTAGTCAATACACTAAATGGACTCAAGCACATCCAATTGAACAGATTGTTGGAGATCCAAGTAGTGGGGTTCAGACTAGAAGAGCCACAAGTGAGCAATGCTTGAACGTCACCTTCTTATCACTGATTGAACCAAAGAAGATTGACGAGGCTATAGCAGACCCAAGCTGGGTGGAAGCTATGCAAGAAGAGCTCATCCAGTTTGAAAGGAACAATGTATGGGAACTTGTTTCTTGTCCACCAGGGTTAAAGAAAGAACCCATTGGTACAAGATGGGTCTACCGAAACAAGATGGATGAAGATGGAAATGTTATCAGAAACAAAGCCAGATTAGTTGCCAAGGGTTATTGTCAAGCAGAGGGCGTTGACTTTGATGAAACTTTTGCTCCAGTTGCAAGACTTGAAGCCATCAGAATATTCTTGGCTTATGCATCCCATCTGCAGTTCAAAGTCTTCCAGATGGATGTCAAAAGTGCGTTCCTTAATGGAAAATTGGAAGAAGAAGTGTATGTTAAACAGACTCCAGGCTTTATTAATGAGAAGCATCCTCACTGGGTATATAGACTGAACAAAGCTTTGTATGGTCTTAGACAAGCCCCAAGAGCCTGGTATGATACTTTAACTAAACATCTTCTCAAAAATGACTTTTAAAGAGGTGCAATAAATAATACCTTATTTATCTTGAAAGAAAAAGGTAATATCTTATTGGTACAAATTTATGTTGATGACGTTATATTTGGTTCAACTGATGATGCAATGTGTAAAAGGTTTTTCTAAAATCATGTCATCTGAGTATGAAATGAGTTTAATGGGTGAATTAACATTTTTCTTGGGTCTTCAGATTAAGCAAACTGAAAATAGAATTTTCATAAACCAAGAAAAATATGTCAGAGATTTGTTAAGAAAATACAAATATGATTCAATCCCATCAAAAAACACACCTATTGCAGCACCTTTAAATTTGGACTCTGACCCAACTGGCAAACCAGTGAACACCACTGAATATCGTGGTATGGTTGGTTCATTGATGTACTTAACTGCCAGTCGACCAGATATAATGTTTGCAACATGTCTATGTGCCAGATTTCAGGCTAACCCAAAAGAATCACACTTGCATGCTGTTAAGCGCATCTTCAGATACCTGAAAGGGTGTCCTAGCCTTGGCCTTTGGTATCCCAAAGGCTCGGGGTTAGATCTAAGGGGTTATTCAGATTCAGATCATGCAGGTTGTAAGATAGATAGAAAATCAACAACTGGTGGTTGTCATTTCCTTGGGGGAAAACTGGTAAGTTGGACCAGCAAGAAGCAGACGTCAGTCTCTATGTCCACTGCTGAGGCAGAGTACATTTGTGCAGCCAGTTGCTGTGCCCAGATTCTCTGGATCAAGAACCAGTTACTAGATTATGGTCAGAAGTATACAAGGACCCCAATCTTTTGTGACAACACCAGTGCAATTGCTATATCTCACAACCCAGTGATGCACTCTAAGACAAAGCATATTGACATCAGGTATCATTTCATTCGTGATCATGTTATGAAAGGAGATATTGAAATACATTTCATCCCCGCTGACAAACAGCTCGCTGATGTTTTTACAAAACCTCTTGATGAGAAAACTTTTAAACATCTTATCAGCGAGTTGGGAATGTTAAATCCTTAAAACTGGAGATTTTGTTATGAACGCATTAGTGACACTGATGAAGTTCTCCAGTTGAGGAGGTCTAGATAATCTTTGCTCGCCAGGCTATCGAACGCCTTTGTGATACTATCCTGGGACTTATTGATTTCTGGATCATCATTCTAGGGGGAAAGACTCAAAATATTTTTCTGACCAAATTCTTTTGTTTGAAAAATTGTAACTGGAGAACTCTCCAGTTGGAAACTGGCACTGGACTAATACTCCAATGTACATGTTCAGTCTTGTCTAAAAACTGGTGGTCAACCAGATTTCATAACGTTGTAAAATACTTGGTCAATACTTGTGACACGTGATGGTACTCGAGTGTTTTAACCTACTCACTACCGTCATATGACGTGTTAAGGTCATTTTTGTAAAAGGTAACACTTTTTATTGGGATTATGGAAAGTTAGTGGGCGCGTGGGGAAGTTAAGCCGTCGTAGCATTTAATGCTGACACGGAGAATTAAATTTTTACTTCAAAATTCAAATTTTCATTTACAAAATATCTTGTAAAATTGATTTTTGATATTAAAATATTCTTGGTATTTCATTGGGATCACACTTTTCCTTATAAATACCCCTTATTTACTCCGAAACACATTTACTTCCTTTTCACATTCTCTCATTCAATTCCAATCATCAAAATTGCTTCATTCCTCTCTCTACTTCATAAATCAAGAACCCTAATTCCAAAATTCTCAATTTCACTTTCAATGGCACCTAAATCTTCTCGATCTAGAGATATTAATCTCTTAACTGTCCCATATGTTCCCCCATCAGGTGTCCGACAGGCACTTGGTGCTCCTGGTAATACTACGCTCATCAAATTAAATCCAAATAATCCGATGGCTAGTTTACAAGGGGTTCAGACTGCCGATACTCTCATTGGACGAATCCAACACTTTCTTCATGATTCTCCAATCGGCGAGTCTTTCTTTCTTAACCCACGCAAGTTATATCACGATTACTTGTGTGAGTTTTGGTACACTGCACAACTCTCAGACGACTGTTCATCCATCTCCTTCACTCTTAAAAATGGAACAGTCGCGTGTACTATAATAGCAGAAACATTGCGGAATGCTTTACACCTCAACTACTGGAGACAAGGAGAATCTCCAGTTGTCATCTCCCCCAACCAAAATTTCAGACAAGTTCTCCTTGATATGGGACACAAGGATTGCTTGGAAAATGGGGTGTTGAAGACAAAAGGACCCATGACCATGAAAGGTCTCTCTCCATCTGGGAAGTATTACTTCATCCATCTGGTGGAGAGCATGGGTGGGAGTTCTGGTGGATTGGACCAGATATACTCCACACAAGCAGAATTGGCCTACTGCTTGTGGTACGGACTCAGAGTGGATTTTGCCGATATCCTGTTCAGGGGCCTTGTTTAAAAACTGAAGGGCACCAGGGGACTATGCATCCCCTTCTCCAGGTATTTATCCCTCTGTTTCCTTGAAATTCTGGGGAGTGTTGAATATCACAACACTCGATCTTTGTACACTGCCCCAGAAATGTTGAGGAATCTTGACTCCCTGGCATCAACAACTAGGGAGGTTGATATTCCTCAAAGAATGTTGCTGACATTCAGTAAAACTGTTGAGTCCCAATGTTAATTGTAAATTTAATGATGAAAAATCTGACCTATAAACACTTAGTAATCTTTTGGTTCTTGTAATCTGATCTGGGTCAGACTAAGCTGACACAGCTTACGATCTGTAACTGACCCAGATCATGCTTCATACTTTGTAATTGTAAAATCTTATGGAAGCAAGTGTTATTCAAGCTGCATCAACAATGTATTAGCATTCAGTCCAAGTCGAATAGGAGGATTGAAGATAGAAGACCAAGCTGTTAGTGGAAGACAGCTTGGGATTAGCAGTCATCTTGGATACACTTAGGCAGATTGGTGCTTTGACAAACGGGCCAATCTGTGTCTGACAATCAAGTAAAGATAACAACCTGGATTGAAGATAAAGACAAATGACGTGACTAGGAAGAATCCTAGGATCCAGGTTAGTGGTTGGTTTTACATATGCGTATCCATACTCTTATTGGTTGATGAAGAATGTGCGTCAGTACGTGGGGGACCACAAGTACTATGAAAGGCACGATTGATTATTCCTTCATCATCCACTGAATGAAGAATACGTGGCTGCAACAGACACCAAGTGAAGGAGCGCTTTCGCCTATAAAAGCCTCATTCATGGATTGTATATGTGTGGCATTTCCTGAGAATCATTCTTCACACAAGTTTCTCTGCTCTTATACACAGCTTAGTCTGTACGAGATCAGCTTGGGCTGATTCTCTTGAGCTGAAACTTATTGATTGTTGTTTGTCATTTCATAGGGTTGTTTAGATATCTATAGGCTATCTTTATTCCGTAACAACCCTGTAATTCTTTGTATAGATTATTTCTTAATAAAGGATTACATTTGAAAACCACAATCTGTGTTCAAGAATGTCTTTATCACTTTACTGCTTTACTGTTTTAATGATTCCTGCTCTTTACTTACTTGCTTGATATATTTAAACTGAATCTTAAAACGTTTTTACTCAAAAGTTTGTAAAGATTAAGGAAAGTTGTATTCACCCCCTCTACAACTGTTCTGTGTACAATATACTTTGGTATATTGATACACCTCGGGACGTATCAAAAACTGATGCACCAGTCCAAGGTGAGTCAGAAAGACAACTGGGCGGGCCTCAAAACAATGAGGGACCCACCGGTTCGTCTGCTGGAATTGTGACAGTTGCCGAACCTGGGCAACAGTCTAACCCCTCCAGCTCCAGCGTGTCTGGCCCTACAACTGTCACTGGAGACCTCCCAACAGGTCTCCAAGGTGCTCCAAAGGAAAGAAAAACATGTCGCCCTAGGAATTAGTCTGCCACTGCCACTGACAGTAGAAACCCATCCAGCCCTCCAGTTTCCTCCCAACAGGAAGCTGGAGATAGTCAAAGAGATGAACCGCAAGCAACCACCCTCGAAACTTCTGTAGGAGAGGGTGGTGAAGATAATACTGGGCTAACCCAACCCATAGTAGAGTTCGTGTCTGCACAATTTGAGTCTAGCCAAATTTCTGACACTGCTATTGCATGAACTGATGACGTCTCTGGCCAGTCACAACTGGAGACTGAGGTTCCAAACTCTACGGCCGATGATGTTATGATTGTGGATAGAGCAATTGTAACTGAGGCAACCCCTGTGACCTCTGTCCCTGGTGAAGTTACCCTGGTAACTGAACCTTCAACAGATGAAACCTTTCAGGAAACTGGAGAAGGTCATCTGGAGACTGGCCAATCTGGTCAGCCATCTCTATCATTCATGAATCTGGGCATGGATGTTGATGAGTTCCATCTAGAGTCTTCGGATTCTGAAGGAACAGCTTCTGATCAAGAGATTGTTGATGCTTCTTTACAAGATCAACACCCTTCATCTCTTGATCTGCCCCCAGAACAAACAATTTCAGTTTCCACCACACATATGCTCACTCAAATTCCACATGAAAGACCTCGATCCCTTATATCTTCACTCTTTGTGCCTAGAAATAGGCACATGCCACCACCACCACCGCCGTTGGTCACACCTGAGCATTCTCAGCATGACCAACACATTGATCTCATTCATCGTCCTTCTTCTTTTCCCACTCCTGGTTCTATTTCTCTCGCCCCTGGTCAGTCAACTGGCGAGGTTTCACTTAATGTGCCTCCTCCAGTTGCTCCAGTGGTGCCTGCTGCTGGTCCAGTGACAACTTCCCCTCCGTCACTGGACACTCAATTTGTCTCCTTCTCAGCCGACATCCAAAACCTGATCAAACGGGTGGAGGGTGTTCAAAAGACAATTGAGCAAAACTCCAAGTCCCTCTCCAGATACAACAAGGATACACTTACAAACTCTAAAGTTGTTGATCTGGGGATTAATAAATTTGCTGCAAATGAGGACTTGGTATTTCAGAAGTTGAATGAGTTAGTCACTGGCTGTAACAATCTGGCCAATTTTTTAAAGGAAGCCTTTGACTTAACCCAAACCAAGGTCACCACATCTATTTCCAACCTGCTGGGTAACACTGTCAGATCTTCAGAGGTTGAGTTGAAGGAAATAGAAAAGCAGGTCAAGGAACTGGTTAACAGACTTGCATTAAATATGACTGAACTTGGGCAGCAGTTGGCCACTTCAGTTGGTCAGGTGATCAAGGATACCTTGGCAGAGAGGGAAGAAGCGTTAATTCAAAGGGTGATGTCTGAGATCACCAAGATTACCCCTTTACCAGTTGACATGGCCCCAATCACTACCCATGTTGATTTGTTGAATGGTAGTCTAGATAATCTGGCTGCCAAGGTGTCTGAACATTCAACGGCCATAGATAAACTGGCAACTGAAGTTGGCAAAGAAAAAGAGAAGGAAGTTGTGGAAGAAAGAGAACCTGTTGCAACTGGGCTTTCTACAGATGATCTCAACCTTTTGAATGCCATCAAGACTAGTCAGGAAGAAATATCTGCTAATGTTCTGACTCAGTCTAAAGAAGTGAATCATTTGTGGAGGACAGTTCGCATGATTTGTGGGGTATTCAAGGAATGCAAGGACTTATAGTCGTGGCAGCCTCTATATCGCTTGCCTTCTAGTCAGTTGGATTTTGATGTTGTTCGTCAAGGACTGGAAGCTGCCAAGGGGGAAAGGAACATCCTTGCACTTGCACCAAGATTGCCAGGTGTAGGTACAAGAAATCTGGTGGAAAGGCATGTTATGGTTGTTGGTTCTGGTACTGATGCCAGTCAACAGATCAAAGAGTTTGAAGATATTGGTGATAGGGGGAATGTTGATAAGGGCAAAATGATTGCAACTGATGAATCTGCCCAGCCGGCCACTGATACACCCTTGTTAGAAACTGGTAATGTTGATGTGCTTCCTCTAGTGTCAGATAGTGATAGCAAAAGACTGGCAAGAATTGGTGATGGCATTAAAGAAAGAAAGAAACAAAAATAAGCAAACCAATTGGTTGCCAGAGGTCAACTGGAGAGAATGTAGATACTTGATGCAAGTGACTCCAACCTATTGGGCATCCCACTTGATCAATATCTGAAAGTCAAGCATGATGCAAGGATAGTTGGTATGTTGAAGGAAATGCTCGACATTGAACTGGACAAATACTATCCTGACGATGAAGCTGAGTATGATGCCAGAAACCTTAACATAACAGTGGAGAAGGCTAAAGAGATTAGAGCTGGTGGAATTCAAAGAAGAATGGAAAATGTCAAGAAAGTGGTCAGGAGAGTACTGAATCCACCCAAATCCAAAGGAAAACTGAATCCACTGCCAAGAGATGCAGATCTAAGGACTTGGGTGCAACCAAATGAACCTTCAACTGAAGATATCCGAGCTGCGGTGCAAAATCTGAGCACTGGCCAGATTCAACTGGCTAATGAATCTGAAGCACGAGCATACCTAACTGAAGTGCTGCAGCGAAGATACAATCAAGGCAAGATCGTTGATGTGAAAGTATTGATCAGGCCTGGAACTCAACACTTTATAGTTGGGGTTCAGTACTTCAACGGACCATTGTGCTCAACTGAAAATCCTGACATCCATAGGTATGGCCATTCTGAGCATGTGGAGATGTTGAAATTGTTGGAAGCCAGGCAGCAGAAGAACAAAATTGAAAGGGGTTAGATTTATGTTCTCCAGCAACTGATCAAGTTCAAAGAAAGTGTTGAAGAAAAACTGAACTTTGATCCTGAAGACAAACTGCCCATTTCTTCAGCTGCCAAGAGAAGGAAAACTGGCGAAGGACCATCTGTATAAGTTTTTCCTTCAGTTATCTGCGTGTAATTTTATTTACATTCTTATAACTTGTATAAATTTCATTTCCTTGTATAAATGAAGTTACCAGTTTGTAACCACAAGGTAGATAACAGATTAAATCTAACAATCTAAAAAGAAAAACCCAAGGCATTTATTGATCTATAAAAATGCCTTGGAAAATTTAGATAGATTTAGTCGAACAAGTCTTTTCAGTTCATACTTGTATAGATACAAGAACTGAAAAAGACTTGGCAATATTTCAGGACAAATAGGGGGAATTTGTTAGGACTAGTTTTGCTGAAAACTGGCCAGTCTCCAGTTGCATCTGGAGACTAGAAGATTTGTCCAGAAATATATTGAAGTCCAGTTGCAACGTACAGTTAACACAAATGAAGACTTCCTCCAGTTGAGATCTGACCAGATGTGAAGATATTCCAATTGAAGTCAAAGACAACAAGTGGAAGACAAAGAATGACAATGGCAGCGAAGCCCAGTTGACATTCTACTCAGATATAAACTGGAGATCATCAGTGTAAATTACTTACAAAGCTTTACACTGATTACGAGGAAAAGACCTTTATGCTTTATGTGCCTTTAACCGGAAAATAGCAATTGTCTATGTTTAAAGTACAAAAGTACACAAAGCAGGTTGAATAAAGTGACTTTATGTCATAACTTTATACAACATTTTAAGGAATTAAATGATATTCCTTAAATGCTCTCAACCATATTTGTACGGCCAAAGTTGACATCCCAATGTCAACTTTGCCTATAAATAGAGGTCTTTGCACAACCAAGAAAACCACTTTGCATATTCAGACATTTGCATTTTCTTGGTGAACTTGTGCAATATTCTCTCAATCGCAAAAAGGAACATTTCACAACTTTAAGTGTTTTGATTGTTTAGAGAATTTCCAAGTATTAGATCGATTGTATTTCATAGGTTGTTAGGATATTTACTCTTTTGTATTATCTTGGTTCCGCAACAACCTTGTAATTTATTTAAAATTAATAAATAAATTACACTTGAAAAATACATATCATCTCACCAATTTACATTACTTGTATTTATATTTGCATTGTCGATTACTTATTTATTATTGTCACCTTAATAAGTAATCTAACCAAGAACTTGGTATACATTCACTGCAACTGGTCGTCTCCAGTTCAGTGTCTATATTGCAAAGTAACCCACCATTGACATTAAGGTGTCTTCAGTTAGTACCATCTAGTGAGTTGGGACTTACAATGATCTACTTCTTTACTTTGGGTGATTAGATATCCATATCTATCGGGATCAAAACGAGTCCTCTCCGAGCGACAAACACATTGTGTATCTTGTGACACCTTTGCTTTTGCAAGCTTAGGTTCACTAAGTGGTTTACTGGTTCCAACGGGAGGTGCCTTTTGTGTTTCTTGAATTTCATCAAGATCCACATAGCTCCCACTCACTTCTTAATCCAAAACTTCTTCTCTAGGAAGACGTCGTTCCGATTTATGAATATTTTGTTGTCGGATGGATCATAGAAATAGTATCCGGAAGGAGAATCCTTCGGATACCCAACAAAAATGCACTTGACAGATCTAGGATCGAGTTTGCTTACGGCATCCTTTTTAACGAAAGCCGGGCATCCCCAAATCCTAAAATGGTTAAGATCTGGCTTCTTACCATGCCACAACTCGTATGGCGTTGTGTCAACTTTCTTTGTTGGAACCATGTTGAGAATACGTGCTGCACTTTCTAGTGCATAGCCCCAAAAGGAAGTATGTAGAGTTGTGCGATTCATCATAGATCGAACCATGTCTAGCAAAGTTCAATTTCTCCTTTCAGATACTCCATTATGTTGTGGAGTATATGGAGAAGTGAATTGAGATACAATTCCTCGTTCATTTAGATGAACCATGAACTCTTGACTCATATATTTGCCACCTCGATCAGATCTTAGTGTCTTAATAGTCTTGCCTAGTTGATTCTCTACTTCATTTTGAAAAGCTTTGAAAATCTCAAAAGCTTCATGTTTATGTTTCATAAGATAAACATAGTCGTATCTACTGAAGTCATCAGTAAATGTAATGAAGTAAGTCTGGCCATCTCTTGTCGGCCTTCTAAAAGGTCCACATACATCAGTGTGTACGATACCTAGTAGATCAGTAGCTCTTTCAGGGTTACCCTTGAAAGGACTCTTCGCCATCTTTCCACACAAGCAAGATTCACATACATCAAAGGAATTACTTCCTAAGGATGGCAAAACTCCATCTGATTGGAGTTTACTGATGCGATCTTTGCTTATATGACCAAGACGACAATGCCAGAGATACATGTCAGAATGATCAACGTTCTTCCTTTCCTCACATACGTATACCGGATTGTTTGAGCCAAAAGCTAGAATATCGATCTCATATATACCATTATTCGGTATTTCCTGGAAGTAGAAGTCATTATCCTTATAAGCTTCAATACCTCTGTCTGAGAAACCATAGGCGTACCCAGATTCCTTCAGACGAGCAAACGAAATGATGTTCCTAGTTAGACCAGGAGCACAACAACAATTATCCAAGACCAATACTCGACCATTTAGCAAAGAGAGCTCATAAGTTCCCACAACCAAGACTACGACGTGCTCGCCGTTACCGACATGCAAGTCCAAGTCTCCGGTCCTTAGCTTCTTGCTCTTTCTCAGTCCTTTTGCTGAGTTGAAAATGTGTGTACCACACCCAGTGTTTAGTACCCATGAGTCCGAGACGCAAGAGTACAATCCGATTACATATACATTCGATCGAGTCGGCCCTTCGACCCGAGAATGTTTCCGACAGCCTTTATTCCATTTTCCCATTCGACAACAAACAAGACAAATGGAATGAGCTATGGGGCCAGCCTTTCTTTTTGAAGATGAAACTACTTCCAAGTTGTCTTTCTTGGTTTCCTCATTTTCAACTTTGATTGGCTTATCCATTTCACTTCGTCTAAGGTTAGCGACACAATTTTCCTCGTCAAACCTTCTAAGAGCTCCGAAGAACTCTCTAAAGGTACACTCCGAGCGTTTATGCCTCTTGACGATATCCTCACTAGATTCATCAAAAGAAGAGATCAAAAGATCCTTGATGAGTGATTTAATTGTGACTTTTCCCCCATTCGTTTGACGCGTATTTAAGGTAGAAACGAGCACTTAGTATGAACTTTATGGTACTTAATGGAATTAGGTTTGTGAACAGGTTTGATGTGAGAGATTGCAGTTTGTGAGAGTACAAATGAGTAAAGGAGATCAAGAATGAAGTTCGGGAGATTTACATAGGAAGAGTTGGAGCTGAAACAAAAAAACACGAGCGAAGCGGAGCTGCCAGCACCGCTGGGGAGTACCCAGCGCCACTGGATCCTACAGGAAGCATCCCAGCGCCACTGGGACACTGCCAGCGCCGCTGGCACCTTCAGGAGCACACCCAGCGCCGCTGGGCACTCAGGCACACCCAGCGCCGCTGGGGCTAGGTCGGCAGAATTAGGGTTTTTCGTATTTTGCCTATAAATACCCCATTATAAACCCTAAAAACATAACCAAAGGCACATAGGTCGAAAGTTACGGCTAGGGATCGAAGAATAGGGTTTCTTGAGCACTCCAAAGCAGATCTAACATCATCAGACATCAAGGAATCCAACCTTGTGATTTATAATCACCCGGTTTCAATTCTTTCTCTCTTTCAAGTATCTCTAGATTTCTATGTTATTTTATTTTATCAGATTGTTCATGGCTACTCAGTCTATGAGTAGCTAAGTTACTAGATATTCGTTTGGACGTGATGTAAACATGACTTGATAGTTGGTTATGGTTGATTGTTGAACAGTTTCTATGCTAAATCGCAGATCCATATTTATTTGAATCTGATTTGTTATTGATTTTCATATACAAGCTTGTTTTATCGATTTTGGTTAGGTCAGATTAGTACCGAGGCCTTAGAGTCATTTAATCTGTTTGTGAAACATTGATCGGTCTTTAATCAGTGTAATCATTTGATCTATAACTGGACATTTGATTGAGAATTAATAATTGGTTCAAACGAATATGTGTTTTAATTAGGTTAATCTAGTTGATCTGGCGAACAGAAACCGGATCCAGATGACTAGGGTAATCAGTGTCTTTTGACTTTAAAAATAATTCAGACTTACATGAAAGGTTTCAGTCATAGTTACAGGCTCAGTTTTTTAAAGCTCATTGAGCGACCATAACAGGAACTCATTGAAGGGTTTGACCAGTCGAAAGGCAGTCGAGCTAAATAATTTAGTGAATCTAACGAGAATCTGAATGTGAAAAGAGTCGTTCAACAACTTCAATCATAACCACTTTTAAGCATGTCAATCAAAACCAAACGAATGTCAGTTTTTTACATTTATTGATGTCTTAATTTCTTATGCATTCTAGTTAACTAGGGAACCCCCAAAAAGCTGTAGTTTCATTTTAGTATTTTAATTTCCTTAAAATAAGTCCCTGCGAACGAACCTGGACTTACCTAGGCTATACTATTACTAGACACGGTACACTGCCCTTTAGTGTGTGTGATAATAGAGAATAAGTAGCTCCTTGAATTATAAATTTAAAACTTAGATAAATAAAACACACCATCAAGTTTTTGGCGCCGCTGCCGGGGACTTTCAGCTAGGAATAGATTAGAATAGTTAGTGAGACGATCCTTTCTCGTGCTTAACACGAGGAAGTTACTTTCAGTTTTCTAGTTATATATAAAAAAAGAGAAGAAGTTAGGATCAGTCTTTAATTCAAAGTAATTTAGAAGTCATAAGAGATAGGAAGAATGAATAGCGAGTCTGTAAGTTCACTAATGGAAAAAACTAGGAAAGTACCCGAAACTCCTAATTCACCTATTAAGGTACCTAATTCAGACGTGCCGTTTTTAGTTAAGTCGACTCACATCAACATGGTGCAGAACTTGGAGTTTGATGGCGAATTGAACATGGATCCGTACCATCACCTCTCGCGCTTTAGGGAGGAGTATCAGCTTTTCAACTACGGACCAGGCACGGAGGATACGGTTAGATTAGGAATGTTTAGGTACTCGTTGCAAGGAATGGCTCTAGCTTGGTTAGAAGAGCCTGATCCAGATTCAATAAAGACTTGGGAAGAATTAAGAGAAGCGTTCTGCAACAGGTTTTACCCACGAGAACTGCAGAGAGTGAGGGAAATTTGTAAGTCCCAACTCAATAGATGGTACTACCTGAAGACACCTCTATGTCGATGGTGGGATTACTTTGCAATATAAGCACTGAACTGGAGACGACCAGTTGCAGTGAGCATATACCAAGTTCGGATAGATTACTTATTTAAGTGACAATAAGTAAGAACAATGCAATAATGTAAAATACTTGTAAAGTAAATTGGTGAGACAATATGTAATTTTCAAGTGTAATTTATTTATTAACTTTAAATAAATTATAAGGTTGTTGCGGAACCAAGATAATACAAAGTATGTAAATATCCTAACAACCTATGAACTACAATTGATCTACACTTGGAAATTCTCTAAACAAATCGAAACACTTAAAGTTGTGAAATGTTCCTTTTAGCGATTGAGAGAATATTGCACAAGTTCACCAAGAATATTGCAGGTTTGCAAAGTATGTGTGTGTGATTCTTGTTGTGCAATGACTTGTATTTATAGGCAAAGTTGACATTGGGATGTCAACTTTAGCCGTACAAATATGGTTGAGAACATTTAAGGAATGACATTTAATTCCTTAAAATGCTGTGTAAAGTTACAGTATAAAGCAACTTTACTCAACCAGCTTTATGTGTGTGTGATTCTTGTTGTGCAATGACTTGTATTTATAGGCAAAGTTGACATTAGGATGTCAACTTTGGCCGTACAAATATGGTTGAGAACATTTAAGGAATGACATTTAATTCCTTAAAATGCTGCGTAAAGTTACAGTATAAAGCAACTTTATCCGTGTAATAGCACATAAAGCATAAAAGTCTTTTCCTCGTAATCAGTGTAAAGCTTTGTAAGAGCTTTCCACTGATGGTCTCCAGTTTGTAACTAACTAGAATGTCAACTGGGCTTCGCTGCCATTGTCATTCTCTATCTTCCACTTGTTGTCTTCGACTTCAACTGGAATGCTTCTTCAACTGGTCAGTTCTCAACTGGAGGAAGTCTTCAGTTGCGTTAACTGTACGATGCAACTGGACTTCAATATATTTCTGGACAAATCTTCTTGGTCTCTAGGTGCAACTGGAGACTGGCCAGTTTCGCTGAAACTGGTCCTAACAAATTCCCCCTATTTGTCCTGAAATATTGCCAAGTCTTTTTCAGTTCTTGTATCTATACAAGTATGAACTGGAAGGACTTGTTCGATTAAACCTATCTAAGTTTTGCAAGGCATTTTTATAGATCAATAAATGCCTTGGGTTTTTCTTTTAAGTTTGTTAGATTTAATCTATTATCTATCTTGTGGTTACAAACTGGTAACTTCATTTATACAAGGAAATGAAATTTACATAAGTTACAGAATGTAAAAAAAATTAGAAGTAGATAAACTGAAGAGATAACTTAATCAGATGGCCCTTCGCCATTTCTCCTTCTCTTTGACACTGAAGAGATAGGACGAGAGTCTTCAGGGTCAATGTTCAACTTCAGCTCCAAATTCTCCTTATGTTGAATCTTGCCCTTCTAGAAGTTAACCCAAGCTTTCTCAAACCTATTCTTTTGTGCCTTTGCTTCCAAAAAGTTTACCATTTCTACCCATTCCGAGAACCCAAATTGCATCACACCAGGATTGTCAGTTTTAACTAGTGGCCCTCTAGCATAACTGACTTCAACGTGAAAGTACTTGGTGCATGGCTTGATTGTAACAAAAACACCATTGATTGCCCCACTGTGCCTTCTGGTTGCCATGATCTGGGAATAATAGCTTCTAGCTTCAGATTCATTCGAGATTTTAATAGTCCCAGCTCCAGCAGCCTGCACAGCAACCTTGATGTCATCATTAGAGATTTCGCCAGTTGGTTCAAGGAAGGTACTAAGATCAGCATCTCTATGCAGTGGCTTTCTTGGTTGAGGGTTCCTTCTTGGTGGATTCAATACCCTTTTCACAACCTTCTTCACATTTTCAATTCTTTTCAAAATCCCACTGGCCCTGTTTTCTTTTGCCTTCTCCACTGATATATTCAAATTTCTGGCATCATGCTCAGCCTCATCATCAGGATAGTGCCTTTCCAGTTCAATGTCAAGCATTTCTTTCAACATGCCCACTATCCTGGCATCATCTTTCACTCTGGCATATTCCTCCTTAGTGATTCCCAACAAGTGAGCATCACTAATATCAAGTAATTTTATCTTGGCTAGATATTGTCTGGATTCAGCTTGGTTTGCTTGTTTCATTTTCTTTCTTTCTTTTATTTGATCTCCAAGCCTTGCCAAACGTTTGCTATCACTTTCTGAGACTGGAGGAAGAACATCAACATTGCCAGTTTCCAACAGTGGTACATCAGTGGCCGGCTGGGCTTCATCAGATGGTATTGCTTTACCCTTATCCACATTCCCTCTATTAATTACCTCTTCATCACCTTCAACCCTTTGCTCACCAGTTTCAGTACTGGCAGCCACAATCACTTCACTACCAGATTGACTTCCAGATGGAGGTCTTCCAGGTGCAACTGGTGCAAGGACTACACTTCTTTCCCCCTTGGCAGCATCTAGACCTACCCTAACAACTTCCCATTCAGAAGGGTGAGATCGCAACCGGTCAAGAGGCTGCCATAATTGTATGTCCTTGCATTCTTTAAATATTCCACACATCATCCTGAAAGACCTCCACAGATGGTTGGTCTCTTTAGACTGGGTCAGAACATTTGCAGCAACTTGTTGCTGACCAGTCTTCAGTTCATTCAAAATCTTGGAATCTTCGTCCAGACCAAAAACCACCTTATCCTTAACTTCTTCATCCTTTTTCTTTAAATTATTCACTTCAGTTGTCAGTTTATCAATAGATTGAGTATGATTAGATACCTGGGTGTTCAAATTATCAATGCTGCCTCTCAACTGGTTGATCTCATTAGTGAGTGGGGCCAGATCAACCTGAGGAGTGGCCAGCTTGGTGATCTCAGCTATCACCTTTTCAATCAACTGTGTTTCTCTAGCACCCAGCGTATCATCAATTTTCTGACCAACCGAAACCATCAACTGCTGCCCAAGCTCAGTCACATTCAACCCAGGCTTTTCCACAAACTCTTTAACCTATTTTTCAATCTCCCTTAAATCCACTTCAGATCTTCTAACAGTGTTACCCAGCAAATTGGAGATTGAGGTTGTGACTTTGGACTGAGTAAAGTCAAAGGCTTCCTTTAATGAAGAGGCCAGATTGTTGCAGCCATTGACCAACTCATTCAGCTTCTTCAACACCAAGTCTTCATTATTTGAAAACTTGTTAATCCCCAGATCAACCACTTTAATATTGGTCAGATGATCCTTGTGGTATCTGGAGAAGGACTTGGTGTTTTTGTCAAGTGTCTTTTGAATATCCTCCACCCTGGTAAGAAGGTTTTGGATATTGGTTTGAACAGACACAAATTGACTGTCCAGTGACGGTGGGGAAGGTGTCACTGGACCAGCAGCAGTTACCACTGGAGTAACTGGATGAGGCAAATTGAGAGAAGCCTCCCAGTTGATGTCGCAGCAGTTGAGGAAGTAATAATAGGAGTGGTAGAAGAAGAAGGGACTAAAGTAACAATGTGTTGTTCATGCTGAGAATGCTCAGGTGTGAACAACGGCGGCGGTGGTGGTGGTGGCATTTCTCGAAGGAGTGAGAACTGCCCAGATGGTGAAGGTGCCATACGTCTGTTTCCAGACATATAGTTATATGTGGGAAATGGAATTTCAGTAAGCTCAGTTTCTTGGGATGGTAAAATTGAAATTGAAGCATCTGAAGGCGAGACTTGAGATGAAGGGTTTTGATCTTGTACAGAAGAATCAAAAATCTCCAAGTCTGATGTAGTACCTTCAGAATCCGAAGACTCAATAAGGATTTTCTCGTCATTAACATTTATGTCCAGATCCATGAATGTAACTGAGGGCTGACCAGATGGGTCAGTCTCCAGATGACCTTCTCCAGTTTCCTGGAAGGTTGCATTTGTTGGAGGATCAATTACCGAGGTAACGTCACCAGGGATAGAGGTCACTGGGGTTGCCTCAGTTATAATTACTCTATCCACAATCATAACATCATCAGTCGCAGAGTTTGGAACCTCAGTCTCCAGCAGTGACTGGCCAGAGACGTCGTCGGTTCGTGTAAGAGAAGTGTCAGAAGATAGGCCGTGGACACTTTGTGCTGACTCAAACTCTAATCTGGGTTGGGGTAGCCCAGTTTCATCTTCACCACCCTCTCCTAGGGAAATTTCGAGGGTGGCTGCTTGCGGTTGTCCCATTTGACTTTCACCAGGTTCCTGTTGGTAGGAAACTGGAGGGCTGGTTGGGTTTCTACTGTCAGTGGCAAGTGTTGACTTAGTCCTAGGGCGACGTGTTCTTGTTGCCTTTGGAACACCTGAAAGACCTGTTGGGAGATCTCCAGGGTAAACGGTTTCAGGGACAGACACGCTGGAGCTGGAGGGGTTAGACTGTTGCCCGGGTTCGGCAATGGTCACAATTCCAGCAGACGAACCGGTGTGTCCCTCATTGTTTTGAGGCCTGCCCAGTTGTCTTTCCGACTCACCTTGGACTGGTGCATCGGTTTTTGCGAATGCCAGCCGCATTCTTTCCGGAATCTCGACCTCTCCAGCTTCAGATACTAGAGAGTCAAGATTCCTCAACAAATCTGGGACAGTGTATAGTGAATTTGTGCTAAAATAAGCTTCACTGCCAAGAATTTGTAGAAAACAGAGAGAGAGGTACCTGGAGAAGGGGATACATAGTCCCCTGGTGCCCTTCAGTTTTTGAACCAGGCTTCTGTATAGGATATCAGCAAAATTCACTCTCAATCCATTCCACAAGCAGTATGCCATTTCTGCCTGTGCGGAGTTAATCTGGTCAAGTCCACCAGAACTCCCACCCATACTTTCCACAAGGTGGATGAAAAAGTACCTCCATGAAGGTGTAAGGCCCTTCATGGTCATCGCACCCTTTGTTTTCAAAACCCTTTTTTCTAGGCACTCCTTGTGTCCCATATCAAGGAGGACCTGGTGAAAATTTATGTTTGGGGAGATGATAACACGAGACTCTCCTTGTCTCCAGTAATTGAGGTGTAGAGCATCCCTCAATACATCTGCTGATAAGGTACACCTGACTGTTCCACCTTTTAATGTGAATGAGATAGAAGAACAGTCAGAAGAAAGAGAAGCGGTGTACCAAAACTCACACAAGTAGTCGTGAAACATCTTGCGTGGGTTTAAGGAGAAGGAGGGTCCGATTGGAGAATCCCTCAAAAAATTTTGGATTCTCCCAATAAGGGTATCGGACCCTTGGGTTCCTTGTAAACTAGTCATCGGATTATTTTGATTTAGTTTGATGAGCGAAGTATTACCAGGAGCACCAGATGCTCGTTTGACATCTGGTGGGGGAACATATGGGACAGAAAGGAGATTTACATCTCTAGAACGGGAAGATTTAGGTGCTATTGAAAGTGAAATTGAATCTTTAGAATTAGGGTTCTTGATTTATGAAGCAGAAAGAGAAATGAAGAGTTTGATGATTGGAAGTAAATGAAAGAATGTAAAGGGAAGTAAATGTGATCGGAGTAAATAAGGGTATTTATAAGGAATTCAAGATCCCAATGAAATACCAAAAATTATATTTTATTAACAAAAATCTATTTTGTAGATATTTTTACAAAAGAAGTTTGAATTTTGAACCAAAAATATAATTCACCGTGTCAGCATTAAATGCTACGACGGCTTAACTTACCCACGCACCCACTAATTTTCATTTTCCCAATAAAAACATTTGTCATTTACCAAACTGACTTTAAACACGTCAAATGACGATATCAAGTGGGTTAAAACACTCAAGTACCATCACGTGTCACAAATATTGACCAAGTATTTTCCAACGTTATGAAAATCTGGTTGACCACTAGTTTTAAGACAAGACTGAACCTGTACACTTTCCAGTGCCAGTTTCCAACTGGAGAGTTCTCCAGTTGCCATTTTCAAACAAAAGGAATTTTAGTGAGAAAATTTATTTTGAGTCTTTCCCCCTAAAATGATGATCCAGAAATCGATTAGTGCCAGGATAGTATCACAAAGGCGTTCGATAGCCTGGCGAGCAAAGATTATCTGGACCTCCTCAACTGGAGAACTTCATCAGTATCACTGAAGCGTTCATAACAAAATCTCCAGTTTTAAGGAATTAACATTCCCAGTTCGCTGATGAGATTTTTAAAGGTTTTCTCATCAAGAGGTTTTGTAAAAACATCAGCGAGCTGTTTGTCAGTAGGGATGAAATGAATTTCAATGTCTCCTTTCATAACATGATCACGAATAAAATGATACCTGATGTCAATATGTTTTGTCTTGGAGTGCATCACTGGGTTGTGAGATTTAGCAATTGCACTGGTGTTGTCACAAAAGATTGGGGTCCTTGTATACTTTTGACCATAATCTAGTAACTGGTTCTTGATCCAGAGAATCTGGGCACAGCAACTGGCTGCAGAAATGTACTCTGCCTCAGTAGTGGACATAGAGACTGACGTCTGCTTCTTGCTGGTCCAACTTACCAGTTTTCCTCCAAGGAAATGACAACCACCAGTTGTTGATTTTCTATCTATCTTACAACCTGCATGATCTGAATCTGAATAACCCATTAGATCTAACCCTGAGCCTTTGGGGTACCAAAGACCAAGGCTAGGACATCCTTTCAGGTATCTGAAGATACGCTTAACAGCGTGTAAATGTGATTCTTTAGGGTTAGCCTGAAATCTGGCACATAGACATGTTGCAAACATTATATCTGGTCGACTGGCAATTAAATACATCAGTGAACCAACCATACCACGATATTCAGTGGTGTTCACTGGTTTGCCAGTTGGGTCAGAGTCCAAATTTAAAGGTGCTGCAATAGGTGTGTTTTTCGATGGGATTGAATCATATTTGTATTTTCTTAACAAATCTCTGACATATTTTTCTTGGTTTATAAAAATTCCATTTTCAGTTTGCTTAATCTGAAGACCTAAGAAAAATGTTAATTCTCCCATTAAACTCATTTCATACTCAGATGACATGATTTTAGAAAACCTTTTACACATTGCATCATCAGTTGAACCAAATATAATGTCATCAACATAAATTTGTACCAATAAGATTTTACCTTTTTCCTTCAAGATAAATAAGGTATTATCTATTGCACCTCTTTGAAAGCCATTTTTAAGAAGATGTTTAGTTAAAGTATCATACCAGGCTCTTGGGGCTTGTCTGAGACCATACAACGCTTTGTTTAGTCTATAGACCTAGTGAGGATGCTTCTCATTGATGAAGCCTGGAGTCTGCTTAACATACACTTCTTCTTCTAATGTTCCATTAAGGAACGCACTTTTTACATCCATCTGGAAGACTTTAAACTGCAGATGGGCTGCATAAGCCAGAAATATTCTGATGGCTTCAAGTCTTGCAACTGGAGCAAAAGTTTCATCAAAGTCAACGCCTTCTGCCTGACAATAACCCTGGGCAACTAATCTGGCCTTGTTTCTTACAACATTGCCATCTTCATCCATCTTGTTTCGGTAGACCCATCTTGTACCAATGGGTTCTTTCTTTAACCCAGGTGGACAAGGAACAAGTTCCCACACATTATTCCTTTCAAACTAGATGAGCTCTTCTTGCATAGCTTCCACCCAGCTTGGGTCTGCCATAGCCTCGTCAATCTTCTTCGGTTCAATCAGTGATAAGAAGGCGACGTTTAAGCATTGCTCACTGGTGGCTTTTCTAGTCTGAACCCCACTACTTGGATCTCCCACAATCTGTTCAATTGGATGTGCTCGAGTCCATCTAGTGTATTGACTAGGCTGGTGTAATACAATATTAGTGCAAGTCACCTGACGATCTTCTTCAGTTGCAGCAGCTTCTGGAGGAGGATCGGTCCAAACTACTTCTACATCCTCATCAGAGTCAATGAGTTCACGATTTGCATCATTAAATTCTTCATTAAAAGGTATTTCTTGAAGAACTGGAGAAGTTGGAGTTTGAACTGGTGCTGATATTAGAGTGGCACGTACATCAGATCTAATCACCAATTCCTGAGGTAAGTTAAAATTGATGGAGGGATAGAATGAAGTGTCACTGGTGGTGCTCTTCTTCTTAACTGGTTCTAGCTGAGTGTAACTAGAAGCATCTTTTGGTGAAGCAACTGACTGATGAACTTGGTCAGTTTCACCAAAATTTATTGGAACGACTGGAGAAATATCAAGGCTTGGTCTCTTGTTGATTGCTTCAGTTGATTCGTCGAATGTGACATGAATTGTCTCATGAACCTTTTGGAGTCTATAATTATAAACTCTAAAGGCCTTTCGAATGTCTGAATAGCCTAAAAATACACCATCATCAGCTTT
This sequence comes from Erigeron breviscapus, assembly GCA_034093135.1. Classification (NCBI taxonomy): domain Eukaryota; kingdom Viridiplantae; phylum Streptophyta; class Magnoliopsida; order Asterales; family Asteraceae; genus Erigeron; species Erigeron breviscapus. The sequence continues at coordinate 49,258,575 of CM067175.1, read as the reverse complement.
TGCATCAAACTTTCCAAGCTGACTGGAATCATTTAAAATATAAACTGGACAACCAAATACATGAAAGTATCCAATATTTGGTTTACGATTCCTGAGTACTTCATAGGCAGTCTTCTTATGTCTCTTGATGTAGACTGATCGGTTTTGGGTGTGACAAGCAGTTGCAACTGCTTCAGCCCAGAAACTGGTCGGAAGACCTGATTCAGATAGCATGCTTCTGGCCGCTTCTATCAGTGTGCGATTCTTTCTTTCCACAACTCCATTCTGCTCTGGAGAGTGTGCTGATGAGAAGTTTTGAGAGATGCCAGTGTCATTGCAAAATGTTTCAAGTACCTTATTTCGGAATTCAGTACCATTATCACTTCGTAACTGACAGACTTTTCGAGTATACTTGAGTTCAATTCTTTTGATGAGAGAGATGATTTCAGTAGGTGCAACACTTTTGGATCTGAGGAATACCACCCAACAATATCTGGTGAATTCATAGACCACAACTAGAGTGTACTTCTCTCCAGCTCTAGTTTGAACATTCACTGGACCAAAGAGATCCATATGAAGCATGTGAAGAGGTTCAGTGATGCTAAAGTTTTGCCTAGTTTTGAAACTGGCTCTTTTCTGCTTGCCCATCTCACACCCTGGACATGGCTTTTCTTTATTGAAAGAAATCCGTGGTATCCCATCAACCAGTTGTTTGCGAGACAACTTGTTAATATATTTGAAATTAAGATGGGATAATCTTTTATCCCACAGCCAGTTTGTGTCCTCATCAGCTTTGGTATAGAAGCACTGCTCTTTTGGTGCTGGTTCCATATCCATGATGTACACATTTCCTTTTCTTGGTGCAAACATCACCACTTTCCAATCCTTGTTAAATATGGTGCCTTGAGCAATATCAAACAAAACTCTGTAGCCATCATCACAAAGTTGGCTGACACTGATCAGGTTGTATTTCAAACCATTCACAAATGCAACTCTTTTGAATTCAACCTGTCCGTTATTGAGCACACCATATCCTTCAGTCTTTCCACTTTGATCATTACCAAACGTCACTGCCGGTCCATCTTGGACAGTGAACTCTTCAAGCAGGGGCTTACATCCGGTCATAGTCTGGCCAGCTGCGCTGTCTAGATACCAGGTGTTCTTCTTTCGATTGCCCTGCACACCCACAAAAATCATCAGTTATTTTTGTGAACCCATCTTTTCTTGATGGGTTCACTGGACTTCTCTATAGAAGTCTCAGTTGATTGTTGTGGAGGTAAACTGAAGACTACATCTGGATCTGTTTCACCAGATCCAGGTGCAGTAGTAAAAATGATTGGTATTTGATACCTGCTTCCCTTTTTCTTATCAGAGTTAGTTCCAGATGGAACATTCTTTTGTTTTGATTTTGAAGGGGGTTTAATATTTTGTTTTACAACTGGAGGTGATGAACCTCCTTCTAGATTTTTAATCCGGGCAGTACAACTCTGAACCTGTCGAGACAAAAGTTGGAGTTGACTTTCCAGTTTTAACAAAATATTGTTTTCATCAGGCTGCTGAACCTTGGACCTTGGTTCAGCTGGAGTTTTAGTCTTTTGGGTCTTGGGCTCCTTAGACTTCTGAGGTAAAGGCTTGTTACCAGTGACCTTTTTAACTAGAGCACTAGCCTGTTTGGCTCCAGATTTAACCTCAGTGGGGGTGGTCTCAATGGGTTCAGTTTCGACAGCCTCAGGTTGATCATAAGGAGTTTCAACCCTGAGAGCTGGAGGCAATGCATGAAGATCTGGTATAAGAGCTGCCATTTCAAGATCTCCAGATTTCCATGCATTTTTCTGGGCATCAATTGTTCTAGAAAATGCATCATAATTCTTTCCAGATGCTTTTACCCATGATTTGATAATCAATTGTTCTTTTTCAAGATCAGAAACTAATTTTTGATTTTCAAATTCTAAAGCCTCAATTTTCAAAACTGACTCCTTGAGAGCCAACTGGACACTTTGTAAATCATTTAGCTGTGGTTTAACATTGTTTAGTTCAATTAAGATAGTATCCAGATATCTTTCACTATCTGCTCTAACAGTTTCCACAAAAGCCAAATCACCACTTAATGATTCAGCAAGGTCCAGTTTCAGTTCTGGGTCAACCTGGTTGTCATAATCACATACCTTTTTCAAAATGATGTCCACCCATCTTCCAGTGATGACATCTTCTTTTGCCACATGCTGCTGTTGATCTTCCAAGGCCATGAAACACATGTCCCTTTCCTCTTCATCATCAACTGATGAGTCATCTGAGTACTCCCATTTTCCCTCAGTTTGTGCCATTAAGCACTGATCCTTTTCTTTTTCCATGGACAGGAGGGCAATCTGGGCCTTAAGCTTCTTATATTTAGCTTTGTAGCTATCATCAGGCCGATAAAAATTTGGGACAGGGGGACCAGTTTGGTTGTCCAACTGACTAGATCTGCATTCCTTCATAAAATGACCTTTCTTACCGCATTTATAGCAGGTAAGATTGGTTTTATCCAGAGAGCTGGAGCTGGAAGCATTGTTTGGGCCATTAAATATTTTGGATTTATGCTTAAACCTATTAAAGGTTTTAGCAATCATGGCTACCAGATCATCATCGTCAGTTTCATCACAACTATCACTAATTTCAATGGTCAGGCCAGAGTTCAAGAAACTGTTTAACATCTCCTTCATTGAGTGTGATAGGACACTCTTTGCAGACATTAAAGCAGCACAAGGTCGCTCAGTTACACTAGCTACCTTGGGACTCTGGGCATGGTTCATGGCATCCTGCTCAGCCACCAGTCTTGCAGCATCATTGTCTTCAGTGAATCTGAAGGCTCCATAGAGCGATGCAAGAGTATGGCTGTGCAGGGTTTTACCTTGTCTTAAGACAAGAACCATATTTTCCCATTTGGAAGGAAGAATATCACAAAACTTCTCAAGAAGAATATCCTTATCCTTCTCTACACCCAAGCCTCTCAACTGATTAATGAGGCTAGAAAACCTGGTGTAAGTACCAGTTAGACTTTCATTGGGTAGAGCAAAGAAGGATTCATACTTCTTGTTCAGGGAACCTTTCTGGTGACAATGGTGTCATCACCTCCTTCAAATTGAATGACTAATTCATCCCACATTGACTTGGCATTGGGGAACAACACAAGTGTTGGAATTAAGTCTTCAGGGACAGCTCCAAGGATCATGTTCTTGAGTCTGGTGTCCAGATCTACAAGTCTACGATCCTCGTTAGACCAGTGGTCTTCGAGCTTTTCTCTGGAACCTCTTCTTCCAGTTGGATCTAGAAGAGGACTTATCCCAAGAGACATGGGTATATACGGTCCATCCTTAAGGATTTTCAGCAGATATCTCTCTATCCCACCAAAATGCAAGAGCATTCTAGCCTTCCATGTACCGAAGGTCTCACTGTTTCCATCGAATTTGGGAACAGGAGTGTTGGAATAATGTACATGGACATGGTTAGGGGCAGTAGGAGGAGGAGGGTTTGTATTAACATTTTGAAGAGGTGGAGTATTAACATTTAAAGGGTTTTCATCTTGACCAGAACCATTCCCACCTTCAGTAGTAGTCATCTAAGCAGATCTAGGCAAATATTTTAGCCTTCTGCTCTGATACCACTTGTAAGTCCCAACTCAATAGATGGTACTACCTGAAGACACCTCTATGTCGATGGTGGGATTACTTTGCAATATAAGCACTGAACTGGAGACGACCAGTTGCAGTGAGCATATACCAAGTTCGGATAGATTACTTATTTAAGTGACAATAAGTAAGAACAATGCAATAATGTAAAATACTTGTAAAGTAAATTGGTGAGACAATATGTAATTTTTAAGTGTAATTTATTTATTAACTTTAAATAAATTACAAGGTTGTTGTGGAACCAAGATAATACAAAGTATGTAAATATCCTAACAACCTATGAACTACAATTGATCTACACTTGGAAATTCTCTAAACAATCAAAACACTTAAAGTTGTGAAATGTTCCTTTTAGCGATTGAGAGAATATTGCACAAGTTCACCAAGAATATTGCAGGTTTGCAAAGTATGTGTGTGTGATTCTTGTTGTGCAATGACTTGTATTTATAGGCAAAGTTGACATTGGGATGTCAACTTTGGCCGTACAAATATGGTTGAGAACATTTAAGGAATGACATTTAATTCCTTAAAATGCTGTGTAAAGTTACGGTATAAAGCAACTTTACTCAACCAGCTTTACGTACCTTTTTGTACTTTATACATAGATAAATCCTTTTATCCGTATAATAGCACATAAAGCATAAAAGTTTTTTCCTCGTAATCAGTGTAAAGCTTTGTAAGAGCTTTTCACTGATGGTCTCCAGTTTGTAACTGACTAGAATGTCAACTGGGCTTCGCTGCCATTGTCATTCTCTATCTTCCACTTGTTGTCTTCGACTTCAACTGGAATGATTCTTCAACTGGTCAGTTCTCAACTGGAGGAAGTCTTCAGTTGCGTTAACTGTACGATGCAACTGGACTTCAATATATATCTGGACAAATCTTCTTGGTCTCCAGGTGCAACTGGAGACTGGCCTGTTTCGCTGAAACTGGTCCTAACAAAATTGCAGTGCAAAATTATTCCCAGAAGGAATTCGAATCAATGGGTGAAGCTTGGAAAAGACTAAAGAAGATGTCTAGAGAGTGCTATAGGCGTGAGAGATCTTAAGCATAGTTGGTGCAACTATTCTATGGCGGTGGAATAAGCGAGACAAAGATGTACTTAGATTTGATGTGCGGAGGATCGTTTGATTACAAGACGGCCAACAGCAACTACGCAACACTTGAAGACATAGCACAACGAAAGGTAGACAAGGACTGGTTGAAGATGACGTTAATGGAAGGAGATTTCAAAAGCACGAAAGAGAAAATGGAGAGAGAAATACAAAGCCTAAAGGAGAACGGTGAAAGAAATGACCAGAACATCAGAGAAATTAAGGAACAGCTAGGCAAAACGAACGCGGTACTTGACTTGATTTACGACCGCTTGTTCTCTAAGGAAGAAACCGTGAAAGGAATAACCACAAGATCGTGGAAGGCAACAAAATCACCCCCGAATCCTCTGTAAGCAGAGGAGAAAGATGAAGATGAAGAGCCAGCAGAAGTGGAAGAGGAAACCGAAGCGGTGAGGCGAAACAGCAAGGAGTCGGGTTTTGGACGGAAGAACCAGCGCCGCTGGTGAGTTTACTACAGAGCCCAGTGTCGCTGGTATACCTTTCAGCACTGCTGGAGACCCCAGAATCACCTTCAGCGCCGCTGGGGACCTTCCCAGTGCCACTTTTGAACCCAGATTTACGCCCAGCGCCGCTGGTGAGTTTACTACAGAGCCCAGTGTCGCTGGTATACCTTTCAGCACTGCTGGAGACCCCAGAATCACCTTCAGCGCCGCTGGGGACCTTCCCAGTGCCACTTTTGAACCCAGATTTACGCCCAGCGCCGCTGGTGAAGATAGAGCAGGTCCCAACGCCGCTAACACACACCTAGCGCCGCTGTCACCTCCGAAGCCAGATTCCTGATCGTGATCGAAACCCTACAGCCGGACAGTTCCATATCCACAGAAGCTGAGGAAAAGTCGAATAGAGTAAAGAGGAGAAATTTTCAGGGACACGCTTAACGGAACAAAGGTGACGATACCGTTTACCGAGTTAGTTAGGTTTACTCCGGGGTATGCTAGGTATATCAAGGACATGATCAAGGAGGATAGAGTTTCGAAGGATGTGCATGGAATCAAGGAAGTCAAGGGAATTCTGGAGAAAGGAGACGAGTTCATCACACCAAAGTTAGACGATCCAGGTAGTTTTGTCATACCATTTAAGATAAAAGATAAGATTAGTTGTGATTGTTTAGCCGACTTAGGAGCTAGCATTAACTTGATGCCTTGGACCATATACACTAAGTTGAGTGATGCAGCTCTAGATACCACCATGATGACCATTAAGTTAGCGGATCAGACCTTCCAACGCCCCCTAGGAAAGACTAATATAGTGATAGTAACCGTAGGAGACCTCCATTTTCAGGCCGAATTCGTAGTAATGAACACCCCGGAGGTAAGAAGGTGCCAATAATCTTAGGAAGACCATTGTTGAACACAGCTAAAGCTGTGATAGAAGTGGCGGAAAGAAGGATTACAATAGGAAACGGTAGGAAGAAGCTTTGCTTGACTATGGAAGGAGACCCAGACCTAGGAAAGGACGATATAGGAATGTGTGCTGAAGAGGTTGAATTAGCAAATGTAGACAATAGAGCAAATCAGAAAATTGAGGAAGTATTAGGAATAGGATCACCAGACCGTCCATGGGATTTAGGAGAATTAGAAGAAGATGAATTCGATGGAACCTTAGTGCACACACCTAACAACCTCATTACCTCTTTAGAAGAACCACCAACGGATCTTGAAATGAAACCGTTACCGCAAGGATTGGAGTATGCCTACCTGCAAGGGAAGTCACAACTCCCGGTCATCATTTCGTCAAAGCTGAGTCAGAAGGAGAAGGCAGCTTTGATGAAAGTGCTTAGAACTCATAAGAAGGCGTTTGCTTGGAAGATAGCGGATATTAGAGGTATAGATTCGTCATACTGTAACCATAGGATACACCTAGAAACCAACTCAAAGCCAGTAGTTCAGAGACAGAGACGTCTAAACCCTAATATGAAGGAAGTAGTGAAGAAGGAAGCGATTAAGTTATTAGATGCAGGAATCATATTTCCCATTTCGGATAGCAAGTGGGTAAGCCCTATTCACTACGTACCAAAGAAAGGAGGAATGACAGTAGTGGCAAACGCGAATGATGAGATGATAGCAACTAGGACTGTTACTGGGTGGAGAGTTTGCATAGATTATAGGAAGCTTAATGAGGCCACTAGGAAAGACCACTACCCTTTACCCTTTATGGACCAAATGTTAGAACGCTTAGCAGGGAACAAGTACTTTTGCTTTCTCGACGGATTTTCAGGGTATCTTCAGATTCCCATTCATACGGAGGACCAAGAGAAGACAACATTTACTTGCCCCTACGGAACCTATGCCTATAGGAAGATGCCTTTCGGACTATGCAATGCACCTGCGACCTTTCAGCGGTGCATGACAGCAATTTTTCAGGATATGTTAGAGAAGTCAGTAGAGGTATTTATGGATGACTTTTCAGTTTTTGGAGATTCGTTTGACTCATGTTTAAGGCATTTGGATAAGATGTTAGCTAAGTGTGAGGAAACTAACTTAGTCCTGAACTGGGAGAAATGTCATTTCATGGTTAAATAAGGGATAGTGCTAGGTCATAAAGTATCTAAAGCAGGGATAGAAGTAGATAAGGCTAAGATTGATGTTATGGCTAGGTTACTGGTTCCAGTTAATGTCAAAGGAGTTAGGAGTTATTTAGGTCATGCAGGTTTCTATAGAAGATTTATTAAGGACTTTTCTAAGATAGCTAGGCCAATGACTAGACTTTTAGAGAAAGATGTTAGGTTTGACTTTGATAAGGACTGCGTTAAGGCATTTAGGAAACTTAAGACACACCTTATAGACTCACCCATAGTAGTATCACCTGATTATGCGTTACCTTTCAAGATAATGTGTGATGCTAGTGATTTTGCTGTAGGAGCCGTTTTAGGTCAGAGAATAGATAAGCACGTTAGGCCAATTTATTATGCTAGCAAAACCCTTAATGAGGCTCAAAGGAATTATACGACTACTGAGAAGGAATTGCTAGCAGTAGTCTTTGCCTTAGATAAGTTTAGGAACTACATAGTGCTGCAGAAAGTTACCATATTTACAAACCATTCAGCCATTAGATACCTGATTAATAAGAAGGATGCTAAGCCTAGGTTAATTAGATGGGTGTTACTGCTTCAAGAGTTTGATTTGGAAATTAAGGATAAGAAAGGAGCAGAGAATGTAGCTGCAGATTACCTTAGTAGGCTAGATAACTTAGATGAGGAGGAACCTGATTGTGAAGAGATAGATGAAGCTTTTCCAGAAGAGAACTTAATGAGAGTAGAAGTAGATGATAGGGAAGATGCACCTTAGTTTGCGGATATAGCTAACTACCTAGCTGCAGGAGTACTACCGTTGCACTTAGATTATTATCATAGGAAGAAATTCTTCTCAGACCTTAAGTATTATTACTGGGAGGAACCATATTTGTTTAGGATGTGTGCAGATGGTATGATTAGGAGATGTGTGTCAGAGAGTGAGAGTAGGAAGATATTAGATGATTGTCATTCAGGACCAACAGGAGGACACTATGGACCGTCCACTACGGCTAGGAAAGTTTTTGAAGCAGGGTTTTACTGGCCTGGAATTTTTCAAGAAGCCAAGACTTTAGTTAGCCTATGTGATGCATGCCAACGACAAGGATCGATAACCAAGAGAGATGAAATGCCACAAAAGAGCATACAGGTATGTGAAGTGTTCGATGTTTGGGGAATAGACTTTATGGGACCATTTCCACCATCCCATAAGTATAAGTACATACTTGTAGCAGTAGATTATGTGTCAAAGTGGGCTGAAGCCAAGGCTCTACCTACTAATGATGCTAAATCCGTCATAGATTTCCTTAAAAATTTGTTTAGTAGATTTAGAATGCCAAAAGCCTTAATTAGTGATAGGGGTAGTCATTTTGCTAATGCTCTACTAGAAAAAGAGCTTAAGAGGTATGGAGTCAATCATAGGTTTTCAACAGCTTACCACCCTCAAACTAGTGGACAAGTAGAGAACACCAATAGGGCACTTAAGAGAATACAAGAGAAGACAGTTAAGGATAACCCTAAGAACTGGGCAAATAGGTTAGATGATGCACTTTGGGCATTTAGGACGGCTTATAAGACACCAATAGGAACAACACCATATAAGTTAGTTTATGGTAAAACCTGTCATTTGCCATTAGAAGTAGAACATAAGGCTTATTGGGCACTTAGGAATTGCGATCTTGATATGTTTGAAGCAGGAGATAGGAGACTTTTACAGCTTCATGAACTAGATGAAACTAGGTGGATGGCTTATGAGAATTCTAAATTGTATAAGGAAAGGACAAAAGCTTGGCATGACAAGAGGATTAAGGCAAAAAGGTTCAAAGAAGGAGATTTAGTTTTGCTTTTCAATTCTAGATTCAAACTTAAGTCGCCTAAGTTTAAACCGAAATGGTCAGGACCATATTTAGTTATTAGGGTGTATTCTTCAGGTTATGTAGAATTAAGAGCTAAGAATGGAGATAGTTTTATAGTTAATGGGCAGAGAGTTAAGATTTATAATCAAGAAGTAGGAGAAAAAGAAGTCGATCCTAGTGACGACTTCACTTTTAAAATGACTTAAACAGGATAAAAAAAGGTAGGTTAGGAACTAACTTAGTCTATTAGGCATAGGAAATCTGTATTTTGTATTAATATTGCAGGTTAAAGAGTAAAGGGAGAGTGCGGAGCTCAGAAAGGAAGCAAAAGGTAAGTCGTATGCCGAAACGGAGTTCCCAGCGCCGCTGGGACCCTTCTGGACAGAATGTTAATTTTTCGTTTTTCTTTAGTTTTGACTTGTTTTGCAGCATAAGCGGGCTAGAATAGACTCGGATTCAGCGAGTAATAGCAGTGAGAGCTCCGAAGAGCCATGTAGACCAGATGGGTGAGACTTCACAACCCACAAACCTCATGATTTCGATATCCACTTTTCAGAAGCAAGAAAAGATAAAGATTATGACAAGCTCCATAAAGAAAGACATGAATGGTTGAAGTGGCCAAATGCAACTAAGAATGAGAAAATCCGTTTAAACAACAGGTTGGTAAAATTACAAGGAAAGGAACTCGCAAGTCCGAAGAGGATTGATTGGAGTGTGCTCAAACAGTTAGGTCTTAAGAAACAAGTGAAGAGGATGTTGTATACAAGTGTGATACCTCCTGACGGTGGTCAGGATTTTGGATGGCAAATGTGGGTGTCTCTTTTCAAGATAGAGGAAGATGTCTTTAGAGAATGGTGCTTGTAATTTTTGAGTTCAATCTATGTGGAAAACTTTAAGGAGGATGAAAGAAACACAACTCAGATAATTCATTTCAGGGCAGGAGGAGTTTGGAGACACTGCACAGTTGCAGATTTCAGGTATTTGATCGGATGTTGGGATTTTCAGTATTTGAAAGATACAGATTTGGACACATTTATCTTAGGAGGAAAGGACAAAAAGCTTGGCATGACAAGAGGATTAAGGCAAAAAGGTTCAAGGAAGGAGATTTAGTTTTGCTTTTCAATTCTAGATTCAAACTTAAGTCGCCTAAGTTTAAACCGAAATGGTCAGGACCATATTTAGTTATTAGGGTATATTCTTCAGGTTATGTAGAATTAAGAGCTAAGAATGGAGATAGTTTTATAGTTAATGGGCAGAGAGTTAAGATTTATAATCAAGAAGTAGGAGAAAAAGAAGTCGATCCTAGTGACGACTTCACTTTTAAAATGACTTAAACAGGATAAAAAAGGTAGGTTAGGAACTAACTTAGTCTATTAGGCATAGGAAATCTGTATTTTGTATTAATATTGCAGGTTAAAGAGTAAAGGGAGAGTGCGGAGCTCAGAAAGGAAGCAAAAGGTAAGTCGTATGCCGAAACGGAGTTCCCAGCGCCGCTGGAATCATGCCAGCGCCGCTGGGCACTAGCCAGCGCCGCTGGCTCCTGCACATGCATGTCCCAGCGCCACTAGGCACAATCCAGCGCCGCTGGGTGCTGAACCTGCATGTCCCAGCGCCACTAGGCACAATCCAGCGCCGCTGGCTCCTGCACATGCATGTCCCAGCGCCACTAGGCACAATCCAGCGCCGCTGGCTCCTGCACATGCATGTCCCAGCGCCACTAGGCACAATCCAGCGCCGCTGGTCTGAATGCATGCCCAGCGCCACTGGCACATCCCAGCGCCGCTGGGACCCTTCTGGACAGAATGTTAATTTTTCGTTTTTCTTTAGTTTTGACTTGTTTTGCAGCATAAGCGGGCTAGAATAGACTCGGATTCAGCGAGTAATAGCAGTGAGAGCTCCGAAGAGCCATGTAGACCAGATGGGTGAGACTTCACAACCCACAAACCTCATGATTTCGATATCCACTTTTCAGAAGCAAGAAAAGATAAAGATTATGACAAGCTCCATAAAGAAAGACATGAATGGTTGAAGTGGCCAAATGCAACTAAGAATGAGAAAATCCGTTTAAACAACAGGTTGGTAAAATTACAAGGAAAGGAACTCGCAAGTCCGAAGAGGATTGATTGGAGTGTGCTCAAACAGTTAGGTCTTAAGAAACAAGTGAAGAGGATGTTGTATACAAGTGTGATACCTCCTGACGGTGGTCAGGATTTTGGATGGCAAATGTGGGTGTCTCTTTTCAAGATAGAGGAAGATGTCTTTAGAGAATGGTGCTTGTAATTTTTGAGTTCAATCTATGTGGAAAACTTTAAGGAGGATGAAAGAAACACAACTCAGATAATTCATTTCAGGGCAGGAGGAGTTTGGAGACACTGCACAGTTGCAGATTTCAGGTATTTGATCGGATGTTGGGATTTTCAGTATTTGAAAGATACAGATTTGGACACATTTATCTTAGGAGGAAAGACATCAGCAGAACATGACCTAAAGTTAATGCATTTGTTTTGGCAAAGGATAAGTGGACAGAGCAGGCTTTCAGGAAACTCCATCAAAGCAGCAGACATTGGTAACCCAGTGCATCGGATGCTTCAGAAAGTGGTAGCCTACAATTTTAGGCACAGATCGATGAATTGGGATAAAGTATATCATCAGGATGCACAGATTTTGAGGTTCTGGATTGAGGGTGCATGATGTGTGAAATCGAGTTTGTAAAATTTATAAATAAGTACCCACTAAAAACCGACTACTACACACTTTCAGGTAGTGGACCTGATCGCATATAGTATAGTAAGTAGTAACTCCGAGATCCTTCACGGGGATTAGTTTTGAAATAATTGTTTACTAAAGTGGTTTTAGAATAAGGATGGAACCGTAGCCGAATTGCTACCTCACTTTGACAATATGAAATTAAAGAAATTGAAATGACAAGACAATTAAAAGTAAAGAAAGTTCAGACAATATAAATAAAGATCATCCACTTCGAATCCACTTGACTTCAGTTATGATTGCACACGATAAAGATCAAATTCTTTAGAGTTGACAAGATAATCGTGAAAGGATAGAAATGCTCGCGTGGTACCACCAACCGCAAGCAAATCACCCAAACACCTAAGTTGCTAGTTTAATTACCCAAGCCGGTACCACCAATGCCTAGAAAATCTCCCCAACAATTAGTTTGCTTAATTATCCAATTACCATTTATGCCTATGTGAATGAAAAAGTGGTACCACCAACCTTTTCTAAACACGTTTACCGATTAATTCCTATTATAGATTTGACATTCACCGTCATACCATGAACCGGTGACTACTGACCATAGACAATCGAATTGCAATGATAAACGTATTCACCTAGTACCACTAACGATGAACACATAAACCATCAACATCAAAAGAATAAATCACAAGGAAATAATTGATAAAGATCACGACACAACGATAATTTAATCAACTCTTGAATTAAAATATTGCAATCATATCATTCGTCAAGTTTCATCAAAGTGGATGATTATAAATCTAGCCACTCATGCTAAATCGAAAATAACAAACGAAATAAAAAGGGAACATATTGTACCAATATTTGTTGAATGTAAATTGCAAGACAGAAAATTAGATACGATCTAGATGGGTGTTCTTGAATCTTCAATGAATCCAATGATGAAATCTTGAGTCGATCCTTCGAAGAATTCGCGGTAGAACAGCTTCTAGAAAGAAAACTTGATCGATTGGGAAATTAGGTTTTTTTTTCTTTTTATACCTCCCAAAATCTGATGCAAAGAGGTTGTAACCCTGATTTCCCCGTGCAGTCACTGCGGCGCAGTGGGCATGGTGCACCCCCATTGCGGCGCAGTGAAGAGTCCCTGGAATTCTGATCATATGGTGACTGCGGCGCAGTGGGGTGTGAATACTCCCACTGCGGCGCAGTGGTAATCCACTGGAAATTCATTACTTTTACTCGGCCTTTAACTGCGGCGCAGTGGGGCAACGTCCCTCCCACTGCGGCGCAGTGGGGCAACGTCCCTCCCACTGCGGCGCAGTGTTAAACCACTGGAAAGCTTTGGCCTTGGCACCCTTTGACTGCAGCGCAGTGGGGTTGCATTCTTCCCACTGCGGCGCAGTGGGGTGTGAATACTCCCACTGCGGCGCAGTGGTAATCCACTGGAAACTCAATACTTTTACTCGGCCTTTAACTGCGGCGCAGTGTTAAACCACTGGAAAGCTTTGGCCTTGGCACCCTTTGACTGCAGCGCAGTGGGGTTGCATTCTTCCCACTGCGGCGCAGTGGGGTGTGAATACTCCCACTGCGGTGAAGGGGTAATCCACTGGAAATTCATTACTTTTACTCGGCCTTTAACTGCGGCGCAGTGGGGTGTGAATACTCCCACTGCAGCGCAGTGGTAATCCACTGGAAATTCATTACTTTTACTCGGCCTTTAACTGCGGCGCAGTGAAGAGTCCCTGGAATTCTGATCATATGGTGACTGCGGCGCAGTGGGGTGTGAATACTCCCACTGCGGTGTAGTGGTAATCCACTGGAAATTCATTACTTTTACTCGGCCTTTAACTGCGGCGCAGTGGGGTGTGAATACTCCCACTGCAGCGCAGTGGTAATCCACTGGAAATTCATTACTTTTACTCGGCCTTTAACTGCGGCGCAGTGAAGAGTCCCTGGAATTCTGATCATATGGTGACTGCGGCGCAGTGGGGTGTGAATACTCCCACTGCGGTGAGTGGTAATCCACTGGAAATTCATTACTTTTACTCGGCCTTTAACTGCGGCGCAGTGGGGTGTGAATACTCCCACTGCGGCGCAGTGGTAATCCACTGGAAACTCAATACTTTTACTCGGCCTTTAACTGCGGCGCAGTGTTAAACCACTGGAAAGCTTTGGCCTTGGCACCCTTTGACTGCGGCGCAGTGGGGTGTGAATACTCCCACTGCGGCGCAGTGGTAATCCACTGGAAACTCAATACTTTTACTCGGCCTTTAACTGCGGCGCAGTGTAAACTTGCTGAAATCTTTGTTCTTCTTTATTATCGGCTCTCGAACACTCGATCAACATCTTGGCCTAAAAATTGTCAGAAACTGCACCAATTGGACGCACAACCTATTAAGAACCTGAAAGCACTAACAAACACCATAAACGCGCCAAATGCATACAAAATCGACTCAAAACACATACAAAAAAGGCCAATAATGATGTGGGCGATCTATATAAATTGGCCACATCAAATCCCTTCACACTTGAGTGTTGCTTGTCCTCAAGCAAATCTGGAAATTAAGCAAAAGCATTCCTTGGCACGAAGCTACATAAACACATTACGAATATCCAAAAAGAAGCCAAACCAAGTATGTCAATGACAAGGACTTAGGTGAAGCAGTTTTAATCTTAAATGAAAACCTGAAATGTTTGACAATATCTGAACAATCCACAAGCCTCAATAACACGACTAAGCAAAAGTGAAACTGTGAGTCCCAAATATAGATGGTTAATTAAACCCGACTGGCAAGTACAACTGATCTTGATGGACAAGTTCAGTTTACGATCCAGATATGGATAACAATAAACAATTGACTAGATATAAAATGTAAGAACAAGTTGGCAGAAACTATATAAAGATATATATAAATATAATCAAGTATGTAGCATTGAGACACGTTGTTTTCTTTTCAATGTATTTGATTTATTGATATATAAACAAATACAAGGATTGTTGCGGAACAAAGATAAACACCCAAGTGTAAGTATCTAAACAATCCCGAAATACAAGTGATCTAATAAACTTGGAAATACTCGTAAGTTTTCTTAGAGTATATCTCACAAGTTGCAATGCTAAAGTTTCTAGGCTCTTTGCAAGTTGTGAGAAGACTTTGTATTTATAGACCAAGTCCATGATGATGTGGACAAGATCGTACAAATGTGGTTCTGAGCATTTAAGGAATTAAACCATAATTTCTTACATGCTGCACTTGGAAGAGTATATAAGTCACTTGATGTGACTTATAGTACTAGGTTCCAAGCCTATACTTTGTACCTTTTATTAATAGATAAATCTATTAACTGGATAAAGGTGTAAAGTAAAAGTCTTCCTCGTAATCAGTGTAAAGTGTTGTAAATACTTTACACTGAGATGCTTCAGTCTTGATCTGGTAGAATCACTCTTTTGCTCGCTTCTGAGATGATTCTCTTCTTCATACTTCAGTCTTTGACTTCAGAATGAATGCTTCAGATTTATCTCGATCTGAACTGAAGTGAAGCTTCAGTGAAGGAATTCTGAGACACCTCAGAATTCTGTACAAATGTCTTCACTAAACTTCAAGCTATTTCTGAACAAATTATACTTAGTCGATTTCCGACCTAACAAATTCCCCCTATTTGTTCTGAAATAGTGCATGCATCTCAGACTTCTATCTATACATGTTTGTAAGTCTGAAATGCAAGTTTTTTTGTTTAAGTTGTAAAAGTTTTCTAAGTACATCTTATAGATCATTGATGTCTCAGAATTTTACTTGTTGTTTTTCTAACTTAAACTTATCATCTACTTATTTGTTACAAGTTGCAACATATATATACAAACTGAAATGAATGTTACAAATGTAAATTCTTTACAAGTACATGATAATCTGAAAAGAAAACTACTTCTTGGCAGGCCTTGAACCAGAAGGTGCCTCAGTAGGTTTTCTCTTCAGTGGAGAATGATCCTTTTTGCCAAACAATCTGCTTTCAATTTCCACCTTGGCTTGCATCTTTTGTTGTATTCTTGCTAACCATGCACCAGTCAAGGCAGATTTTGGTTTCCCCTTCAGAATCTGGATCATCTCCCTATGCTCAGAAATCCCAAACTCGTGCACTGAAACCTGATGGTATTCTTCAGCTGCCCTTCCTTCTCTTTTAACAACCAAGTCAAAAAGCTTCAATCCATCAGCTTTTGTTACTTCCATATCAACTATCTTGGCTGGATGAGATCGATGCTTCATATAATGCTCATATTGATCCCTTTCATGTTTTCTTTGAATTTCAACAGCATCATCAGACATTGGTTTGAAGGTAGAAAGATCAGCATCACGAACACTCTTTCTTGATGATCTAGGTCCAGTCACTTTGGGTTTAGAGGTTGGTCTGAGCAACTCTTTCTCAACATTCTGAACTTCGGCCAGAATTTCCTTCCTTTTTATCGCCATTTCTTTTTCTCTATTTTTCTTTAAGTCTTCAATGGACAATTTAAAGGTCAGACTTTCCAACTTTTGTTCCAGAGGAGAGTAGTTCATCCCACACTCATATTCCAGCATATCAACTATAGCCTTTTGCACTCTTGGGTCATTTTTGATTTTCTGATATCTTTCCAATGATAACCCAAGAGCTGCAGCATCTATGTGATCAAGGGTCCCCATCTTTAGATGTTGTTCCCTTTCTCTTTCTTTGTTCTCCCTCCACATAATGAATTGGTTAGAAACCTGCTTTTGCAATGTTTCCAACTTCTTACTATCAGCTTCAAGATTATGTAAGGGATAACCTTGCTCGTCTACATTTTCACCAACAACGATTCCAGAACCCTTAGCACTTTTCTTTGGTTCTTCTTCTTTAACCTTGCCTTTTCCCTTGTCCTTTTTCTGAGGTTGTTCCCCCTGAACTGAGGCACTACCAGAAGGTACCTCAGTTTGCTTCTTGGTTGCTTCAATTATCTCTTGAGTACTAGCAAGCAAACCAATAGGCACACCACTTCCCCCTTTGGGAATCTCTAAAGGCATTTTAGCATAAAGCTCAACAGCAGATTTAATTGCCTTTAGTGGTTCCCAACTTTGTTGTTCAAGGCAATCACACATACCCTTTGCCATTGTAGCAAACTGAGCCTTTAATCTGAAAGAAGAATTCAGGTTCAGTGCTTCTTGATCTTTTATGTCCTTCAACATTTTTCTGTCTTCTTCAGTGAAGGAAGCAGGGGGAGGAGGAGTAACAACATTATCTTTCTTCAGAAGTGTTAGAATTTCATCTAACTGCTTTGACTGATTCTGAACTGAACCTTCAAGCCTGGAAACTGAATCTTTTACTTCGTTTACAGCCTTTTCCACCTTGTCATTTGTGTCTTTTGTCAGTTCAGCAATCATCATTCTAACCTCTTCACCAACTTTCTCACAGACAGAATCTGAAATCTGAGCAGCTAGATTCTGAGATAGCTCAGACTTCAGATCTTTCACAATACCAGTACTAATAGAAGTCCCAAGTTCTTTCTCATTGACACTTGGCTTCTGAACCAACTCATGAACTTCATTTCCAACAACCATAAACTCTTGCTTCAACAACTCAACACTAGATGTCAAGTTCGCAACCACCGAAGCTTGCACATCTCTCTTTGTCAACCTGAAGGCTTCTGCTAAGACTAGAATTCGAGCTTTAGTGTGTGTTTTAGTGTGTGTTAATGGAGGTTTCTAGTGAGAGAAAGTAGAGAGAGAGTAGAGAGATGTCAGGGAAAGATTAGCTTGTATTATGTGGTAAAAGGTTTACATATTCTCTTATGGAGGGGGTTTATATACATATGATCTATTTACACTATGCCCCCTTCCATTCTAGCATGTTTACATTCTAAGTACAAAACATCATAAAGTACACAAATCAACTACTACATATTATATTTCTAACAATCTTCCCCTTAGTAGTGATTTGTCAAAAATATCCAGTCCTTGTCATTCATCAAGCTCTTGTATTCGGTCTATCTTTATTTGGATGCCAGAACCAATTATCTCCTTCTGGTCTGTCATCAGGAACAATCATGTTTACTTCATAGTTTCTTGGTGGAATGTTTTGTGGGCCTGGAAGATGACTTGGCTCGTACTTGATCCAACAACCTCCTCTGCGACGTACGACGTACTTAGACTTTTGAACATTCTTTGCCTCTCTCATCATTCTGATACTGTCTCTGTACTCGAGTCTTTGGTTGATCTTGGATATTACCTTATCAAGTACTTCCTTTTTCTTTTCATCTTGATCATCTTCTTTCAAGCACAACAAAACATTTTTACAAAATTCTAGTGTTCCATCTGAATAAGAAGCAAGTTCATCCATACGAATGAAGATCTTCTTTTTCTGCTGTTCAAAAAGACAACACCAAAGGATGGTTCTTCTATGATCTGACCAATACTGAGCTGTTCAATGTTTCTGGTGTAAAGACTTTGATCTGGATATGGTACATTGATCTTTCTCTTAACCACTTCAAAACCAATTTGAAAGTCTTCCAATGAAGCGTATTGAATGCAGCTTGACATATATCTTTTAACTGCTTCAAAGGCAATAACATCTTCCTTGTACCTTTGCATTGCATTCAAGAAATGGTTGTAGAGAAAGATAATGTCATCAACTGGTAGCAGCTTAAACTGAGCTTCTGTGAATCTGTACATCTTATTGTTATCTCTTTTCACATGAAAGCAAGGTACAGATATAGAAATCCTTTTAACCAAAATCACTCTGACGAGCACCAAAATCTTGTGGTTTCTTTGTTCTTCCAGAAGCTTTGGATTGTATTGCTTAGTGAGTTTGAGAAGCTCTTTGTATTCTTCAATTTGTCTTGCTTCCTTAAACTTATACATCGAATCCAATTCTGGTCTCTTTGTTTTGGTTACTTTTGTAGCTCCACAGAAGATTGGATAAGCTCTTTCTTCCAGAAATCTTGACTTCTTAGCTGCCTCCTTTGGCTTAACACCCAGAGCAACCATTCTTTCTTTATCCCTCAAGAAGTATCCCCGATTAATAAACCTCTTTTGTTCCTCAGTTAATTCTGTTGGAAAATAATCAGGAAGGACTTCCTCGGATATGATTGCTTCTTTCAACACTTGTTTATACGTTGATTTCTTGAAATTCTGGGATGCAGCTTCAGGAGTCTTTCTTAATTCATCAAAACTATTGAAGTCTTCAAACGTATAGTGTTGAGGAGTTGTGAAACCCTGAGTAGAAGATTCTCCAGCTTCTTTTTCTGCTTGAAGAACCTGTTTCAAAATAATCAAGATCTGGGAAGTCTTCAAACACAGGTTCCTCAACAGCTTCATCATTTTTTGGATTCTCAACTATTTCTGGCTCATCAAATGTTACATTATCTTTCAATGCTTCAATATCTGCATCATCTTCAGCATATTCCATAACTTCACTTTCAATCACAAATCCTTCTTCTTCATTAACCTCAATATTTCCAAACTCTTCTTCACTTTCTACATCTGACTCAGCACCAAACACATCAACTAACCTTTTACCACATAATACAAGCTAATCTTTCCCTGACATCTCTCTACTCTCTCTCTACTTTCTCTCACTAGAAACCTCCATTAACACACACTAAAACACACACTAAAGCTCGAATTCTAGTCTTAACAGCTTCTCTGATTGCAGAGCTCACCTTGTTGCAAGTCATCACCAGCTCATTCAGCTTCCCAACCACTAGTCCTTCATTACCAGCAACTTTGGTCAACTCAGTTCCAAGGAACATCTGAGCACCTTTCATATCAGCCAAGGAACTAGTGTTGGCAGTTAGAGATTTGGTTAAGTCCTCCACCCTTAAAATAAGGCCTTGGACTTCGGTTTGTGTTTTCTCTAACTGTGCTTCTATATTCAAAGGAGGTGGGGGTTGTGTAGAAGCAGGAGCCACAAATGGTAAACTTCCAAGCCCTTTAAGTACTTTGTTCATTTGAATGTCAGTTGGACTCTCAGATTCTGTCTCAGAATCCAAGTCCTTCTCTGAGGGGGCATCATAGTTGATTGGTGGTGGTATGTTGTGAATTTGGGGATGAAGAAATTGAAGTGATGGAGTGAAAGATGGATCGGTTACATATGCGGGAGTGGTACCTGGTGGAAAGATTGGATTTTGGTGAGATGGTGGTGGTGGAACATAAGGCTCATTGTCTTGTTCTGGTTGTATTTCTGGGGGAGGAGGAGGGGCGTTTGCGAGGATGGGGGCTGGCTCAGAATCAGATTGATTCGCCTCCAATAGTTCCTCGTCAAACTCAAAGTCAGCAAGAGAATCAAGATTCTCCTGAGGTAGCTCATCGTCATCCCAGAAAGCATTCACTTTTGCAATCTGGTCAGATATGCCCTGGTTTGGGTCACTAGTACCCTCACCAGATTTTGGTTCAACAGCTGCAGAAGCAGTTGCATCGTCACCAGATTCAGTGATTGTCAACATCTCTTTAGGTCGACTAACGGGTCCTACATTCTTTTGTAGCCCACTTAGTGACCTTTCTGAACCAGCTAGTGTGGCTGAGACAGTTTTAGTAAATACCTGAAGCATAGCAGAGGAGAGTTTAGGCTCATCTTCAGTAATGGTTGCCTTTGAGAAATCTCTGCCATATTCAGGTACAGAAGCTTCAGGTCCAGCTTGATTATAAGCTTCTCCAAGGATATCCATAAAACACAAGCTTAAAAATCTTGGGAAAGCAATATGCAGACTTCTCTTTCCTTTTAATTTTGTAATCAACTGAGCAAAGAGAATCTCAGCAAAATCTGCTTGCATCCCATTCCAAATGTAATACCCCATCTCAACTTGGGGTAATGAAAGTTGGTCCAACCCTCCATGGTTGCCACCAAGACTCTCCACAATCTGGGTCCAGAAGAACCTCCAGCAATTGCCAAAACCAGACATGAAAATGTGTCCAGAGGTCTTCAAATTACCATCAGCATCCTCCATATCATCATGACCAGTGGCGACTAGAACCTCCCTGAAATTGACTCCTTTAAGTCTTTTAGCAAACACCTGGGGAGGTTCGAGGTAGTTCAGATGAAGGGAATTTCTGAACCCCTCAATAGTGATGACACACTTCTTGGTGCCTTCATTGAGAGTGAAGGAGATGGATTGCTCATCTTTACTCACCACAGCAGTGTACCAGAATTCAAGCAAGTATCGATGATACAGTGCTTGAGGATTTGCGGTCAACGCATAATGGAAAGGGGACTGCTCCCAAAAATTGTTGATTCTCAACTATTTCTGGCTCATCAAATGTTACATTATCTTTCAATGCTTCAATATCTGCATCATCTTCAGCATATTCCATAACTTCACTTTCAATCACAAATCCTTCTTCTTCATTAACCTCAATATTTCCAAACTCTTCTTCACTTTCTACATCTGACTCAGCACCAAACACATCAACTAACCTTTTACCACATAATACAAGCTAATCTTTCCCTGACATCTCTCTACTCTCTCTCTACTTTCTCTCACTAGAAACCTCCCTGAAATTGACTCCTTTAAGTCTTTTAGCAAACACCTGGGGAGGTTCGAGGTAGTTCAGATGAAGGGAATTTCTGAACCCCTCAATAGTGATGACACACTTCTTGGTGCCTTCATTGAGAGTGAAGGAGATGGATTGCTCATCTTTACTCACCACAGCAGTGTACCAGAATTCAAGCAAGTATCGATGATACAGTGCTTGAGGATTTGCGGTCAACGCATAATGGAAAGGGGACTGCTCCCAAAAATTGTTGATTCTCAACTATTTCTGGCTCATCAAATGTTACATTATCTTTCAATGCTTCAATATCTGCATCATCTTCAGCATATTCCATAACTTCACTTTCAATCACAAATCCTTCTTCTTCATTAACCTCAATATTTCCAAACTCTTCTTCACTTTCTACATCTGACTCAGCACCAAACACATCAACTAACCTTTTACCACATAATACAAGCTAATCTTTCCCTGACATCTCTCTACTCTCTCTCTACTTTCTCTCACTAGAAACCTCCCTGAAATTGACTCCTTTAAGTCTTTTAGCAAACACCTGGGGAGGTTCGAGGTAGTTCAGATGAAGGGAATTTCTGAACCCCTCAATAGTGATGACACACTTCTTGGTGCCTTCATTGAGAGTGAAGGAGATGGATTGCTCATCTTTACTCACCACAGCAGTGTACCAGAATTCAAGCAAGTATCGATGATACAGTGCTTGAGGATTTGCGGTCAACGCATAATGGAAAGGGGACTGCTCCCAAAAATTGTTGATTCTTCCCATTAAGGTTTCAGACTTCACATTCAATTGAGCCAAAAAGTTGCTCATGTTAAATCGGATTTGAGAAGGTGTGAAGTTCTTTGGCCATGTGGCAGATGTTTTCACATCACTCGATGGAGTATATTCAAAATTTATGAGTGATTTGTGTGAAGAAGAAGATGATGATTTAGACATTTTAAGAATTGAAAAATGAAAATGAAAGGAATATGAAGAGTTAAGGAATTTTGAGAGTAAATATGAGAGAGATTGATGATTGGGAAGTAAATGAAAAACGAAGTAAATGAAAAACGAAGTAAATGAAAGAATGAGAAGGAATTGTGAATTTAAGATGGAATACAAGGTGATTTTCCAACTAAAAACAATTAAAAATAATTTTTTGAATTTCAAACCCCAAGACTCATAAAATATTTTATATTCGAAAATGATTTGATTGGGAAGTAAATGAAAGAATGAGAAGGAATTGTGAATTTAAGATGGAATACAAGGTGATTTTCCAACTAAAAACAATTAAAAATAATTTTTTGAATTTCAAACCCCAAGACTCATAAAATATTTTATATTCGAAAATGATTTTGATTGGGTTTGAGATCCTAAAATGATTTCTGGGGTCAAATCAGCATTAAATGCAAAGCCGTTTGAGTGACCCCACCTTGCAACATTTTTTCAGAAAAAGTACTCATTTCTTTTCCTTTTACGGCGCACCTTGTGTGACACATAAGCATGACCAACGTAAGTTAAAAACATAGTATGCAGTAGGTCACGTGTACACACAATTGACCAAGTATCAAAAAGAAAATATCTTGAAAGGTTGTTGTATTTCAGTGATGACTAAACAATTTCTGAGAATGGTCAGTTCCAAAGAGATCTGAACCATCTCAGTCAATAAAATTCAACTGAAATATTTTTGATTTTCTGAAGTGCTTCAGTTAAATACATTTTTCTGAGCAAAAAGTTCATCCTTAAAAATGAAGGTTTATTTTAATGTTTGAAAAATATTTAACATTCCCCCTGAAGTGATGATCCATGAATTAATAAGTGCCAAGATAGTATCACAAAGGCGTTCGATAGCTAGGCGAGCAAAAATTACATGGATCGCTCAGACTGGTGAACCAGATCAGTGTCACTGAGGCGTTCATAACAAGATTACCAGTCTAAGGATTTAACATGCCCAACTCACTGATTAGATGTTTAAAGGTTTTGACATCTAAAAGTTTTGTGAAAACGTCAGCGAGTTGCTTATCAGTGGGAATAAAGTGCAATTCAATATCTCCTTTCAGAATATGATCACGAATGAAATGATACCTGAGGTCGATGTGCTTGGTTTTCGAATGAATCACAGGATTGTGAGATATGGCAATGGCACTAGTGTTATCACAAAAGATTGGAGTCTTTGTGTAAGTAACACCATAATCAGTCAGCTGGTTTTTCATCCATAGAATCTGAGCACAACAACTTGCTGCAGAAATGTACTCAGCTTCTGCAGTGGATAGTGATACTGCAGTCTGTTTCTTACTAGTCCAGCTTACTAATTTGCCACCAAGGAAATGACACCCACCAGTGGTACTTTTCCTGTCTATCTTGCAACCTGCATGATCAGAATCTGAATAACCCATTAGATCTAGACTAGAGCCTTTGGGATACCAAAGACCCAGTCTGGGGACACCTTTAAGGTATCTGAAGATCCTTTTAACAGCATTTGCATGTGCTTCTCTGGGATCAGACTGAAATGTAGCACAAAGGCATGTTGCAAACATTATGTCTGGTCTACTTGCAGTTAAATACATCAGTGAACCAACCATACCACGATATTTTGTATGGTCCACTGGTTTTCCATGTGGATCAGAATCCAAAGTTAATGGAGCAGAAATAGGAGTATCTTTTGATGAGACTGAATCAAATTGACATTTCTTTAGTAAATCTCTGACATATTTTTCTTGGTTTATGAAAATACCATCTTCAGTTTGTTTTACTTGAAGTCCCAGAAAATATGTCAGTTCACCCATCATACTCATTTCATACTCAGAAGACATGATTTTAGAAAAAATTTCACACATCTTCTCATTTGTAGAACCAAACACAATATCATCAACATAAATTTGTACTAAAAGGATATCACTTTTATCATGCAATATGAACAAAGTGTTATCGATTGCACCACGTTTAAAACCATTTTTAAGAAGATGTTTAGTAAGAGTATCATACCAGGCTCTGGGTGCTTGTCTCAGACCATATAAGGCTTTGTTCAGTCTGTACACCCAATGTGGTTTTTCTTCATTGATGAACCCTGGTGGTTGATACACATAAACGACTTTTTCTAGTTCTCCATTCAGGAATGCACTTTTGACATCCATTTGATAGACTTTAAATTGATGATGAGCTGCAAAAGCTAAGAAAATTCTGATAGCTTCAAGTCTAGCAACTGGTGCAAAAGTTTCATCAAAATCTATTCCCTCTTCTTGTGCATATCCCTTTGCAACAAGTCTTGCTTTGTTTCTGATGATATGACCATCTTCATCCATCTGTTTCTGAAGACCCATCTTGTCCCAATTGGTTCCTTCTTCAGGTTACTGGGACAAGGAACGAGTTCCCATACATCGTTTCTTTAAACTGGTTGAGCTCATCTTGCATGGCTTCAACCCAGCTTGGGTCTTTCATAGCCTCGTCAATCTTCTTGGGTTCAATAAGAGATAAGAAACTGACGTTTAAGCATTGATCGCTTGTGGCTCTTCTGGTCTGAACCCCACTAGTGGAATTCCCAATGATTTGCTCGATAGGATGTGCTTTAGTCCACTTAGTGTATTGACCAGGATGAATAATGATATCAGTGCAAGAACTTCTCTGAGTAACTTCAGGAGGAGCTTCAGAAAATACATCTGCAGCTCCTTCTTCTTCCTGCAGATCATGACTTGCATCATGAAATTCTTCAGATTGAGGTTGCTCAGTGGAGCCTGATATCAGAGGAGAAGCAGCATAAACATCTGATCCAATAGTCAGTTCAGAAGGTAGTTTGAAACTGACTGGAGGATAAAATGGAATGTTGCTAGGCTTGTTTATTATTGGTTCTGAACGAAGATGTTCAGAAGCATGTTCAGGTGACTGATCAGTTTCAGAAACAGGATCAGAATCACCAAAACTTATTGGACTTTCTGAGGGAGGTACAGGGATGGAATTTTTAAAGATTGCAGAATTGGATTCATCAAAGGTAACATGAATTGACTCATCAACCTTTTCAAGTCTCTTGTTAAAGACTCTAAAGGCTTTGCGATTTGATGAGTATCCTAGGAAGTATCCTTCATCAGCTTTTGCATCAAATTTTCCAAGCTGACTAGAATCATTCAGAATGTATACTGGACACCCAAATACATGGAAGTATCCAATATTAGGCTTTCTATTTCTGAGTACTTCATAGGAGGTCTTCTTGTGTCTTTTGACGTAGATAGATCTGTTCTGAGTGTAGCATGCAGTTGCAATAGCTTCAGCCCAGAAATTCTTGGGAAGACCAGATTCATTCAACATACTTCTAGCAGCTTCAATCAGCGTACGATTCTTTCTTTCTACAACACCATTCTACTCTGGTGTGTGGGCTGAGGAGAAGTTCTGAGATATGTCAGTTTCAGTGCTGAAGGACTCCAGAGTGGCATTTCTGAATTCAGTGCCATTGTCACTTCTGAGCTGACAAACTTTTCGCTTGTATTTGAGCTCAATTTGTTTGATGAGAGCAATGATTTCAGCAGCAGCTTCACTTTTGGACCTGAGAAAAATCACCCAGCAGTATCTTGAATATTCATCAACTATAACAAGGGTGTATTTCTTTCCTGCTCTGGTCTGAACATTCACTGGTCTAAAAAGGTCCATGTGAAGCATATGAAGAGGTTCAGTAATACTAAAGCTTTGCTTTGTCTTGAATGAAGCTCTTTTCTGCTTACCCATTTCACAACCTGGACATGGCTTGTCTTTGTTGAAAGACATAGAGGGTATCCCATCAACAAGTTGTTTTCTTGACAACTTATTAATGTTCTTGAAGTTCAGATGGGATAGTCTCTTGTGCCACAACCAATTTGTGTCTTCATCTGCCTTTGAGTAGAAACATTGTTCAGAGGTAGAAGGATTCATATCAATGACATAAATGTTTCCCTTTATTGGTGCAATCAGTACCACCTTTCCATCTCTGTTGAATATGGTGCCTTGTGAAATATCAAATAAAACCTTGAAGCCATCATCACACAGTTGACTGACACTAATTAGGTTATATTTCAAACCGTTCACATATGCAACACGTGTGAATTTGACTTGACCATTATTCACCACACCATATCCCTCAGTTTTTCCATTTCCAAACACTATTGAGGGCCCCTCTTGCACCCTATATTCCTCTAGCAGGGTCTGATAACCAGTCATGGTTCGGCCAGCAGCACTGTCCAGAAACCATATGTTCTTCTTTCGGTCTCCCTGCACACAATCAAAGATTAGTTCTTTTTGGGAACCCATCTTTGGATGGGTTCACTAGACTCTCCCTTAGCAGTCTCAGATTTCTTTGGTTCATAAGGAACAGAAGGATCAAAGAGGATTTCAGTCATTATTTCAGATGACAGAAAAATAGTTGGTTTGATGGGGTTTTCAACCTTTTTCTTTTCAGATTTCTTCTTGGTTTGCTTAGAAAAAGGTTTTGTGTTTTGTTTAGGTTGAAGAGGAGTGGTTTCAACATTTTTTAAACGTGCATTACAGCTCTGCACTTGTCTAGCCAATAGTTGAAATTGACTTTCTAACCTTAACAAAATAGATTCTTCATTAGACACCTGAGCCTTACCAGAATCTGTGGTAGAAGGCTCAGTGGGGGAGATATTTTTCTTCTTCTTTTGGCCTTTAGAGACCTTAGATGAAGTCTGAGGGGATGGCTTTTTGGTTTTAGCCTTTCTTTCTGAACCAGTTGTCTGAGCTGTTTCAGATTTACCCTCAGATTGTTCCTGGACTCTATCAGTCACAGTTTTCTGTTTGCCAACTTTAGGAAAAATAATTTCAGGTTTCATTTCCTTTGGAAGTGCATCTAAATCAGTGATTATAGATGCCATGTGAAGATCACCAGATTCATATGCTGTTTTTTGATTTGCAAAAGTATTTTTAATTGCAGCATCTGGTTTTGGTGCACTCATCCAAGACTTAATTATTTTCTGCTCTTTTTCAAGGATGGTTTTTAACTCTTCTTTTTCCAACTCTAAAGTGGCAACCATAGACTGATAACTTTTTAGAGCCAAATGAACATCTTTCAGTTCTTTCAATCTGGCATGACTAGCGTTCAGTTCAGAGGCATTGTTTTCAAACATTTTTAGGCTTTCTGAACGCACTGTCTCAACAAAGGAGATGTCAGCCTCTAAAAGAACCAAAAGGTCCAGTTTGTGTTCCTCATTTCTTCATAGCCAAAATTACTGACCTTTTTCATCACTATATCCACCCAGTGACCAGATTCAACATCGGATTTGACCAAATGACCTTGATCTTCTTGTGCCATGAAACACATGTCCCTAACTTCTTCCTCATCATCAGATGATTCATCAGAGTCTTCCCACTTTTCAGTTTTGGCAATCATACAACTGTTGCTTGAGTTGTCTTGTGCCAAAAGAGCCATATGTGCCTTCAACTTTTTGTATTTGGCCTTATAGCTGTCATCAAACTTCTGAAAAATAGAATGGTTAGGAGCAGATTGTGATGATGAAGGTTGACTAGATCTGCATTCCTTCATGAAATGTCCTTTCTTGCCGCATTTAAAGCATTCAAGATTAGACTTGTCAATAGAAGCACAGGAAGCAAAAGGTTTGCCAGATCGATTTGATTTGGCCTTAAAACGATTGAACGTTTTAGCCAGCATGGCAACCAAATCATCATTGTCATTCTCATCACAATCATGAGTGACATTAGCAGAGACACCAGTTTTTAACATTTCAGAAACCATCTTCTTCATTGAGTCAAATACATCACTCTCAGAAGATAGTAAAGCAGTACTTTGTGGTTCAGAATACTGAACCGTACTAGAACTGGTAGAAACATGATTCTTGGCATCCTGCTCAGCCAAGGCTCTTTCAGCTTTGTTCTCTTCAGTATATCTGAAGGCTCCATAAAGGGAAGCAAGAGTATGACTGTGCAAGATTTTGCCTTGTCTCAAGACCAAGATTAAATTTTCCCATTTAGAAGGTAAAATGTCACAGAATTTTTCCAACAAAATTTCTTTGTCTTTGGTTACACCCAGGGCTTTCAGTTGGTTTACCAGATTTGTAAATCTGATGTAGGTTTGAGTTAAAGACTCCCCAGGGATAGCAAAGAAAGACTCATATCTTTTGTTTAAAGCAACTTTTCTTGTGACAATTGTCTCATTCGTGCCTTCAAACTGTGTCATTAGTTCCTCCCACATTAATTTGGAATTTTCAAGTAAAACAAGAGTGGGCATTAGGGTTTCTGGAACTGCGTATAAAATCATATTTTGTAACTTGGTGTCCAGGTCTACAAGTCTATGATCTTCCTCAGACCAATGATCCTTCTCCTTAGGTGACTGCCTAGGAGTCCCATCGGCATTTCTGACAACAGTGGAGGCATTCATAGGGACAAAGGGTCCTTCTTTTAAGATATCTGGTAAATGTCTCTCAACACCAGCAATATACTTAAGCATGCACGCTTTCCATGTTTGAAAGTTTTCACTGTTCCCATCAAACTTGGGAACAGGATTATTTGGAAAGTGTACGTGTACATTGTGTGATGGTATATTGTTGTTGATGAGAGGGGGTGGGGTAGCATTATTAGGGTCAGGTCGTTCTTGTTCGAAGTCAGCCATCTATGCAGATCAAAGGTTAATGAATTGATAAAATTCAACCTTGTGGCTCTGATACCAATTGTGAGTCCCAAATATAGATGGTTAATTAAACCCGACTGGCAAGTACAACTGATCTTGATGGACAAGTTCAGTTTACGATCCAGATATGGATAACAAAAAACAATTGACTAGATATAAAATGTAAGAACAAGTTGGCAGAAACTATATAAAGATATATATAAATATAATCAAGTATGTAGCATTGAGACACGTTGTTTTCTTTTCAATGTATTTGATTTATTGATATATAAACAAATACAAGGATTGTTGCGGAACAAAGATAAACACCCAAGTGTAAGTATCTAAACAAGCCCGAAATACAAGTGATCTAATAAACTTGGAAATACTCGTAAGTTTTCTTAGAGTATATCTCACAAGTTGCAATGCTAAAGTTTCTAGGCTCTTTGCAAGTTGTGAGAAGACTTTGTATTTATAGACCAAGTCCATGATGATGTGGATAAGATCGTACAAATGTGGTTGTGAGCATTTAAGGAATTAAACCATAATTCCTTACATGCTGCACTTGGAAGAGTATATAAGTCACTTGATGTGACTTATAGTACTAGGTTCCAAGCCTATACTTTGTACCTTTTGTTAATAGATAAATCTATTAACCGGATAAGGTGTAAAGTAAAAGTCTTCCTCGTAATCAGTGTAAAGTGTTGTAAATACTTTACACTGAGATGCTTCAGTCTTGATCTGGTAGAATCACTCTTTTGCTCGCTTCTGAGATGATTCTCTTCTTCATACTTCAGTCTTTGACTTCAGAATGAATGCTTCAGATTTATCTCGATCTGAACTGAAGTGAAGCTTCAGTGAAGGAATTCTGAGACACCTCAGAATTCTGTACAAATGTCTTTACTAAACTTCAAGCTATTTCTGAACAAATTATACTTAGTCGATTTCCGACCTAACAGAAACAAATGAGCCTATCGAAATCATCCTACTCCAACGAACTTACTATTGGGGTTGAATATATATGAATAATCACTCATTGCTCAGTCGTGATGCATATCTTACCATAGGCTTGAACAAGGATCATAGCTTCACCAACATGGCGTGAGCACCAAGTACATCATCAAAATTTGGCATATAAGTCGGTTGTAAAGTTAGGCTAAGGGTATTTACAATGGGATATGAGAAATTTAGGTTAGTGATAGGAAGTAACAAAAGTATAAGTTATGTACAAAATAGTGTAATCAAACCCTTACCATTGATTGCCACCAACCCATAAGATGCAATCCCATGAACACATCTCAAAAGTAACAAGCAAACCCGACACCATTGTGGTGTATCAACTTCAAACAACTTAGGAACAACCAAATCTTCCATTCTATTTACGAACCAAATGATACAACAATTCTTTAGACATATAAAAATGAGAAGTACCCACTAGTAGCCCAAGTTCTTTTCTTTCTTTTTTTTTTCTTATTTCATTTTTTCTCTTTTTTATTTTTTATTTTTTCTGTTTTTCACTTCACTTTTTTTTTATTTGAACCATTTTTACTCTACTAGTAGGCACCCTCTTACAATGATGAACAATGTCTATAACAATACACTTTATTTGAACAATCCAAGACATTCCCCAATAACTTGATCAATCGACGTATTCCCAAAGACCAAGAATATTCCAACTAACAACCCACTGAGGCTCTCCCAACCCGTCCAAACAAACCAATGACAATCAATGGCCCCCCAAAATTAGACTATCGGTATGGCGAGGTAAAGTTTACATATTTAAGTGGATTTATACAAAGGAAAAGGCTAAGTTCAAAAAGTGTGTCTAAGTGTATCTTGCACTAAAGATGAGTGCAACAAAGGTTTACAAAGAAAGGAAAATCACTGACCAGAGTAGCCAGCTACACAAAACATGTATGTACATGTATAAAAGTATGTATACTAAAGGTAAAAATATACATAAGCAAGGGGTGAAATAGAAAGAAAATACGGGTTAAACCTAGTATGTCAATTCGTCATCCAATCTACTTATATCACAAAAGTGATCTCACTGCGGTCTCGTAACGATCACCAGGCCAAGTTCTAGCTCAACACATCACCGGCACACTCATATCAAAGAAAGTAACCCGGAAATGGAATAAATTAATCTCAAACATGCACATCATAGTTCAGAGTTCAAGATAGAACCCTTACTCTTGGATAAAATCCAAAAGCCCACGAGAGGGACACATCCACAAGAACGGTTAAATCTCAATGGCAAAACAACAAAAGAGATATATCCGGTTGCTTAAACCTATTTGCCACCCCCCCCCCCACACACACACACACTTAAGATGGACAATGCCCTCAATGTCCAATATTCGGTCAAAACTAAGGTAAATAGGGTAAGCAAAATAGACAGAAAGAATGAGAACACATACCGGATCATGAACACAGTCAGTTTCAAAACAAGTAAGTCGACCCCGCACCACAAATTGCTCTTCCTAAAAGGGAAGTCCAATTTGCTTGACGGGAGAAACAGA
This sequence comes from Erigeron breviscapus, assembly GCA_034093135.1. NCBI lineage: Eukaryota > Viridiplantae > Streptophyta > Magnoliopsida > Asterales > Asteraceae > Erigeron > Erigeron breviscapus. Next base: position 49,227,125 of record CM067175.1, on the reverse strand, counting down.
CTAGCCCAAAACGGAATGTGCGAGAGTTGTGTGTGAAACAATGTCAATAAAGATGCCAATTAAAAATGTTGCGCCGAACTTACTGCCAGCATGTGACATCATAGTGAGCTACTAACACGATCACACAATCAAACAAATCAATGCCAACGAATGTAGGTGAGAATGAGAATCCAACGGGTCCTCCCCCCACACTTGGGTTCCACTAAGTATTTCCATCAATTCAGATCAAACCTGTTCAATTACACATCACAAGAACAAATCCCAAATATCCATACAAAGTGCAAACTAAAAAGAGTATAATGCAGGAAATAAAAGAAACAAAGGAAAGTACAAATGTTTCATCACCCCGTAGGGTGGATAGACAATGATAACGAAAGTAATGACATGAGAATACCAACATAACCAAACATCATATGATTCCATCCCACGGTACCGGATAGGAATCATCTCCACTACTGCTGATGTCTATGATAGCCATAAGGTAGTCCGGGTTGTCCAAAAATACTCGTCACCCAATCGGACGCCTCCTCCTGAGCTGCACCCGAACCACCTGCATCTCCTCCCGAATGACCAGCATCAAATCCTGAATGAGCACCTGCATCCAAACCTGCAAAAGATGAAGAATCACCGCCAACATGACCACCCTGGAAGACCCCAAACTGCACTGGACCTCGAGGAGAACCTCCTAAATCATGGGGTGGTGGTGACATGTTCCCCGGGGCAGTCATACGAGAGAAAAAGGACTGACCCCCCTGACGATAATCGGGGACATAAATAGGCGGTGGAGAGAACGGAGGAATCGGGTCAGGTCGAACAAACTCCAGACTGTGATACTGAGCATCCCACATCGGCTGATAATAATCAAGTGTGTAATTAGTGTGGGCTTGTTGTGATCCAACCCAGGTGAAATCCTGGTCCACCCTCCGCTGGTAAGCATCAAACTCTCGCTGACTGTTCTGCTGAGCCTCAAAGATATTCTGAATAGTGTTCCCCAAAAGTGTTAAATCAAACGAGCGAGGGATGGGAATGTTACGTCCAGTCCTCCTCGGGGGCTCCTATGGAGTATCAGCCATCTCAACATCAGCCTCTTCATCCTCCTCCTGTACAGGAGGTGGTCCTTCAACCTCACCCTCATCATCTAACAACTGCTCCTGCTCATTTGCTTTCTTTTTCTTCAAAATCTTTTCCCTATAAAGCTCATTATACGTAAAATCCTCCTGATGCACTGGTAATGAAAGATAAGTCTGGCAATCATCAGAAGCAAAGACTCCCATCCTCTTATAAATGACCGTGATAAAATGTCCCAAAACCAGATTCGAATCAGAATGATTACACATACGGTCCAACAGTACAAGAGGAGGCAAAGCAAACCTGGATGGAGCTCCCTCAGAAAATAACTTAAGTACCAAAGATCATTCTGGTACGCCTTCTCCCATTGAGTAGAACGCTGTACCAAGAAAGTCACAATCATCCGGTGGAGCAACCTCAAACGTACATTCTTAATCTTTGACACACCACTTGTGTATGTCCATGTTTCTCCCCCCGTGATCCTGGTGTAATACTCCAAGATAGACTCTCCATCACCCAAATCGGCTCATGTTCTATACCCCTTCTTCAAAATAGCCCTAAACTCTGCATTCTGCAACTCCTCCCTCGTATACATCCCACAGTAGTAACCAAATTCAGCAATTGACAGCTTCCTCTGCTGTCCCCCACAGTAAAACGAGACTAACCTCTCCTCAAAAATATCCTTGACTTTCCCTAACTCCTTCTTCAGTTTCAAGGTCGAATAGAACTCTAAGTATAACCCACGGTAGGCGGCTTCACGGTTAGCAAATACCCGCCGCCAAATATCACAACTCACGTCATGCCCTCTTGACTCACCTCCAACTCTCAAACTCATAGAAAACCACCGTCGAATGTCCTCCTGTACTCCAAATACCTGAGCTTGAAAAGGAGTTAGATGTCTTGAGGGAAGGACCGCATGCTTAGAAAGCTTATACAACTTGTTCTTGTATATGTTCTTTTGGGGCTGCCTAATTCCCTCAAATGATAGCCAAGCATGTCGCTCATTCAGTTCTTCAATAAATGTAAGCGGCACCTCCACTTGTTTCTTTGAACTCGGCACATCAACGGCCTCACTGGATTGCCCCTCAACCATTTTCCTTTTTCCTGCGGCCTTATCTATAGCTCCCGCTCCCTGCATTCACACACATGAAAAACGACTAATCGTGAGTAATAAGAATGCAAAGTTGGAAACTATAATAAAAAAACAAAAATCTTGGCAGGGAAGTACCCCCACTACGGCGCAGTGGGCATGCTTCACCCTCACTGCGCCGCAGTTGGGCAAAAAGACAAAACGGGCAGACGATCCTCACTGCGGCGCAGTGAGGCAATGCACCCCCTCACTGCGGCGCAGTGAGGCACAAATACTGGGCAAGTTTATTAGGGTTCATCACGATATAGCACAAAAAAAGGGAAATCTAACAATCAAACATAGGGAAAAGATCCAGTATTCTCCACTTAGAACAACCTATATCAACATTCCCCCATACTTGTTCTTCAAATCAAATCCCCAAATTGTTTCAAAACCCTAATTTCAAAATCAAAATCATTAATGGATGAACAAAGTGAAAGATTTAACACCCCATTAACTTCTATTGCCCACAAACATCAAAATCCCTAAGTTAATTCGAAAGATTAATCTAGCATAAACCCTAGAAATTAAAACTTCAAGAAATAAAAGGAAAATACAAAGAAACAAAAGAGAAAAACTTACACTTCTTCCCATTATGCAATGTTATGAGGATGAAAATCTGGAAGATTGATTAAAGATGGAAGAGAATGGAAGAATTTGATGGAAAGGATGGGTTTCTAGTTAGTTTTTTTTTTAGCTCCTTTTTTCGGTTTTGAGAGATGAGATGAAAGAAAGATAGATAAAAAGTGAAAAGTGAATGAAAAATAAGTCTCACCTATACTTACATCGGCCAGTTTGTGGCTTACCTGGCATCCCACTGCGGCGCAGTGAGGATGTTTTACTCCCATTGCGGCGCAGTGGGAATTATTTCACACGCGGGCAGGGGCTTTTCAATGCGGCGCAGCTAGGCTTTCCAACCCCCACTGCGGCGCAGTGGGAAGTCCCTGGAAATTTCCTTCACACATTTTTTTTTTGACAAAACTCAAATCACACTTACCCGGAACCACATCGAATCAAAACCACACCTGCACTTACCAACTAAAACAAGATTAAAACTAAATAATTCGAAGAAAAGTATAATGCAAGAAACTAAACACGGGTTGCCTCCCGAGAAGCGCTTAAGTTATTAACGAGTCTTTAGCTTGACTCGACCAACCTTCAAGTTTCCAATTCAAACACGGGGATCTCATCAAATATCCCCTCGACCTTCTTTTCTTCCAAATATAGCTTAAGTCGATGACCATTGACAATGAACGATCCTTCACCATTTCGCTTAAACAACTCAACATATCCCGACGGGTACACGTGCTTAATCTCAAACGGTCCAATCCATCTAGAAGTTAGTTTAGGTTGTTTAATCTTAAATTTAGACAAGAATAACAACACTTTAGCCCCAACCTTAAACTCCTTTCTACGAATCCTCTTATCATGCCAAATCTTGGTTCTCTCCTTATAAAGCCTCGAATTCTCATAAGCACCTAGCCTAAGCTCATCAAGCTCATGAAGTTGCAACATTCTAAGTTCACATGATTCCATCAAATCCAAATTCAAATTCCTTAAAGCCCAATACGCCTTATGCTCTATCTCAATAGGAAGATGGCAAGTTTTGCCAAAGAGCAACCGGTATGGTGTGGTGCCAATCGGCGTCTTATAAGCCGTCCTGAACGCCCACAAGGCGTCATCTAACTTCTTTGACCACACCTTGGGGTCTCCAACAGTTTTCTCCAAAATCCTCTTTAAGGCCCTATTTGTGTTTTCCACTTGACCACTGGTCTATGGATGGTACGAGGTAGAAAAATAGTGGACAACACCATACCTCTTCATCACTTTGGCTAATTGATGGTTTGCAAAATGGGTACCACGGTCACTAATCAAAGCTCTACGGCAACCAAAATGACAAAACAACTGTTTCAAGAAATCAATGACTACACGCGCATCATTCGTGGGCAAAGCCTTGGCTTCGGCCTATTTAGACACGTAGTCAACGGCGACAAGAATGTACTGAAACTTATTAGACGGTGGGAATGGTCCCATAAAGTCTATACCCCAGACATCAAATACCTCACATACCTGAATGCTCTGTTGAGGCATCTCATCTCATTTAGTGATGTTCCCCTGTCGCTGACAGATGTCACAAGTCTCAACCAAAGTCTGGGCCTCCTTGAAAATTGTTGGCCAATAGAAACCTGCATCAAAAACTTTCTTACCCGTCACTGAAGGTCCATAATGACCCCCAGTTGGCCCGTAGTGACACGCATCCAAAATCTCTCTAGTCTCAGCTCCAGCAACACATCTCCTAATCATACCATCTGCACAAACACGAAACAAGTATGGATGGTCCCAAAAATAATACTTAACATCCGATATGAGCTTCTTCTTCTGCTGGGACATGAAATCATTAGGTATCTCACCTGCAACCAAATAATTAGCTATATCTGCAAACCAAGGAGCTTCATCAGAGTTAGAGATAAACATTAAAGACTCATCGGGGAAGTGATCATTGATCTCCCCATCACAAGTTCCTCCTGGTGAGGATCTTCCAAACGACTCAAATGGTCGGCAACCAAATTTTCAGCCCCTTTCTTATCCTTTATCTCAATGTCAAATTCTTGCAACAAAAGAATCCAACGGATAAGCCTGGGTTTAGCATCCTGTTTCGAGAACAGGTACTTAAGGGCTGAATGGTCAGTGAAAACTATGGTCTTACTCAAAACAAGATATGATCTAAACTTATCAAATGCAAAGACCACTGCAAGCAACTCCTTTTCTGTAGTGGTGTAATTTTGCTGGGCGGGGTTCAAAGTCTTACTAGCAAAGTAAATGGGTTTGAAATGTTTCTCAACCCTTTGCCTTAGCACAGCTCCCACAGCATAGTCACTGGCATCACACATCAATTCGAATGGCAATTCCTAATCTGGCGCTACCATGATAGGAGAATCAGTCAACTTCTCCTTCAATACCTGAAAAGCACTCAAACAAGCATCATCAAAAACAAAAGGAACGTCCTTCTCCAACAAGTGGGTCATAGGACGAGTTATCTTAGAGAAATCCTTAATAAATCGACGATAAAAACCTGCATGTCCAAGAAAACTCCTTACCCCTTTCACATTGGAAGGCGGGGGTAATTTGGCAATTACATCTATCTTAGCCCGGTCAACCTCAATCCCGGCCTTGGACACTTTATGCCCTAACACAATACCCTCAGTGACCATAAAATGGCACTTTTCCCAATTCAAAACAAGGTGTGCCCTCTCACACCGTTCCAACATCCTATCCAAATTACTCAAACATGAATGAAAAGAATCCCCAAAAACTGAAATATCATCCATGAAAACTTCCATGGAAGTTTCAAGCATGTCCTGGAAAATAGCAATCATGCACCTTTGAAAGGTGTCAGGGGCATTACACAAACCAAACGGCATACGCCGATAAGCAAAGAAGTGCCA
>CM067175.1:49193312-49220482 GCA_034093135.1 Erigeron breviscapus | reverse complement strand
GGTACCACCAACCGTTAAATCCACTTAACAAAGTAATTTCTATTAGACTTGTATTCTTTACTATCATACCATGACCTAGCAAGAGTTATTCATAGACAAACAACTAAAATAATACTTGCATTCAACTAGTACCACTATCGAAGAACACAAATATCACCAAGAACACAAGTTTAAGTAGAAGAAATCACTTCATTAAGATCTTGACAAAATGTTAAGTAAAACCAACTTGAGTTCAAAATATTATGCAACCATAACTAATTGTTTCACTTCATCTTCATAGATGTATAGAGATTTAGCTACTCATAATGAAAATAACTAGAGATTCAAGTAAAAAGGAGAACATAGTGTACCAAATATGAAGTAATAATCCAAATCGAGGTTACAACCGAGCTACAATCACTAATCAAGAGCCAAAATTAATCTTCAAGTCTTCCCAATAGTTTTGATGATGAAAAACCCTTGAAAAACCCTTAAAATCGGCTGGAGAAAGAGTGTGGAGGTTGGAATGTCCAAGATTAGGTTTAGGGTTGAATGGGGTTTGATATTTATACCCCAGGAGAGAGAAATCTGTCAGACCAGCGCAGAGTCGCGCCGCGAGTCCCCTTGGTCGCGCCGCGAGGTGTGTCAAAGTTGGAGCATTTCAATCCAGGGACTTTTGTAGCGTCGCGAGATACCATGATCGCGCCGCGAGTGAAGTTTTGTGCTGTATCGCGCCGCGAGGCTACTTGGCCGCGCCGCGAATTCTGTCAGATTTTTGGAATTTCAGCTTCGTTCTTCATCGTTAGTGCATATGGACCATTCTTAAGCTATTTTCTACCAATTATGAGCGATGTACCTGCTGTAGACCTGAAATCACTAGTAAATACCATAAAGCACCACAAAACATGTATAAACGGCTATCAAACGTGTCTAAAACGTCCAAATAAGATGTGGGAAATATGTATATATTGAGACACATCAAACCTCCCCACACTTAAACCTTGCTTGCCCTCAAGCAAGTATGCACTTTAATCAATCTCAATAACCCAACAATTCATGATTTCATAAAACAAAACATAGTTATAAGAGAAGTTTCCTACCAAGCGGTGTCGAATACCAAAAGCAAATGCATTTAAAAACTAATGAGCAAAGTTTAAAACGAAATTAGAAAATTTGACTAATCTAGGGCGAAACCATCCTTCGGTTACAATTAGAATCCTTCCTATGCTTGTGTTAACACCTCATGAACATTTCTATCATTCCAATTGACCTTAAGCTCGTTCTTACTAAGCTATAATCTACTAGCAAGCATCAACATTATTATTGGCAACATAAGCAATATTCCACAATGATTATCGGTATTTTGTCCACTTAAACACTCACGCCATTGGTTTTCCATAAGGTTTTCATTACGTTATACGTATGAATCCATTGACAAAACATACTCCTACGGTTTAGAATTGCAACTCTATCCACACATCAGGTGATCATACGAAAGTGTACTTTAAGTGTCCGGCCATCGGTTCGCTACGGATACGCGAGTATCGTTAAGAGACATACGCCAGAACTCAAGGTTGGGTTGCATATCCAGAGACCATGCTTTAAACACAAACACATGTGAGAATAAAAGGTTATATAATTTAGCACCCGTGATTTTCGATGAGACCCGTGTAACGAACTTTCTGACAACCCATCCCAAGTTGGAAACTTTAGGTGAGCTAGGTAAAACGAAGTTACCCCAAGGACTTACTTGTTCGAATCTCAAAGACCACATTAGCATTAGACTATTGGAAAAAGATTATGCACATTCCCACATGTGCCACCCGTTTGATGCCGAAGCACCCCAGACACCCCGATATAAAGACCAAACATAATGACTAGAGCTACAACCTATAACATAAGAATTAAGGGCCGGATATCCGGTGTGCAAACCATATGTTAAGTCAAATTACCACAAGCATATTTAATACATTTAGAGCTTTTCATGCACACAAGTTGCAAAATTCAAATGGAAAACCTCAAGCGATGCCTACCAATACATCATCTAGTGAAGCTATTATTCACATTAGATTCATCATTAAGGTACAATTTGCAAGCAACCTAGATTATTTGAAGTTCGGAACAAGCCTATGACCCCTTGGAACGATGAAATGCCACAAGCACTAGGAAAGGAAAACTAAAGGTAAACAATCTCAAGTTTTATCCTAGATTAGCAAAATTCAAAGTCCTCATTTCTCGTCTTTGCACAAAACCTATAGCCTCAAAAATTTAAAAACATAACCAAAATGCTAGTAGAGGGAAGAAACTTCAAAAATTTTCATTTTTCCAGTTTACCATCCCCCTCCCCACACTTAAGTTGTACATTGTCCTCAATGGACGAATAACTAAGGCAAATAATGGGAAAAAGGGAAAAATGCAAAATGTAGAAAGGAACAATGAAAAACCTCCGGGTGAAAGCAAAAATTCACAGGTGCAAAGTTGAAGCCAAAATTTAAGTGGGTGCTGAACTGACTGCCAGCATAAACCCGCTTGTTTGTTCCAAAAATCCAAAAGCATTCTCTCACAATTCAACTTGCAAACGCGAAATAATCACCTGACAATCACCAAAGGTGAAATACCAAAACAACTATATAGTTCATAATAAAAGGTAAACAAGAAACAACTACAATTGTCTCATCGCCTAAACGGCGAAATTACAACCAAATCGAAAAGAAATAAAATTCAAAGTTTCAAAAGTTTCAGAAATTAGGAAAGAAAAGAGAATAGATCAATATTCGTCCATGTCATGGGAGGAGGGAACACCGTCACCAGCATCAGGATCTGCCGGCTCACCAAATATGCCTCGGTAGAAATCAAAGCCATGCCCAGAATAGCGCTCTCCAGTGGTATGTCTATATGTCCCAAATTGGGGCATATCCTGAGCGCCCCCTGTGGTCCCACTAGTACCTGCTGCGCTCGAACTCGGGCCTGCCCAACCGGGCTGCTGCTGCTGATCAGGATGTGGACAGAAAAATCCATAAGTGGTGCTGGCCGGCATGAAAATGGGAGGAGGACTGAATGCCTGAGTGGGTGGTGGTGGAGGTGGGGAGTCCGGTTGGATCCAATGGTTGATGTAGGGAGACCAATACTCATTTTGGAAGCCCAGGCGGTTCACTTGGCTCCACATCGTCCTCTGCCCATCCATCATCATATCCTGAGTGTCCCTGAGCTCCCGCTGATTACCCAGGATCTCATCAAGCTTGGTTCCCCAACCTGCAAAATCATAATCCGGGTAAGGGTTAGGCTGCTGCTCCATCTGGGGTGGCGGCTCCACCCTCTGTCTCTGAGCTGGCGGCTCCTGCTCATCTTCCGTTTCATCCCCCAAATCACTCGCCGAGGTCATCAACCTTGCCTTCTTCAACTCTGTGGCATCAATGATAATGGTAGGCTCGATATCCGAAACTCGCCTCCCCTCACTAGTGTTTGCCATGCCCAACCTCTCCATGATTGAGGTCACGAAATGACCACATAAATACCTATGCTCCCGGTGCTTCTGCATGTGACGAGGAAGGATATAAGGGGCACAACCATATCGGGTGGGGGTGAAGTCTTGGAACTGCCTAAGGAGCCACAAATCATCGCTACACACTTTGTCATTTGCATTTCCCCGATGGATGAAAGAGTATGTAATCAGTTTATGCAACAGCCTCAACCTTTTGGACCGAATGTCCGACACCTTGCTCACCCCCGAGCTAAACGTAGGCTTCCCTGAAATCCTATTCCAATACTCATGAAAACTAACCCCATCATCAAAATGGGAGGTATCCAAAATGCTATTCTCCAAAAACGACTGAACCAAACCATCATTAAACTCGTTCTTCTCAAACATGCCACAAAGATAACCAAACTCGGGAACAGTGCAATGGCGTTGCTTGCCACCTAATTGAAAGTGGATCACTCGATCCTCACTAATGTCCTCAATAGGTTAGAATCCCACTCTAAGAGATGAGTAGAATTCCTGGCACCATTCCAATTTAGCCGGTTTATTCAGCTCAAAAACCCTTCTCCACATATCGATGTTTGCTACCCAACCCGTTTCCTCATCAGTATACTCTGTCCTAAACCTGTTTGCAAAAGTCAAAATAGAAAAAAAAAAAAAAAAAACAAAAAACAAAAAAAAAAAAAAAAAAAAAAAAAAAAAAAAAAAAAAAAAAAAAAAAAAAAAAAAAAAAAAAAAAAAAAAAAAAAAAAAAAAAAAAAAAAAAAAAAAAAAAAAAAAAAAAAAAAAAAAAAAAAAAAGAGTAAAAGTGGTTCAGTAAAAAAAAAAAAAAAAAAAAAAAAAAAAAAAAAAAAAAAAAAAAAAAAAAAAAAAAAAAAAGGGGTAGTCATCCAGGAGCGCATCGCGAATTAACTGCCAGTCCATTGTACGAGCGGGAATCAACTCACAGTCTTGGATTTCCGCTAACCTATTCAAAAACACTTGGCGTTCCGCCTTTGGGACATCCCTGAATTGCAGCCAAGGATGTGTGTGTGTTTTAAGTAACCTGAATGTTTTGATAGCAGGAGCGGTCGGTGGAGTGTAGCTATCGTCAACATAATCAAATTGGTAGTTATTCGGCCACACCCATCCCTCATATTTTTGTCCAACCGGTTGTTTCTGCAAAAACATTCAAAATGTGCTAAATAAGTTAGAGGAAACGAATGGAGGCACTCACGAAAGGCTAAGACAGACAAACGGCAAAAACGGGCAAACAGGGCTAAATCTCGCGACGCGAGGCCCCCCACTCGCGCCGCGATTCTGCAATTTTTTTTTTTTTTTTTTTTTTTTTTTGGATTTTCTGAATGGGTTTTTAGTCTAATTAACAATGCTTTAACTAAATTGAATTAAAATAAATTAAGGATGACTAAATCTTAAAAACCCTCAAATTAAAAATTAAGAACCCTAATTAGGTTTTTCTAAGATTCTTCCAAAATTAGTCACCTCTAAGGACAATAAACAACAATACTAACTAATCTAAGTAATTAACAAACATTAATTGAAAGAAAATCAAAGAAAATAAATAAATCCTAATTAAATTGAAATAAAATTGAAAAGAAAAGAGAAAGAGTTGAGAATCACATACCCCTCTTGACATGATGATGATATGGAGGAGAAGTGAATAAGAGGAAGAAGAAGAGTGCAAAATCACAAATCTAAGAGTGTGTGTGTGTATTTTTGTGTGTGTGTGTGTTTTGAGAGAAAGTGAGAAAAAGAAAGTGAGAGTGAGAAAGATAGATCGTGCTCTGCTTGTTTGCTTTTAAGTGCCCTTTTTCATTTTTTGATTTTAATTTTTAAAAGAAAGGAAACTTACCTGGACGCGCGCCCTCGCAACGCGAGTAATTATGGTCGCGCCGCGATCACGTTAAAACGGCCCATCGCGTCGCGAGATGCCAAACTCGCGCCGCGAGAAAAAGCTCTGTCCAAAATGGCTCCAAATCCACCCAATCTCGCGCCGCGAGAGGGTCTGGTCACGCTGTGAGTTGCTGCAGTTTTCCAGATTTTTGGCTTGTCAACACACTTTTGCACATACCGGTTCAACCAAAATCGTTTCTCACCTGTGAATCTCAACGAAAAACATAAAAATAGAACAAAACTACTGCAAATAACTAAAAATGATAAAAACACACGGGTTGCCTCCCGAGAAGCGCTTTATTTATTTACGAGTCATTAGCTTGACTCGATCGAACCTCGTTTTTTTTCAAGCAAAAAGCTGGAGCTTCTCGACCAAGGCTCCCTCCCCAACTTCTTCCTCATGATAGAGCTTTAGCCGATGTCCATTTACAATGAACGAGCTCCCATCCTCTCTAAACAACTCAACATATCCCGAAGGATATACATGCTTGATGACAAACAGTCCATTCCACCTCGATGTGAGCTTTGGTTGGTGGATTTTGAACTTGGAGAGAAACAACAACACCTTATCTCCCACTTTGAAATCCTTTCTCTTGAGCTTCTTGTCGTGCCATACCTTTGTTCTTTCCTTGTACAACAACTAATTGTCGTAGGCACCATGTCTAAGCTCATCAAGCTCATGGAGTTGCAACATTCTCGTTTCACCGGCTTCAATCAAGTCCATGTTGCAATGTTTCAAGGCCCAATATGCCTTGTGCTCAATTTCCACCGGCAAATGGCAAGTCTTGCCATAGAGAAGTCGATATGGAGTAGTTCTAATGGGAGTCTTGAACGCGGTTCGAAACGCCCATAGGGCATCATCTAACTTCTTTGACCATGATTTAGGATTCCCATCAACGGTTTTCTCCAATATTCTCTTCAAAGCACGGTTGGTGTTCTCAACTTGCCCACTAGTTTGTGGGTGATAGGAGGTTGAAAAACGATGAGTGACACCATATCTCTTCAAGACTTTTGCCAATTGATGATTGGCGAAATGAGTTCCCCGGTCACTTATCAAAGCCCTTGGCATACCAAAGCGGCTAAACAAAGCCTTTAAGAAATCAATCACCACCTTGCCATCATTGGTTGGCAAGGCCTTTGCTTCAGCCCACTTTGAGACATAATCGACCGCAACCAAGATATAGAGACATTTGTTTGATGGTGGGAAGGGACCCATGAAGTCAATTCCCCACACATCAAAGACTTCACAAACTTGGATGGATTGTTGAGGCATCTCATCCCTTTTGGTTATGGTTCCTTGTCTTTGACACGCATCACATGTCTCAACTAGTGTTTGTGCTTCCTTAAAAATTATAGGATCAAACACTTTCTTACCCGTTACCGATGGCCCATAATGCCCACCGGTGGGTCCATAGTGGCATTCATCCAAAACCTTTCTAGTCTCACTACCCCAAATACACCTTCTAATCATCCCATCCGCACACACCTTGAACAAATACGGCTCTTCCCAAAAATAGTGCTTGATTTCGGAGAAAAATTTCTTTCTTTGTTGCGAAGACCATCCCTTAGGCAAAATTCCTGCACACAAATAGTTAGCAATATCGGTGTACCACGGTGCTTCTTCATCCTCCACCTGCATCAAAGACTCATCGGGAAAGGAATCATTAATCTCATGCTCCTTCAACTCCTCAAGGTGAGGGTTTTCGAGCCTACTCAAGTGGTCGGCGGCAACATTTTCAGCCCCACTTTTGTCTTTGATTTCAATATCAAACTCTTGCAAAAGCAAGACCCAACGAAGCAAGCGGGGTTTAGCATCTTGTTTAGAGAACAAGTATTTCAATGCCGAATGATCGGTGAACACAATGGTCTTGTTTAGCACCAAGTAAGGTCTAAACTTATCAAAAGCTTACACCACCGCCAACAACTCTTTTTCGGTCATGATGTAGTTTTGTTGGGCGGGGTTTAGTGTTTTGCTAGCAAAGTAAATAGGATGAAAATGCTTCTCATCCCTTTGGCCAAGAACGGCCCCCAAAGCAAAATCACTAGCATCACACATAAGTTCAAAGGGTAAAGACCAATTTGGTGAAGTCATGATTGGATCATTTGTCAACTTATCTTTCAAAAGAGAAAAAGCATTTAGACATTCATCATTAAACTCAAAAGTGACATCTTTCTCCAACAACCTAGTCATGGGTCTTGTGATCTTAGAAAAATCTTTGATAAAACGCCGGTAAAAACCGGCATGACCAAGAAAACTTCTTACCGATTTCACATTGGTGGGTGGAGGTAATTTAGTCATGACATCAATTTTAGCTTTGTCAACCTCAAGACCCGCCCTTGACACTTTGTGACCCAACACAATACCTTCCTTGACCATAAAATGACATTTTTCCCAATTAAGCACCAAATGTGCTTTTTCACATCTTTCAAGCATTTTGTCCAAATTAGCCAAACAACTATCAAATGAATTACCAAAAACCGAAAAATCATCCATGAAAACTTCCATGGAGGTTTCAATCATATCTTGGAAAATGGCCGACATGCATCTTTGAAAAGTGCCCGATGCATTAGATAAACCAAAAGGCATGCGGCTATAAGCATATGTTCCAAAAGGGCAAGTGAAAGTTGTTTTCTCTTGATCATTAGGATCAATGGGTATTTGGAAGTACCCGGAAAAACCATCAAGAAAACAAAAAAATTCATTACCCGCCAATCTTTCAAGCATTTGGTCCATGAAGGGTAAAGGGAAATGGTCCTTTTTGGTGGCCTCATTCAACTTACGGTAATCAATACAAACTCTCCAACCGGTGACCGTTCTAGTTGGGACCAATTCATTTTTCTCATTCGTTACAACGGTCATCCCACCCTTCTTTGGTACACAATGTACCGGGCTAACCCATGGACTATCCGATATTGGAAAGATAATACCCGCATCAAGTAACTTAACAATTTCCTTTTTTACAACATCTTTCATGTTAGGATTAAGCCTTCTTTGCCTTTGAATCACCGGTTTTACATTTTCAATTAGATTGATTTTATGTTTGCAAAAATCGGGGCTTATTCCGGGTATATCGGATGTCTTCCATGCAAAGGCCTTTTTATGGGCCTTTAGAATGGACATGAGTTTAGCCTTCTCCTCACCCGAAAGTGATGAGGAGATAACAACGGGAAGAAGAGATGTACCTTCCAGAAATGCATATTCCAAGTTATCGGGCAATGGCTTGAGCTCTAAATCCGTAGGAGGATTATTAATGGAAGTGGGCAGCTTGTTACTTGGAATTCTTTCAATTTCTTCGAACCCTTCTTCCTCCAATGGAGTGTCATCCATACTTAGTGCCATAATCTCTTCAATCTCTTCGACTTGGTCACTAGTGACATCTCCCTCTCCAATGCTAGCCAAGCTATCTTCATTGTCTTCACCATCAATTCCAACAAGCTCCAACATCTCCAATTCAACCGCATTATCTATAACATCAATCTTAAAACAAGTGTCATCGGAAGAATAAGAATGTTGCAAGGCTTTTTCAATTTTAAACACAATCCGGTCTTCCCCGACACCCAAGGAAATTTCCTTGTCCCTTACCCGAATGATAGTATCCGCGGTGTATAGGAATGGTCGACCCAAAATGAGAGGCACCTTTGTGTCCTCTTCCATCTCCAAAATAACAAAATCGACCGGAAACACAAAATTGCCTACTTGCACTAGCAAGTTTTCGGCCACCCCCAATGGGTATTGAAAAGAATGATCCGCAAGGCGGATGCTCATTTTAGTGGGCTTCAATTTCCCTAAAGAAAGCTTTCTAAAAACTGAATACGGCATCAAGTTGATGCTTTGCCCCAAGGTCGGCCAACGCTTTATAAGACAATTTTCTACTAAAAGTACAAGTGATAAGAAAACTCCCTGGATCCGAAAGCTTAGGTGGAAGCTTGTTTCGGATGACCGCCGAGCAATCTTCATTGAGGAAAGTAGCCTTTGCTTCATCAAGCTTCTTCTTGTCTGTCACAAGTTCTTTGATAAACTTGGCATAGTTAGGCATGCCCGAAATGAGATCAACTAACGGCACATTGATGGTCACCGTTTTGATCATGTCGAAGAACTTGTTGTATTGTTCTTGAATATTTTCCTTCCTCAAGCGTTGAGGAAAAGGAATCTTGGGCTTGTACGGCTTCACTTCGGGTTCCTTGATTGGTGTAGCTTTAGGAACCGGAGTTGTTACCACCGGTGGTGACTCCATCTCTACCTCTTCATCAACATCTTCTTCAAACTGCCCAACTCGAGGAGAAACATTAGAAATACAAGAATTATCAATAGGAGGAGTAATTACCTTCCCGGACCGTGTGGCTATGGCATTAACGGTTTCATTCCGGTGTTTGGGTGCTTTGTACTTGTCATCCCCATTTCTCCATGATCCTCCTTGGCCTTGATTCGGGTTTTGTTGGGTATTGCTCGGAAGAGTTCCCGGTTGCCTTTGTTGGTTTCCCATTCTATCAATCCTCTTTTCCAAGTTGGAGATCAAAGCATGGTTGTTGCGGTTGCTAATGTCTAACTTGTCATGCAACCCTCCAATCTTGTCATTCAAAAGCTTGGAGTAATTCTCCATTGAAGCATTTCGCTTCTCTTGAGCCTCCTCCCTCTTGTCTTGTTTATCGAGAAACTTGGCCATCATAGCCATGAGAGGTGAGCCTTCACCTTGATTTTCTTCCTTCCTAGGAGGTGATGGTGGTTGTTGTTGTTGAGGTGCTCCATGATTATCATCTTTTTGCCACCTACCTTGAAAATTACCACCACAATTGTTAGAATAAGAATTAAAAGAGTTAGAAGGGTTACCTTGATAACGGCCTTGGAAGTTGCCACCCCGTTGGAAGAGAGGTTGGTATTGGCCTTGGCATTGATTTTGAACAAAATTCACATCTTCTTGAGCTATCGAATCACACTCATCGGTATGATGTGGACCTCCACAATGAGTACATCCCCCGGCCATAATCTTCACATCCCGCTCAAGTCCACAAAAATTGTTCTCAACCATTGAGAACCTTTCGTCCATTCAGTTCGAAAGTGCCCGAATTTCAGAAATTACCTCGGATGTTTCACCCTCATCAACTCTCGCTACTACCTTACGCGACCTCCTATCTCTATTCGAAGTCCTAGAAACTTAAGCCTTCATCATATCCTCAAACATCTTCCAAAGCTCACTTGAAGTCTTGTAGCTAATACTACCCCTACACGTCATCACCATCTTCTCATAACTTTCCCTATTCAGCCCATCCATGAATATCCCTACAATCTCGGTGTCACTCACCCCATGCCCGGGGCATTCCCACAATAGATCTTTCATTCTTAACCAAGCTTCAACTATAGACTCATCCTCATCTTGCCTAAAAGATCTAATTACAAGGATAAGCTCTCTTTCCCAATTAGCCGGAAAGAATCTCTCAATCAAAGCTTCCCTAACCGCACCCGAAGTAGTCAAGCTATCCGGTGCCAAACCTTTCAACCATCTATGAGCCTCTCCCATGAGAGACATGGGGAAAAGCTTCATCTTGACGTTGTTGGCCTGATTTTCCCCATAATTGAATAGATTGCAAATCATCTCGAACTTGTCAAGATGCTCATGAGGATCTCTTTTGTGCCTTCCGTCAAAGCACAAATCTTTAACCATTTGCAAGTGATTGCCTTTCACCGTGAAAGTGTCAATTTCGGGTGCACGAATGGCCGATTGACGAGATGTTGGTATAGTTCGAGGAAGGTCCTCGATCTTCATATTGAAAAGATCGGGAGGGTTTTGTTGACCGGCCATGTTGACGGTTGTTTTCGGTGATTCGGGTGGAGTAGGTGTTTTATCGAAAAGTGGTTCTTCTTTTTCGGATTGGTAACCCCACTCGTTACTTCCCGACTCATAATAAGTCTCGTGAAGTATGTGGTCGGATTTGGGTCTAGGAGTGGTGTCTATGAAAAATGGATCGGAAGTTGATGGTTGTGATGTTTGTGTTTTGGTGCGCTTTTTGAGTTTTTCGGGATTGGATGTGGCCTTCACTAATGGTCTCCCAGAAGTTCGAGTGTTCATCCACTACCTGGAAATATTCTGCGAACACAACACAACAAACAAACCTTAAAAGCACCTGGGGTACAATCAAAGCAAACTAAAATAAAATAAAGCAAGTAACTTCTCCGTGCAAAGCACGAAAAAGGATCGATTCACAGAATCTCAACCAAAAGTACTTAAGATCACTCCCCGGCAGCGGCGCCAAAAACTTGATGTGTGAAATCTAGTTTATAATTTATAACAAGATCTACCGCTAACTGACTACAACACACTTACGGGCAGTGTACCCGTTCGTATGTAATATAGCTAACTGGCAAGACCAGGATCGAACACAAGGACTGATTGTTGTACTAAAGGTTGTAAAAATGTGAAACAAGTAAAAGGTTTGGTGTGACCGGATTGTCACTTTGCGATTCTGAAAACTATGTAACCAACAAGTAAAATAAAGTACTCAACCGGTGTCAATCGAGAGTACGCGAAAAGATTTGAGTTGTAAACAAATAATTAAAAAGCCATCTATGTCGAATCCGCTACGCAAAAAGTCTAGGTTGCATATGGGTTAAGCTCAAAATTCATATGTGTTGATAATAATAATCGTGACAAGACAAAAACACAACCGGGTGCACTCCGTTTGTAAAATCGACTCAACCACCTACTCAATCCAATTTCTTGCAACAAGTGGTACCACCAACCCTATTACAATTCCTCGAACTAACTAGTTTGTTTGATTATTTAAATAACAATTTTTATCTTTGTGAAAGAAACGTGGTACCACCAACTGTTAAATCCACTTAACAAAGTAATTTCTATTAGACTTGTATTCTTTACTATCATACCATGACTTAGCAAGAGTTATTCATAGACAAACAACTAAAATAATACTTGCATTCAACAAGTACCACTATCGAAGAACACAAATATCACCAAGAACACAAGTTTAAGTAGAAGAAATCACTTCATTAAGATCTTGACAAAATGTTAAGTAAAACCAACTTGAGTTCAAAATATTATGCACCCATAACTAATTGTTTCCTTTCATCTTCATAGATGTATAGAGATTTAGCTACTCATAATGAAAATAACTAGAGATTCAAGTAAAAAGGAGAACATAGTGTACCAAATATGAAGTAATAAACCAAATCGAGGTTACAACCGAGCTACAATCACTAATCAAGAGCCAAAATTAATCTTCAAGTCTTCCCAATAGTTTTGATGATGAAAAACCCTTGAAAAACCCTTAAAATCGGCTGGAGTAAGAGTGTGGAGGCTGGAATGTCCAAGATTAGGTTTAGGGTTGAATGGGGTTTGGTATTTATACCCCAGGAGAGAGAAATCTGTCAGACCAGCGCAGAGTCGCGCCGCGAGGTGTGCCAAAGTTGGAGCATTTCAATCCAGGGACTTTTGTCGCGTCGCGAGATACCATGATCGCGCCTCGAGTGAAGTTTTGTGTTGTATCGCGCTGCGAGGCTACTTGGTCGCGCCGCGAGTTGTGTCAAATTTGGAGCATTTCAATCCAGGGACTTTTGTCGCGTTGCGAGGCTACTTGGTCGCGCCGCGATTCTGTCAGATTTTTGGAATTTCAGCTTCGTTCTTCATCGTTAGTGCATATGGACCATTCTTAAGCTATTTTCTACCAATTATGAGCGATGTACCTGCTGTAGACCTGAAATCACTATCAAATACCATAAAGCACCACAAAACATGTATAAACGGCTATCAAACGTGTCTAAAACGTCCAAATAAGATGTGGGAAATATGTATATATTGAGACACATCACTAATTTTGGATAGGGTTTGTGCGCGATTGATTTCTGAGTCGATTGCAACATGTTTCGTGTTCTGATTATAAGAAACAAGAGATAAATCTAGATTTTAATTTTTTCCGGCGTGATTTTTAAATTTCCGGTTGCCGTGATTTCAGTTGACATTACGTTTTCTGCAAAACCTGACGAATCTGGGTTTGTGTTTGAGTTTGGAAGAAGAAGAAAAAAGGATCATGGTGAAATGACGAATCTGCCCCTCATTTAACGGACCTAATAGGAGGTTGTTAGTCACGGAGTGAAAAGTGAAAAAATTGACCAAATTCAGGGTTTTTTCTGTAATTAATTCACTTAAGGGCAATAACTGAAAATCCTGCCAACTTAAGGGACCAAAAATGTAATTTTCGCTTTATATAATCACCATCATCATCTCAAACCCTTTTTTTATTACTTTTATAATCATTAGTTAGGTTCAAGAATTAAAATCAATGAATTTTACCTTAAATTGATATGGAATACCATAAACTTATGAATTAGGGTTAGAGTTGTCTTTCTCCTTCATTTTTTCTTCGTTCTCTCCTTTTTTTCTCTCTCGGTCTCTCTCTGTCTCGCTCTCTCCCTCCTTCTCGATCTTTCTTTCTTCTTTTCTCCAGAAGTTTTGAAGAGTGTCCGTGTGGTATGTGTAACACCCCAACCACGGCGGAATGATGAGATGTACAGAAAGTCGAGTATTCAAACAAAGGATAATAGAAAGCATTCACCATAGCTTTAGTTGATAAAAATAATTTTACAATGCACAAGCAGGTGAACCAATTCCCAAGTACAATACGTCTACCATACTTGAATATTGGGTCCACGAAACAAATAACAAATACATGAGATGATATACTACAATGATCAGGGCGGATTCCATTGCCCGTCACAAGGTTTGATCTTTGACTCCCAAGCGTAATGCAAATAATCATGATGCATATAATTCCTCAAAGCTTACGCTAATTCCTGAAAAGCATGAAGAAAAAGTGTCAACTACGAAAACGTAGTTGGTGAGTGCATAGGTTTACAAGTAAATCTCGTTACATATCCATATCAAAATAGTTGAGAAATCCATG
Organism: Erigeron breviscapus; assembly: GCA_034093135.1. Taxonomy (NCBI): domain Eukaryota; kingdom Viridiplantae; phylum Streptophyta; class Magnoliopsida; order Asterales; family Asteraceae; genus Erigeron; species Erigeron breviscapus. Next base: position 49,206,219 of record CM067175.1, on the reverse strand, counting down.
GCAAATTATAAAGTTCTCATTTGTCACATTTATCGTGAGAGAAAAATATCTCAATTGATTAATCATTCGTCATACCAAAACCATTTGGTCGTCAATACTTCAATATTGTCAAATTCAATAACTTCCAAGATTCCATATAAGGTCCAATACCCAAACCGTATGTTCAATCCACAATTTCCAACCAATATAATATCAATACCTCTTGGTCAATGGTAAGACTACCATGACATAATTTGATGAGATTGTTCTTGAGCCACTACTAAGACCGGTTATGTCCCAATAATTAATATATAATGTCCCAAATGATAAGATAATGATAAGCACATGCTGTCAATCACGTGCATAAAGATAACCAAGGGTCGTGCCATGGAGACGCCCATAAATATATAGTACTTAGAGCACCGCGAGGCCAGACTGGCGATGAAGGTGGCCACCAAGGCAGACCAAACATCCCACCGTTACCTATAATAGTGGATGAGGGGACAAGTCCTAGTTGCGCAACCCTCTAACTACAGGCCTCAAATGAGTTAATAGTAGTGTACAGGGGACCACCGTTTGACAGTACTCAAGCTCATCATATAACATATAACACGTTGAACATACAATATAATTCCCATATCAAAATAGTTGAGAAATCCATGGCAAATTATAAAGTTCTCATTTGTCACATTTATCGTGAGAGAAAAATATCTCAATTGATTAATCATTCGTCATACCAAAACCATTTGGTCGTCAATACTTCAATATTGTCAAATTCAATAACTTCCAAGATTCCATATAAGGTCCAATACCCAAACCGTATGTTCAATCCACAATTTCCAACCAATATAATATCAATACCTCTTGGTCAATGGTAAGACTACCATGACATAATTTGATGAGATTGTTCTTGAGCCACTACTAAGACCGGTTATGTCCCAATAATTAATATAAATTCTTAGAAATCACCACACAACTTTTTGGCTAAAAATCCCAGGCCTTTTAGGCAACTTTTACCATGGTAAAAATCATATCAATTCAACCTCTCTTGTGTCTCGCTCATTTTGAGGATTCTAAGCTTATAAATCGTTTACCGAAATAGTGATTTTCACTTACTTAATTATTTCTAAATTATATGACATTTGTTCTTTAACTTAAAATGATTTTACTCCAGTATGTTTTAGTCACTTTCATCATTGGTTATGATTATTTAACCAATTTCATGATTTATATAATTTATTTATTTATTTATTTACCTTTTTAATTATCATTTAAATTTAATAATTAATATAAACTTCTTTATTTATTTATTTATTTATTTATTTATTTATTTATTTATTTATTTATTTATTTATTTGATCTTTGATTTAAAATTTGATTTTACTCCAGTAGGTTTTAGTCACTTTCATCATTGGTTGTGATTATTTAACCAATTTCATGATTTATATAATTTATTTATTTATTTATTTACCTTTTTAATTATCATTTAAATTTAATAATTAATATAAATTCTTAGAAATCACCACACAACTTTTTGGCTAAAAATCCCAGGCCTTTTAGGCAACTTTTACCATGGTAAAAATCATATCAATTCAACCTCTCTTGTGTCTCGCTCATTTTGAGGATTCTAAGCTTATAAATCGTTTACCGAAATAGTGATTTTCACTTACTTAATTATTTCTAAATTATATGACATTTGTTCTTTAACTTAAAATGATTTTACTCCAGTATGTTTTAGTCACTTTCATCATTGGTTATGATTATTTAACCAATTTCATGATTTATATAATTTATTTATTTATTTATTTACCTTTTTAATTATCATTTAAATTTAATAATTAATATAAATTCTTAGAAATCACCACACAACTTTTTGGCTAAAAATCCCAGGCCTTTTAGGCAACTTTTACCATGGTAAAAATCATATCAATTCAACCTCTCTTGTGTCTCGCTCATTTTGAGGATTCTAAGCTTATAAATCGTTTACCGAAATAGTGATTTTTGCCTCATTTTTCAAAAATATAGTAGTTAGAGCACCGCGAGGCCAGACTGGCGATGAAGGTGGCCACCAAGGCAGACCAAACATCCCACCGTTACCTATAATAGTGGATGAGGGGACAAGTCCTAGTTGCGCAACCCTCTAACTACAGGCCTCAAATGAGTTAATAGTAGTGTACAGGGGACCACCGTTTGACAGTACTCAAGCTCATCATATAACATATAACACGTTGAACATACAATATAACTCCCATATTATTATCATTATTTCAAAGAATCATTTCATAAGAGAAAGTCATTTTAATTAATCATGCTTTTCACCCCGTAAGTAAACATATAAAAGAGTTTGAAAGGGGGCTATGACTCACCTTGATATGCCGCATATTATATTCACTCATCCAAAATGGGTACTTCTCATCTATTGCTTCCTTGACCATATATCCGTCATATTCCTCAATCACACTTCAAGCCAAGACTATCCCTACGATAGGACTAATATACGTAAGTTCCTATCTTAAGCCATCACTAAGAAATGCCACTTTCGTTATGTTGTCATAAATTTTGGGATCCAAGTATATTGTTAATATTTGCATCTTTTTGGTTGTAGAGAGTGTTGGTGTAAAAGGGCCACTTTCATTATACGTGTAGTTATAAGTTGTTAGAATTGCGGTAGCTTGCCTTTGATTATCATGGTTCCCATTGTGAGCTTTGCTTGATTATAATATTTGACATTTGTAACTTCATAATAGTAATATTTATGAATACTTCCTGATTTATGACTATGTATTTAATTTAATATTATTTAATTAATTATTTATTCATTTTCTTGATTTATTAACCAAATAATTCTTTAAAAATACTTTTAAGTACCTCACTTGCCTTTATAATTTGTGGTTAATTATATTTGGGTTATATTCTGATTATTATGCTTTTTAACTTAGAATATTGTGATATATATATTTATTTATGTAAATTTTCTTATTAATTTAAAAATAGTTATTAATTAGTGATTTTCACTTACTTAATTATTTCTAAATTATATGACATTTGTTCTTTAACTTAAAATGATTTTACTCCAGTAGGTTTTAGTCACTTTCATCATTGGTTATGATTATTTAACCAATTTCATGATTTATATAATTTATTTATTTATTTATGTAAATTTTCTTATTAATTTAAAAATAGTTATTAATTAGTGATTTTCACTTACTTAATTATTTCTAAATTATATGACATTTGTTCTTTAACTTAAAATGATTTTACTCCAGTAGGTTTTAGTCACTTTCATCATTGGTTATGATTATTTAACCAATTTCATGATTTATATAATTTATTTATTTATTTATTTACCTTTTTAATTATCATTTAAATTTAATAATTAATATAAATTCTTAGAAATCACCACACAACTTTTTGGCTAAAAATCCCAGGCCTTTTAGGCAACTTTTACCATGGTAAAAATCATATCAATTCAACCTCTCTTGTGTCTCGCTCATTTTGAGGATTCTAAGCTTATAAATCGTTTACCGAAATAGTGATTTTTGCCTCATTTTCCAAGCAATTCAAATGCGTCAAAATGGATTTTCATTCTTATTTCATTATTTACAGAATTTTGATTATATTTTGGTGCCTTAAGTCGTGATAGTGGTGGTGGTGTGATGTGTGCAATTTAAAGCTTTCGGTTAGTGCTTATATGAACCGAATTAGTGATTTGTAGGCTTGCCTTTGCCATTTAATAACCAAGTTAAGTTTTATAACTTTTATTTGACATATTCTCAGTAGGTTTATAATACTTTTTGTTACGAGATTGTTGGAGTTGGTTAAAGTTGCAATCTAGTGACTTTTAGCTTATTTTATTGTGGAGAACTTTTACTTGGAATTTTCTGTTTTAACACTTATTTTCATAAAATGTTGAGTAGTCATTTTTGGTTAAGTTGAATTATTTGGACGTTGGTGATTTTTGTACAGAGACATATATGTGTCCTATATTTATGTGAATTTTTGCTAAATTTTCAGACATTGTTTACTACCTCTAAAAATTACAAAACCAAAGTTGGTCAGAAAGCTTGCTGCTGTGCGACTCAATATATTTTATAAAAGATTTCTATGATGAACATTTAAGAAAAATCTTCCAATTTTATTTTAAGTTAGGGACACTTTGAACTCAGTTCACACCAAGTTTAAACTTCTGAAACCTATTAGTTAAGAAATTAAAAATCGTCAAAGTTGACTCAACCTTAAGACAAAAATCCAGTTTTGACCACTTTTGGTAGAAAAATCATATCAATTCAACCTCTCTTGTGTCTCGCTCATTTTGAGGATTCTAAGCTTATAAATCGTTTACCGAAATAGTGATTTTTGCCTCATTTTCCAAGCAATTCAAATGCGTCAAAATGGATTTTCATTCTTATTTCATTATTTACAGAATTTTGATTATATTTTGGTGCCTTAAGTCGTGATAGTGGTGGTGGTGTGATGTGTGCAATTTAAAGCTTTCGGTTAGTGCTTATATGAACCGAATTAGTGATTTGTAGGCTTGCCTTTGCCATTTAATAACCAAGTTAAGTTTTATAACTTTTATTTGACATATTCTCAGTAGGTTTATAATACTTTTTGTTACGAGATTGTTGGAGTTGGTTAAAGTTGCAATCTAGTGACTTTTAGCTTATTTTATTGTGGAGAACTTTTACTTGGAATTTTCTGTTTTAACACTTATTTTCATAAAATGTTGAGTAGTCATTTTTGGTTAAGTTGAATTATTTGGACGTTGGTGATTTTTGTACAGAGACATATATGTGTCCTATATTTATGTGAATTTTTGCTAAATTTTCAGACATTGTTTACTACCTCTAAAAATTACAAAACCAAAGTTGGTCAGAAAGCTTGCTGCTGTGCGACTCAATATATTTTATAAAAGATTTCTATGATGAACATTTAAGAAAAATCTTCCAATTTTATTTTAAGTTAGGGACACTTTGAACTCAGTTCACACCAAGTTTAAACTTCTGAAACCTATTAGTTAAGAAATTAAAAATCGTCAAAGTTGACTCAACCTTAAGACAAAAATCCAGTTTTGACCACTTTTGGTAGAAAAATCATATCAATTCAACCTCTCTTGTGTCTCGCTCATTTTGAGGATTCTAAGCTTATAAATCGTTTACCGAAATAGTGATTTTTGCCTCATTTTCCAAGCAATTCAAATGCGTCAAAATGGATTTTCATTCTTATTTCATTATTTACAGAATTTTGATTATATTTTGGTGCCTTAAGTCGTGATAGTGGTGGTGGTGTGATGTGTGCAATTTAAAGCTTTCGGTTAGTGCTTATATGAACCGAATTAGTGATTTGTAGGCTTGCCTTTGCCATTTAATAACCAAGTTAAGTTTTATAACTTTTATTTGACATATTCTCAGTAGGTTTATAATACTTTTTGTTACGAGATTGTTGGAGTTGGTTAAAGTTGCAATCTAGTGACTTTTAGCTTATTTTATTGTGGAGAACTTTTACTTGGAATTTTCTGTTTTAACACTTATTTTCATAAAATGTTGAGTAGTCATTTTTGGTTAAGTTGAATTATTTGGACGTTGGTGATTTTTGTACAGAGACATATATGTGTCCTATATTTATGTGAATTTTTGCTAAATTTTCAGACATTGTTTACTACCTCTAAAAATTACAAAACCAAAGTTGGTCAGAAAGCTTGCTGCTGTGCGACTCAATATATTTTATAAAAGATTTCTATGATGAACATTTAAGAAAAATCTTCCAATTTTATTTTAAGTTAGGGACACTTTGAACTCAGTTCACACCAAGTTTAAACTTCTGAAACCTATTAGTTAAGAAATTAAAAATCGTCAAAGTTGACTCAACCTTAAGACAAAAATCCAGTTTTGACCACTTTTGGTAGAAAAATCATATCTTTGGTTTGGTTTAGTGTTTTTGAGTGATTCCAGTTGGAGGTTAAACTTAACTCTTTTATCTACAACTTTTATTTTGAAAGTTTTTCTTGAAACGGCCCTCACATGTTCAGTTTATCCGTCCAAAGACAGGAGAATGATTCTGTCAGAAGGTATTTGGGTCCAAACAACTCACCAATGACCATTCTTGCTTTATTAACACTTAAGTTCATCATTTACAAGATTAATACTTTATTTTTATACCTCTTAACATCAAATTTCCAGATTATTATACCTCTTTTAACATATTTTTCACTTAATACAAGTTCATATCCATCTCATAATCCAACAACAAGATTCAACTTTCTTAGATCTAACATGCATTCATTCAAATCAACACTTTTCAATACCAATCTTTATAGATCTAACTTTCAACAACATAAAAACATCTTTTTAATGAAAAATCTCAGAAATATATTCTTCAAAATATACAAAAACATATAGATCTATGAAAAGGAAAATCACTTTAAAAGCTACTAATCTATAACAACACTTTTGGGTCTTAAACTTGTTGAATCCTTGGATCTTTCTCATAGATTTCGACATGCATATGCATGAGGAGAAAGATCCTATCAACTTGCCTTCATCAAGTGTATATTACAAGGAAAACAAGAAGAAAACATAAAATTTTGATAAAACCTTTGAACATAAACAAGAACAATATAGATCTAGTAAAGAGATGAAGATTTATACCCTTGAAGAACTTGGTTTTGAAGGTGAAAAATGGGCAGAATTTTCAGACCTATTTATGCTCCTAATAACCCTTAATCCAAGCTTGAAACAACCCTTAATATAGTTTAGAATGATTTTTGTTCTTGTTTTTCTTGATTATTTGAGCCAAAAATGGAGGAAGAAAAAGGAAGGGGAAGTGCAGAATTTTTGAGAGAAAATATGTGTGTGTTGTGTTTTACTAAAATGAAAAGAGTGTGTGTGTGTGGGAGAGTGTATGGACGTGAGAGGGGGGAAAAGAGTGGGTTGGGAGGATGCTCATTGGCCAAGCAAAGTGGTGGAGGGTCATGGATTGGCTAGCTCAAGTGGTGGAGTTGTGGTGTAGGTGTATTTGGTCCAAAATGATGTCTAAGTTCAAAATGTGGGTGTGTTTTGATCAAGTTATGTAGTGATGGTTAGATTATGTAAATTTTAATTATACAAGTATTGGATTTGTAATTTATATGTGCATGCATGTATATAGATATGTGTTTGTGTTAAGTGCAAATATTAGTACTTGCAAGATTTAGATGTATGTATGTATGTATGTATTTCGTGTATATGTATATACATATATATATTGGTGCTAAACATTATAAAATTTCTTAATGTACCTTCTATTAATTGAGTTATTGATTATATTTTGGATACATAGGTACTTGTTTGTTGGATCGAATAATTATAAAGTTGTTGTTACTTTGCATATTCTTGAAGTTGGCTTGATTAGTTATGGTTATATTCTTATAAGATTGTCCTTATTTCTTTACTTTGAGATTGTCTCATGTTTTGGCATTTCTAAGATAACTATCGTATACGGGCATTTCATTGAACTAGACGGCAAGTATCACTACGCCTTAATGTCTGGAAGGCTAAATCTCTTAAGAAACCTCTAGGGATAGATACCTAGATAAGTCTAAGTAAATTGTCCTAGTCGGAAATTGAGGGTTGTTACATCATTACCCCCTTAACTGAAACTTCGTCCTCGAAGTTCGATCATTCATACGGTAGTAAAAATGGATAGACCAACAGTAGGAGTGTCTACACGGAGACATATAATGTGGGAAAGTCAAACAAGATTTCATCACGATTCTTGGTTTCTTGCGAGCTTTTAACTCTAGGGTTGGGGCATCCATTCCTCGGTTCCCTAAAATTCCTCTTGATTAGAACCTTCGAAAAAAGAGAAAGGTTACGAATGTCGCTCACTTCTTGAGACGACTGGAGATTAATCGCATGTAATCGTTGCGGGCTGTCAATCTTGCCTAGATCAATACTAAATAATGGGTTGCTGATAAGAATGTCAATACGGAGGTGTAAAATGAGCAAACGGCTCGTAACGTGAGTTACAATAAAATAGTGAGGGACGTTGGGATATCGATCGTTGGTGGCTACTCATTTCCATTGTTACTCTGCATACTTTCCTTTATCGTCTTCTACCCCGATTAAAGAATCGTTCCAATAGCTTCTCGCCCACCTTCATCCTTCTTTGGTTTGACGTTGGACACGCTTGCCGCTTCTTGAAAATTTTGGCGTCGCTTGTGACTACTCACTTGTTAAGGGATTACCCCTTTAACAACAGTGATACTAACTGAGGTGCCGAGTTGCACTAAAATTGCAAAGGTACATCTTCGTAGTATCTCATTTTAGGGTTTTCTAGTGTTGTCTTTGTTATTTTATGGCGTTCGAGGGAATCATAAATTGTATGATGATAGTTCCATCTTGTTCCTCATACTTACTTTTGTTCTTCGATTTCGCCCTTGTTTTTCCAAAGTCACCTCTTTCATTATTCGCTAAGTCATATTGTTACCAATTTCTCTTGCTTTTGCCGATATTGGCTTTCAAATCGTTTTAAGGTACCTTAAATTACTTCCTTTTTACGCTAGAAGGACCATTATCTATGACTCATCACTGACAAATCTCTTTTAACATCGCACATATAACCTATTCGGTTTCTTTGCTATACCTACGCATTCCTCATGATAGGACTTACACAATCCTTATGCTCTTAAGTAACCATATCGCCACCATCATTTCAAGGTAAACACTTCGATGTCCTTATTCGTATGAACTCCTCCTTTAAATGATCCTTCGTAGGTCCTCCTGACCTCTACAAAACTGTCAATTACTTTGCTCTCCTGAGCCTCATATCCATTTCCAGCTTTCTAAGCTAAGCTTCTTTTCAATACAATAACCTAATGTCCTTAGAAATTGTGACATAATATAATTTAGGGGAAACATCGGTTACTTTATCCTTTTTCTCAACCATTTGGTTTCCTTCCGTTTTCTTATGGGCAACTATACTCCTTACTGTTTCGCCACTCGGATCGATCTCTTACTAGAGTAATCGTCGTCTTGAATGACACACGCGCAGTCGCTAGTCCTTGAAGTTAATTCCATTATTCTTTTTCACATCATGCTGATACGGATCCTTTGATCCTAACCCATCACAATGCGAATTATCCTTATCACCCTTCCGTTCAAATATTCCATAACTAGCTCCTCCCGGAGTTTGTAGTTTCTTGAAAAGTAGTTCAACGACCAACTTCCTTGATCGTTGTGGTAGTATGGGTTTTGACTTCTAGCGTCGTATTCCTTATTTGCTTTCACTATTAACTTTAGCGATTTCATGTTGTTTTCTCCTTCACTCTTCTTGGGCGCACTACTCCTTGGGTCGATGGTCCTTGACGATTAACCATGTGTTGCAAATTGTTTTTCACTCAGATTCATCTTGTTTTAGCTTATCTCCCTACGACCGTTGACCTTGAGGGGATACTTTTCACGACTCCCCGTGCTTCTAAACTCGGGTGTTGAGCGTATATCGCTTTCTCTTGGCTCAGTCGATATGTTCTACTAATAGCTTGTCTTTCGATAGAGGTTTTCAAATTGATATTCAGAGGATAACGTGTGGAGTGCCGTGAAGATGAACGCTACCGGAACTACATCTGGTAAATGTCGTCAATGCCTTCACTTCATTTGTTTGAGTCAATGACATTTCTTCACTTCATATTCTACTCCAAATCATCTTCAATGATGCTAGTGAATAATTCTTCTTGAAAGATAAAGTAAGATCTTGCGCTTCATACTCCTTGTTCGAGTATCTACCTTTACTGTGATTACCCCCTTAACATTTTTCCTCTAGAAAAATGTGAGGGATCTCCTGCTCTTCACTTCATCTCGCCTTCCTCGACGATCTTCAACTCAACAATTTCCTTATTCCTTCGTGTAACAAATCTCCATCTACACACTTGTTTTGAAGAAGAAAGGATAACTCGGAATCCTTTTTTTGTTACTCTTTAATCATGAGGGTTACTCAACCCATCCTAATATCTTATTGCCCTTAATTAGTTTTCTTCTTCCAATTACCTTCATTTTCCAGCATTGCTAGTGATCTCCTCCAAGTTTTAGGGACGTCCTTGTACTTAACCAAAAGTGACCTTCATGTCGCTCAACCTTCCATTTGTTGAGTCAATGACATTTCTTCACTTCATATTCTACTCCAAATCATCTTCAATGATGCTAGTGAATAATTCTTCTTGAAAGATAAAGTAAGATCTTGCGCTTCATACTCCTTGTTCGAGTATCTACCTTTACTGTGATTACCCCCTTAACATTTTTCCTCTAGAAAAATGTGAGGGATCTCCTGCTCTTCACTTCATCTCGCCTTCCTCGACGATCTTCAACTCAACAATTTCCTTATTCCTTCGTGTAACAAATCTCCATCTACACACTTGTTTTGAAGAAGAAAGGATAACTCGGAATCCTTTTTTTGTTACTCTTTAATCATGAGGGTTACTCAACCCATCCTAATATCTTATTGCCCTTAATTAGTTTGAGTCAATGACATTTCTTCACTTCATATTCTACTCCAAATCATCTTCAATGATGCTAGTGAATAATTCTTCTTGAAAGATAAAGTAAGATCTTGCGCTTCATACTCCTTGTTCGAGTATCTACCTTTACTGTGATTACCCCCTTAACATTTTTCCTCTAGAAAAATGTGAGGGATCTCCTGCTCTTCACTTCATCTCGCCTTCCTCGACGATCTTCAACTCAACAATTTCCTTATTCCTTCGTGTAACAAATCTCCATCTACACACTTGTTTTGAAGAAGAAAGGATAACTCGGAATCCTTTTTTTGTTACTCTTTAATCATGAGGGTTACTCAACCCATCCTAATATCTTATTGCCCTTAATTAGTTTTCTTCTTCCAATTACCTTCATTTTCCAGCATTGCTAGTGATCTCCTCCAAGTTTTAGGGACGTCCTTGTACTTAACCAAAAGTGACCTTCATGTCGCTCAACCTTCCATTTGTTGACCACTCAATCTTTCTTTTTGGTCGATGAACATAGACAGTAAGGACCTTCGATTCTTTCTCTAAGTTATAGCTTAGTATACTCTTCGCTTGTGCTTCCATGTACTTTGACTTATACACCACAAATCTTCTCCGCCCTACTTTATGTACATGATTCAATAACATCTTCTATGCTATATAGTTATCCCAAGTATTTCACTTATGGACGGCCGATGTCTCACGTCTTTCGTATCCCTTGATGTCGCAGCAAAAGTAGGGTACTAGTTACTCGATTCGCCGTTGCGGAAAGTTACGTAAGCGAGTTGTATGTTGTTAGGGTACTAACCTTTGAAGAGAAACGGTGATGATCATTACTTTGAATAATCAAGTATATAAAGGATATAGAATTTGGTTTCGAATGAATGGAATAGGAAATAGGAAAACAAAAGATTCATTAAGGCTCGGATTACTCCTTGCGCGAGTTAAAGAAATCACTTCTTTGTCCTTCGTTGCCCAATGGACTCCAACTTTCAATGACGTCGATATATGCCGCACCGACTTAGATAATATGGATAACCGTTCGTGTACGCGTGTTATTATAGAGATATCGCACCAAATTTCGGAGCTACAATCCCCAGAATGTGTCGTCAAGAATGTATACCGAAATGTGTTCTATCGGCGTCGTCAAATCGTAATTTAGCTTTAATACCACTCGTCTTTCATAAGTCTCCAACTTCATTCGACGTTTACATATGTTTCGCACCATTTCAGAGCGAATACCAAGGTTATGCGTCGTTTCCAAGAGGATAGAGTCGCGTCATATCTTGGGTCTACAATTCTTAGAGTATATCGTCCAACGTACGTGGAAAGATGCTCCGCTGATGATATCGCCGTTGTCATATGTCCATAATAAATAGTGGTGTCGTAAGGAATAGGATGTGGGATAATTTCAAAAGAGCACGAGTGAACGAATATTGGATTAGAGGGGTACTTAATGACAACTTCCATACTTAGGAAATTTCTAATTCATTTTGCATTTCTCAGGGACAATCACTAGTTCCCAAGCGGTCAAATCTCATCACGCAATATATATCTCAGTAGTAAGGACTAACCATATTATAATCATATCTAGCAGGTGCCAGTTCTCAATAGTCAAATCTTAGAGCATAATAACTATCTCAATAATAAGGCACAACTATATAATCATTAAATCGTTCATGCACTAGCCCTTAATTAGCTTAATCTTAGGGCGCAATGACTATCTTAGTAGTGAGGCATGACTACATAATCGTCGCAATATTCACGTGCTAGTTTCAAATAGCTCAAACTTAGAGAGTAAAGGCTCTTATATCCATATCGTCCATGAAATTTCATATCAACTCGTCAGGCCTATATTTCCTTTCTAAATCGATCATAAATAGTCAACGTCATTACTCAATAAATTGAACAAGTCATACCCCAAAATGATTTCGTGCCTTATAATAATCTCATTATTTTAAAGTGCATATGCAACTTAAAGTTCAACATCATGAATCGTAAGGCTTTTACGCATGCATTTCTCCCCTAATTTCCACATTGCACATTCCAAACTTTCACATTGCACACTATAAGCTTTCACATTGCACATAAACTTTCACATTGCACACTATAACTTTCACATTGCACACTATAACTTTCACATTGCACACTATAAGCTTTCACATTGCACATTAAACTTTCACATTGCACATTACAGCTTTCACATTGCACACTATAAGCTTTCACATTGCAATCAAATCATGCCCAAATTCACATGTTATAGCATAGAGTAGCATGTATCAACGAATGCCTTTCAATCTTATATTCATTTCACTTCTAGTGTGCAAAAGGGGAATCCTACTAAACTAGCATAATCCTCAAGTAAGGCAAGTCTTGAATCGCTATATGTATGCTTAGGTGAATGTCTAAATGCAACACGTATTCTCATTAAGACGAGTT
>CM067175.1:49163312-49190812 GCA_034093135.1 Erigeron breviscapus | reverse complement strand
TTTTATTTTTATTTTTATTTTTATTTTTATTTTTATTTTTATTTTTATTTTTATTTTTATTTTTATTTTTATTTTTATTTTTATTTTTATTTTTATTTTTATTTTTATTTTTATTTTTATTTTTATTTTTATTTTTATTTTTATTTTTATTTTTATTTTTATTTTTATTTTTATTTTTATTTTTATTTTTATTTTTATTTTTATTTTTATTTTTATTTTTATTTTTATTTTTATTTTTATTTTTATTTTTATTTTTATTTTTATTTTTATTTTTATTTTTATTTTTATTTTTATTTTTATTTTTATTTTTATTTTTATTTTTATTTTTATTTTTATTTTTATTTTTATTTTTATTTTTATTTTTATTTTTATTTTTATTTTTATTTTTATTTTTATTTTTATTTTTATTTTTATTTTTATTTTTATTTTTATTTTTATTTTTATTTTTATTTTTATTTTTATTTTTATTTTTATTTTTATTTTTATTTTTATTTTTATTTTTATTTTTATTTTTATTTTTATTTTTATTTTTATTTTTATTTTTATTTTTATTTTTATTTTTATTTTTATTTTTATTTTTATTTTTATTTTTATTTTTATTTTTATTTTTATTTTTATTTTTATTTTTATTTTTATTTTTATTTTTATTTTTATTTTTATTTTTATTTTTATTTTTATTTTTATTTTTATTTTTATTTTTATTTATATCAATACCTCTTGGTCAATGGTAAGACTACCATGACATAATTTGATGAGATTGTTCTTGAGCCACTACTAAGACCGGTTATGTCCCAATAATCAATATATAATGTCCCAAATGATAAGATAATGATAAGCACATGCTGTCAATCACGTGCATAAAGATAACCAAGGGTCGTGCCATGGAGACGCCCATAAATATATAGTAGTTAGAGCACCGCGAGGCCAGACTGGCGATGAAGGTGGCCACCAAGGCAGACCAAACATCCCACCGTTACCTATAATAGTGGATGAGGGGACAAGTCCTAGTTGCGCAACCCTCTAACTACAGGCCTCAAATGAGTTAATAGTAGTGTACAGGGGACCACCGTTTGACAGTACTCAAGCTCATCATATAACATATAACACGTTGAACATACAATATAATTCCCATATCATTATCATTATTTCAAAGAATCATTTCATAAGAGAAAGTCATTTTAATTAATCATGCTTTTCACCCCGTAAGTAAACATATAAAAGAGTTTGAAAGGGGGCTATGACTCACCTTGATATGCCGCATATTATATTCACTCATCCAAAATGGGTACTTCTCATCTATTGCTTCCTTGACCATATATCCGTCATATTCCTCAATCACACTTCAAGCCAAGACTATCCCTACGATAGGACTAATATACGTAAGTTCCTATCTTAAGCCATCACTAAGAAATGCCACTTTCGTTATGTTGTCATAAATTTTGGGATCCAAGTATATTGTTAATATTTGCATCTTTTTGGTTGTAGAGAGTGTTGGTGTAAAAGGGTCACTTTCATTATACGTGTAGTTATAAGTTGTTAGAATTGCGGTAGCTTGCCTTTGATTATCATGGTTCCCATTGTGAGCTTTGCTTGATTATAATATTTGACATTTGTAACTTCATAATAGTAATATTTATGAATACTTCCTGATTTATGACTATGTATTTAATTTAATATTATTTAATTAATTATTTATTCATTTTCTTGATTTATTAACCAAATAATTCTTTAAAAATACTTTTAAGTACCTCACTTGCCTTTATAATTTGTGGTTAATTATATTTGGGTTATATTCTGATTATTATGCTTTTTAACTTAGAATATTGTGATATATATATTTATTTATGTAAATTTTCTTATTAATTTAAAAATAGTTATTAATTAGTGATTTTCACTTACTTAATTATTTCTAAATTATATGACATTTGTTCTTTAACTTAAAATGATTTTACTCCAGTAGGTTTTAGTCACTTTCATCATTGGTTATGATTATTTAACCAATTTCATGATTTATATAATTTATTTATTTATTTATTTACCTTTTTAATTATCATTATTTAATTTATTTATTTATTTATTTTTAATTTATTTATTTATTTATTTATTTATTTATTTATTTATTTATTTATTTATTTATTTATTTATTTATTTATTTATTTATTTATTTATTTATTTATTTATTTATTTATTTATTTATTTATTTATTTATTTATTTATTTATTTATTTATTTATTTATTTATTTATTTATTTATTTATTTATTTATTTATTTATTTATTTATTTATTTATTTATTTATTTATTTATTTATTTATTTATTTATTTATTTATTTATTTATTTATTTATTTATTTATTTATTTATTTATTTATTTATTTATTTATTTATTTATTTATTTATTTATTTATTTATTTATTTATTTATTTATTTATTTATTTATTTATTTATTTATTTATTTATTTATTTATTTATTTATTTATTTATTTATTTATTTATTTATTTATTTATTTATTTATTTATTTATTTATTTATTTATTTATTTATTTATTTATTTATTTATTTATTTATTTATTTATTTATTTATTTATTTATTTATTTATTTATTTATTTATTTATTTATTTATTTATTTATTTATTTATTTATTTATTTATTTATTTATTTATTTATTTATTTATTTATTTATTTATTTATTTATTTATTTATTTATTTATTTATTTATTTATTTATTTATTTATTTATTTATTTATTTATTTATTTATTTATTTATTTATTTATTTATTTATTTATTTATTTATTTATTTATTTATTTATTTATTTATTTATTTATTTATTTATTTATTTATTTATTTATTTATTTATTTATTTATTTATTTATTTATTTATTTATTTATTTATTTATTTATTTATTTATTTATTTATTTATTTATTTATTTATTTATTTATTTATTTATTTATTTATTTATTTATTTATTTATTTATTTATTTATTTATTTATTTATTTATTTATTTATTTATTTATTTATTTATTTATTTATTTATTTATTTATTTATTTATTTATTTATTTATTTATTTATTTATTTATTTATTTATTTATTTATTTATTTATTTATTTATTTATTTATTTATTTATTTATTTATTTATTTATTTATTTATTTATTTATATCTATCTATTTATTTATTTATTTATTTATTTGTTTATTTAGTTTTTTGATCTAGTTGGAGGTTAAACTTAACTCTTTTATCTACAACTTTTATTTTGAAAGTTTTTCTTGAAACGGCCCTCACATGTTCAGTTTATCCGTCCAAAGACAGGAGAATGATTCTGTCAGAAGGTATTTGGGTCCAAACAACTCACCAATGACCATTCTTGCTTTATTAACACTTAAGTTCATCATTTACAAGATTAATACTTTATTTTTATACCTCTTAACATCAAATTTCCAGATTATTATACCTCTTTTAACATATTTTTCACTTAATACAAGTTCATATCCATCTCATAATCCAACAACAAGATTCAACTTTCTTAGATCTAACATGCATTCATTCAAATCAACACTTTTCAATACCAATCTTTATAGATCTAACTTTCAACAACATAAAAACATCTTTTTAATGAAAAATCTCAGAAATATATTCTTCAAAATATACAAAAACATATAGATCTATGAAAAGGAAAATCACTTTAAAAGCTACTAATCTATAACAACACTTTTGGGTCTTAAACTTGTTGAATCCTTGGATCTTTCTCATAGATTTCGACATGCATATGCATGAGGAGAAAGATCCTATCAACTTGCCTTCATCAAGTGTATATTACAAGGAAAACAAGAAGAAAACATAAAATTTTGATAAAACCTTTGAACATAAACAAGAACAATATAGATCTATGAAAAGGAAAATCACTTTAAAAGCTACTAATCTATAACAACACTTTTGGGTCTTAAACTTGTTGAATCCTTGGATCTTTCTCATAGATTTCGACATGCATATGCATGAGGAGAAAGATCCTATCAACTTGCCTTCATCAAGTGTATATTACAAGGAAAACAAGAAGAAAACATAAAATTTTTATACCTCTTAACATCAAATTTCCAGATTATTATACCTCTTTTAACATATTTTTCACTTAATACAAGTTCATATCCATCTCATAATCCAACAACAAGATTCAACTTTCTTAGATCTAACATGCATTCATTCAAATCAACACTTTTCAATACCAATCTTTATAGATCTAACTTTCAACAACATAAAAACATCTTTTTAATGAAAAATCTCAGAAATATATTCTTCAAAATATACAAAAACATATAGATCTATGAAAAGGAAAATCACTTTAAAAGCTACTAATCTATAACAACACTTTTGGGTCTTAAACTTGTTGAATCCTTGGATCTTTCTCATAGATTTCGACATGCATATGCATGAGGAGAAAGATCCTATCAACTTGCCTTCATCAAGTGTATATTACAAGGAAAACAAGAAGAAAACATAAAATTTTGATAAAACCTTTGAACATAAACAAGAACAATATAGATCTAGTAAAGAGATGAAGATTTATACCCTTGAAGAACTTGGTTTTGAAGGTGAAAAATGGGCAGAATTTTCAGACCTATTTATGCTCCTAATAACCCTTAATCCAAGCTTGAAACAACCCTTAATCTTATCTTGAAACAACCCTTGCTTAACCCTTA
The DNA here is from genome assembly GCA_034093135.1 of Erigeron breviscapus. Taxonomy (NCBI): domain Eukaryota; kingdom Viridiplantae; phylum Streptophyta; class Magnoliopsida; order Asterales; family Asteraceae; genus Erigeron; species Erigeron breviscapus. Next base: position 49,186,115 of record CM067175.1, on the reverse strand, counting down.
TTATTAATATAGTTTAGAATGATTTTTGTTCTTGTTTTTCTTGATTATTTGAGCCAAAAATGGAGGAAGAAAAAGGAAGGGGAAGTGCAGAATTTTTGAGAGAAAATATGTGTGTGTTGTGTTTTACTAAAATGAAAAGAGTGTGTGTGTGTGGGAGAGTGTATGGACGTGAGAGGGGGGAAAAGAGTGGGTTGGGAGGATGCTCATTGGCCAAGCAAAGTGGTGGAGGGTCATGGATTGGCTAGCTCAAGTGGTGGAGTTGTGGTGTAGGTGTATTTGGTCCAAAATGATGTCTAAGTTCAAAATGTGGGTGTGTTTTGATCAAGTTATGTAGTGATGGTTAGATTATGTAAATTTTAATTATACAAGTATTGGATTTGTAATTTATATGTGCATGCATGTATATAGATATGTGTTTGTGTTAAGTGCAAATATTAGTACTTGCAAGATTTAGATGTATGTATGTATGTATTTCGTGTATATGTATATACATAATTAAGTGTGTGTTTTAATTAGTTAAATGGTATTTACACCTCTACCCCTTCTAGTCTCATCCATTAAAAATCCACCACTTTTAAATATAATACTCAATACTTAAAACATTTAACTTTTAAAATAATATGGTCTCTACTATATACGCAGTCACAGTTACCATCTTTAAAATTGTACATAATAGTATAACCATTATTATAATACTTTAAAAATTATGGGATGTTACACATGTAGAATGGTCCGAGTTCAAAACCATGTTCTGCAAAGAATTTAGCTCGGAAGCGGAGGTGACAAAGTTAAGGAGCGAATTTCTTAATGATTCTCAAGGAACTCTAAGCTTGACGGAATTTCGTGACCAATTCCTTGATAAGGCATAATTTTGTCCGGAATTCCTAGAGAATGATCAATTGTTGAAAGAACAATTCTACTTGAAGTTGAGGAAGAACTTGAGGGAAAAGATAAGCTTGCGCCAAATGGAGTCTTTTTCCATGTTGGTTGATGTGGCTCGAGATCATGAAATCGAGCAATCAAGGGTTGATGAGAGTGAATTGAAAAGAAAGTATGATGGAGATAATTCTCCAAACAAAAGATTCAAACAAGATGGTGGCTCCGGTAGTAACTCCGCAAGAAGAAATGTTCCATTTTGAAAGAATTGTAGAAGAAGTCATACCAGCCCTTGTAGATCAACGGAGAAGGGATGCTATAATTGTGGGAAACCGGGTCATATGAGCCGGGATTGTAAGTCAAAACCCCACAAACCCATCATGTGTTTCAAGTGTTTTGAAGAGGGTCATATGAGAAGTTCATGTCCTAAGTTGAGCGAAGAAGAAAGACAAGAAGAGAAGAGGAAAGAAGCGGAAAGGAAGAATGCTCAAACTCATGGAAACCAAATGGGAAGGTCCTTTCAACTCATGGTGGAGCAAGCTAAGAATGCGGATGATGTTGTTACAGGTACATTTCTTGTGTATAATGTGCCTATGCGAATTCTTTTTGATTCAGGGGCAAATAGATCTTTTGTTGCAACTAGGATGATTCATGTTATTCCAATGTTTAAGTCGAGTTTAGATAAGACATTACAAGTTGAAGTCGGAAATGGTAGAACGAAGTTAGTAAAAGATCTGTATAAAAATTGTGAAAGCAAGATCACTTCCAAGCTAACTTAATTCCTTTCCCAATGGGAGAATTTGATATAATCTTGGGAATGGATTGGTTGAGCTCTTGTAATGCCAAAATCGCGTGTGACGAAAAGGCGATATATTTGAAGACTTCTAAGGGTGAAGACTTGGTAGTATATGGTGATAGAAAAGAGCGTCCTATATCTATTTGTACCTTTGCTCGTGCCCAACGTTACTTGTGTCATGGATGTCAAGCTTATCTTGCTCACATCGTTGATGTTGAGAAGAAACCTTTATCTATTGAAAATATTCCTATTGTTTGTGAATTTGGCGATGTTTTCCCCGAAGACTTGCCGGGTATTCCTCCCGAACGACAAGTTGAGTTTTCTATTGATCTTATTCCGGGGGTTACCCCCATTGCTAAAGCTCCCTATCGTTTGGCTCCAATGGAAATGCAAGAAATGATGAAGCAACTCCAAGAGTTACTTGAAAAGGGGTTCATTCGCCCTAGTAATTCTCCTTGGGGTGCACTGGTTCTCTTTGTTATGAAGAAAGATGGAAGCATGCGCATGTGTATCGATTACCGGGAACTTAACAAAGTAACTATCAAGAATAAATACCGTTACCTAGAATCGATGATCTATTTGATCAACTTCAAGGAGCTTCGTATTTTTCCAAGATAGATCTTCGTTCGGGTTATCATCAATCAAGGTGCGTGATGAAGACATTCCTAAGACCGCTTTCTGTACTCGCTATGGTCATTTTGAGTTTGTTGTTATGCCCTTTGGTTTTACAAATGCTCCCGCGACTTTCATGGATCATGAACCGTGTTTGCCGTTCCATGCTTGATAAATCCGTAATTGTTTTCATTGATGATATTCTCATCTATTTTAAAAGCTCATCCAATCATGAAGTACATTTACGTGAGGTATTGGAGATATTACGTAAGGAGAAGCTTTATGCCAAATTTACGAAATGTGAATTTTGGCTAAGAGATGTGCAATTCCTTGGTCATGTTGTTAATAATGAAGGAATGAAGGTAGATCCGGCCAAGATAAGCCCAAGCTGATGGGTGGAAGTCAGCTTGGTTCTTGCAGTCAGCTTGGAAGGTACGGATACAGCTTAGAGTATTGCAAGTGCTCTAATGTTGTTATACAACTTTGTATAAGCATCACCTATCTGGATAAGCATCAGAAAGGACATTCTAGAATGCCAGTTGGTGATTGTAAACATTCTATGAGGTGTCTATTGTCATGTGGCTGCACGATCATGCTTGGAAAGCATATGGGGAACAAAAAGGACGATGTCACTGTCACCTGGTATTGATCATGCAGAAGCCATTGGATCAAGACGCGTGGAAAACAATGGATGGCATCTAAGGTATGGTTGATGCCTATATAAACCAGCCTTAGAAACTCAAGAATGTGTGCATCCACAATATTAACTCTCACAACGATTAAAGCTATCAGCTTGGATCCGTGTTGTACTCAGCTTAGGCTAGTAGAGTTAATATACAGAGTTGTAACTTGCTATTCAGCCAAGTAGTTAGATTTGTAGGCTAATTTGTTCCACAACTACTTGTAATTCTTTTTATTCATCAATAAAAGAATGAGTTGAAATCAGCTTACACTTTGTTATTGGACTGCACTTTTATTTGTAGGCGTTCTTTACTTTGTTAATATTTACACTGATTATGGACAAACATGTTTAAATTATTTATATTCCGCATTAAAAGATCAAAAGTTGTATTCACCCCCCTCTACACACTACTAGAAAAAATGCCTTTAAGGACGCGCTTTTTGGTGTCATGGATCGAGACGTCATAAAGCAATATGACACGCCCTGCGCACGTCATGCGTTTATGACACTCTTTTATGACATGCTTTTACGACAAACTTTTTTGACACTGTTTATGACCCTTGTTTTGCGTGTCATGGTTCAATTTTATTTTTCAATATTTTTTCTAGAATTACTAATATCCACACATTAAATAACAGGTCATCTCATAATACAAATAAATACACAAATAGCAAAAGAGCGCATTTCATACATATCAAAACAATGCGTTTCATACAACCACAAGTTATTTAAAAACCGAACACAAATTGCAGTAAATCAAACATGTCTAAGCTACGTTGTGCAGGAACCTCAAAATCAGCCGGAAGCCTGGGAAATTGCTCATTATATCTAAGTGCTAATACTGCACCTCTAACCTGCAAATCATATTAAGAAATTAAGCCTGTCACAGGAAGACGATTCCTCAAAGAGCATCACAAAAATACTATGTACTGCAAGTTCCAGAATCGAGAGCATACCCTCCCATATCCGCACTGAAAGTTCCAGAATCGAGCATTTTCTGTTTTTCTCTTTGGATTTCATCAACTCTGTGTAAAAACAAATAAAGGGTGTTTAAAAAACCTTAACTTTACAAACTATCTAGCTATCAAACTCCAAAGCAGCAAAATAACAAGCCAGGGAGCTACTAAACTAAAGATTTCACAAATAAATTCAACATAGGATCAGAAAGGTCAAATGAGTGTCTCATAAACCGTAGGATATGATGTTTGGATGTGCTATCGTTGTTTGAAGTGGTAATAAACAGATACTCGGTTGTCCAAGTATTTGACAAAGTCCGAATATATCAAAACTAATACAGAAAAATGACATTCTTACACAAAAAGTAGAAGTTTGGTAGATTTAAATAAACATTTGATAATTTAACTTTGTTGCAACTAGTGTGAAATTGATTTTTTGACCATAATTAATCAATACTTAGAATTTAGCTAGCGAGCAATTCCTCTACCTGCGCTATGCAATCAATGCCTGGAATGTCAAGCCCATGTGCTGCCACATCAGTGCAAAGAAGAATGCCACCTGGAAGACATGTAATGGACGCTAATGCTTAATTTCTCCCTTGCTGACTAGTGAAAGATGATATGAAGTATCAGATGACATATTATAGAAGTCCCACCTTCATAACCAAACTTATAGTCTTACCTGCTTCATCTTTCCATGAAGAGAAACTCCCCAATAATCCACACAAGCACGAGTCATGAAATAACTGCAGAAAGAAGAGCATTCACAATTCATATGTACTACATACTTTAACAAATTATTTGCAGGAAGCATTTAATAACTAACTCACACTATCTATCATCTTTTTGGACTTGTTCTTGATGAAAAAGTCGACAAGCTAGCTGTGATGATTTCTTGTCTGCTTCACATTTAATAAACTGCAATATACAAAATTATATAAACTTTAACTGAAAATGGTCATTATAGATATATTTTCTACGAATTCAAACTTAGGTTGCAAACGTACCTCAATATGGAGGCCTGAAGGTGTTTTTGAGGTTGTTTTTTCTGATGTAGAACCCAATGATTTTGTTTCAGCATGAACTTCTAAAGGCATAACCAGTGAACCAGCCATTAACATCATCACAAACCAATATCTTTGGCATAGAAAATGGTTTAAGGAGTGTAGATCGATTTAGTTTACAATAATATGCTTTGTTACATAGTTTAGACTACTTTTGTAAATTATGATAGTGCAAGGGTGTAATATGTAAATACGTGTAGGTCGGTTATAAGTTTGTTAGACTGTTGTATATATACTCTGTATTATTATTTCTTTTACATAATAATGAAATATATCAAATATTCTAAAACCGTTTTCTCTCAATCTTCAATGGATTCTTATCATTCATATGGTATCAGAGAGGGAAATCACGCCTTGTGATTACTCCGGCGATGATCTTCGACCATTCAAGAAGGTCAGATCGTCTTCTCCGATCAACCCCCTGGTTATTCTTTTCAAATTTCTATTTTCCTGCCCATTGCTCTTTCTTTGATTTCTTCAATTAAATTTCAAGAAATCGTCATTTCTTCATTTCAGTATCTTTCTTCATTGATTAATCATCATCTAATTGATCTTAATTGATAAGATTACATCGTATCATCAAAATCCCCAATTTCAATCTGAAAACCTAATTTCTTCACTTTGAAACCCTAATTTCCCAATTTCTTGAAATTTTCTCTCATTTAAATGGCACCTTCTACAACAACCAATCCTCCACCTGTTACCACCACTACTGATGTTATTTCACCAAATCATCCACTTTTCCTACATCAAAATGATCATCCTGGATTGGTATTAATCTCAAAGAAACTCACTGGTTCTGACAAATTTGGTGCTTGGAAACGCTCCATGATGATTACCTTAAATGCGAAGAACAAACTGAAAATGGTTACAGGTGAATACAAGAAGACTGATGTCACTGTTGAGAATCTATCTGTTGAGTCCCAATGTTAATTGTAAATTTAATGATGACAAATCTGACCTATAAACACTTAGTAATCTTTGGTTCTTGTAATCTGATCTGGGTCAGACTAAGCTGACACAGCTTACGATCTGTCTCTGACCCAGATCATGCTTCATACTTGTAATTGTAATATCTTATGGAAGCAAGTATTATTCAAGCTGCATCAAATTGTATTAGCATTCAATCCAAGTCGAAGAGGAGGATTGAAGATAGAAGACCAAGATGTTAGTGGAAGACAACTTGGGATTAGCAGTCAGCTTGGAAACACTTAGGCAGATTGGTGCCTTGACAAACGGTCCAATATGTGTCTGACAATCAAGTGAAGATAACAACCTGGATTGAAGATAAGGACAAATGACGTGACTAGGAAGAATCCTAGGATCCAGGTTGGTGGTTGGTTTTACATATGCGTGTCCATACTCCTATTGGTAGATGAAGAATGTGCGTCAGTACGTGGGGGACCACAAGTACCATGAAAGGCACGATTGATTATTCCTTCATCAACCACTGAATGAAGAACACGTACCTGCAACAAACACCTAATGAAGGAGCGCTTGTGCCTATAAAAGCCTCATTCATGGATTGCATATGGTGACATTTTCCTGAGAATCATTCTTCACACAAGTTTCTCTGCTCTTTCACACAGCTTAGTCTGTACGAGATCAGCTTGGGCTGATTCTCTTGAGCTAAAACTTATTGATTGTTGTTTGTCATTTCATAGGGTTGTTTAGATATCTATAGGCTATCTTTATTCCGCAACAACCTTGTAATTCTTTGTATAGATTATTTCTTAATAAAGGATTACATTTGAAAATAACAATCTGTGTTCAAGAATGTTTTTATTTCTTTACTGCTTTACTGTTTTAATGATTCCTGCTCTTTACTTACTTGCTTAATACTCATAAACTGAATCTTAAAATGTTTTGTGTTAAAAAGTTTGTAAAGATTGAAGAAAGTTGTATTCACCCCCCTCTACAACTGTTCTGTGTTCAATATACTTTGGTATATTGATATACCGTGGGACGTATCAATTGGTATCAGAGCGGTGGTTGAGAAATAACTTGACTTGATCCTTGCATATTTTCATTTATAGTAAAGCATTATGTCATCATATATTGATAATGGTTTTTCAACCCGACCACCCATGTTTGACAAAGATGATTTCAGTGGGTGGAAAGGTAGAATGTCTTTGTTCCTTGAATCCATCGATAACAATATGCCTGACATCCTTGCGGATGGTCCTTATGTTCCTACACAAACCATTGTAGAAGATGTGGTCAGGGAAGGTCAACCAACCATTCCTGCCACAGTCAAATCTATTGTTAAGGACAAGGCAGATTGGGGGGATGAGGATAAGAGGTTGGCAAACTTGGATGTGAAGGCTAGAAATTTCATTGTCCAAGCTGTGCCCAAAGACCTTTATCATTCTATTAAAATGTGTTCAACAGCAAAGAAAATGTGGGGTACATTGACTGTTATGTTTGAGGGTTGCTCTACCTCCATGGAATCCACAATTACTACATTGACCAGAAGGTATGAGAGATTTTTCTCTTTGAGAAATGAATCCTTGACTGACACTCATACCCGCTTTAATGCCTTGGTAAATGATTTAGCTGCTGTTGGAATTAATAAGAAAAATGAGGTTTTAAAGAGCAAATTTCTTGATTCATTACCACCTAAATGGAATAACTATATTTCTTCTGTTAAATTAAGTTCTGTTTATCATGATCTTGATCTCCCTGGACTTTTTGGTTTGCTTCATAACCAAGAATGTTCAGAGGCTGAAAAGTTAATTGCTATGGGTGATTCTTATAGTCAGCCTGCTACTGCACTTGTTGCTTCTATGACTGAACACCCTAGTTCAATTAGTAATGAGATCATTCCTTATGTTAATGATGATATTCCTGTGATGTCAAATCCTAACTCTGTTTGTGTTGAATCTGAGTGTGATGAATCTGATGGTGATGAACTAGCAAATGAAGTTGCTATGTTGGCTGAAAGGATCAGAAGGAGATCCTTTAATAAGTTTAAAGGAAAAGGAAGAGGTGGCCAAGCTGACAAGACCAAGAAGCCATTTGATATGTCCAAGGTCACTTGTTATAAGTGTGGAAAGACTGGACATATGGCTGGAGATTGCAGATCCAAAGAAACTGCTCAAGCTGTGCCAGCCAAAGGTGGAAGAGGTGAAAAATACTCTAAGCTCAAGACTAAGTACAAAGCCTTGAAAGCACAAGTAGCTGAGTTGACTGAGAAGGTGAACAAAAATGAGAAGAATCTGGTAGCCAAAGACTGGGCTGAAAGTGCCACATCATCTAATGATGAGTTGTACAAAGATGCCAAGTGTTTTATGGCTAAAGAAGCTACTCAAAGATTTGCTGAAGATCTAGTGAAAATACAACAGCAATCTGAGTCAGCTCACCAGGCATCCACCAGTCAGACTGCTCCACCTGAGGTAACTTCTTTTTCCAATCTGTCTGATAATGAGAAGTTGTCCAGACTGAACAAACTTGGTGATGAGGTTTTACTACAAAAACACTTTAATCAAGAACTCAAAAAGGAAATACATGTTTTGAAACTTGATAACAGCTCTAAGAATCACACCATTGAAAAACTAGAATCTGAAGTTAAAGCTCAAAAGCAATTAAACTCCATTTTGATTAAAGAAGCTAAAACTACAGAAGAAAAGTTTTTAAAGGTGAAACAGATTACTAAAACATGGTGTATAAGCTCTAAAAGAGTTGCTAAATGTGTAAATGAACAAATACCTCATCAGATCCAAGCTATCTTTGATGGTGATTATGATAGGGCCATAGCCATTGCAGAAGTATGTGCTATGGAGCCTTGTTATCAGCCTCCTTCACCACCCAAAGTCCAAACCAAAGAAACTATTTCTAAACCAATTAAGTTGGTTCGAAAATCTGGTATTGGGTTTAAAGATCCTGAAATCATTGGTCAGACCATTGCTGAAGCTGTGTCTGAAGCTGATCAGGTTGTTGAGTTAAAACCTGAGGAAAGTCTTGACTTGTCCAAGCTGACCATTACCCAATCTGTGTCAGATTCAAAGACTAAAACAAACAAGAATAGTTCAAAGAGAAATAAAAGAAAGGAGAGAGATCACAGTGTTCCTAAAGAGAAAATAAAGCTTTTAAAAAGTAAGAAGTCTGGTTCTCTAGGAAATGAGTCACAAGCAAAATCTGAGTCTGTTTCTAGTAACACCAAATCTGATTCTGAAAAGATGATCTTGAAATATGTTGAGTCCAGAATTGATAAGGTGTCAATGAAAACCAATTTTCTTAAGAAGGTGTCTGATCCAAAAACTGTTGATCAAAGAAAATTGAGAGCTGAATGTAAGAAAGCTGGAATAGGCAAAGGTTTTGTTCAGAAGGAAACTCTAAATGTTGCTAGAAAGAACTTTGAATCTGGTAAAGGACAGACCAAGCAACAATGGGTTTCAAAATGTGATAAGAGTCTGTATTTAGTTTCCCAATCTGAGACAGACCAGAAGGTCAGCTCTGGTGAACCCATCCTTGGATGGGTTCCCAAAAAGAACTAATCTCTTATCATAATTGCAGGGCAGTCATGACGATAACACCTGGCACTTGGACAGTGGATGTTCCAAGCATATGACCGGATGTAAGTCCCTGCTATGTAGCTTTAGGATTCGCGCTGGTCCTAATGTTACTTTTGGAGATGATTCTCAAGGAAAGACTGAAGGTTTTGGTATACTTTCAAATGGTCCTCTTACTTTCAGAAGAGTCTCATATGTTAATGGTTTGAAGCACAATCTGATAAGTGTGAGTCAGTTGTGTGATGCTGGTTATAGTTAGATTCAGGTCTGATAAGGGAATTGTTCTTGATTTAGAAGGCAATGTGGTTCTCATTGCAAAGAGGGATGAGTCTTTGTATTCTTTTGACATGAGAAATCCAACTGTCACAAGAGAAGTCTGTTTCATGTCAAAGTCCCAAGATGAGCTGAATTGGTTGTGGCATAAAAGGCTGTCTCATATGAATTTCAAAGACATCAACAAGCTGTGTAAGAAAGAGTTGGTGTCTGGTCTTCCAGTGATCAATTATGAGAAGGACAAGCTGTGTGGTGCTTGTGAGAAAGGCAAGCAACATAAAGCTACTTTTAAGTCTAAAACATGCTCAACCATTGATAATTGTTTGGATCTGCTTCATATGGACTTATTTGGACCAATCAGTACTCCATCATTCACTGGAATGAGGTACTCCTTGGTAATTGTTGATGAGTATTCAAGATACACCTGGGTTTTCTTTCTAAGACACAAGAGTGAAGCTGCTGACAGCATTATTCATTTCATCAAGCAAGCTGAAATTCTCTACAAAAGGCCTGTTAGGCAATTAAGAAGTGATAAGGGTACTGAATTCAAAAATATCACTCTTAATTCATTCTGCAGTGAAAAGGGAATTTCACAAGTCTACTCAGCTGCCAAAACTCCTCAACAAAATGGTGTTGCAGAAAGAAGAAACAGAACTCTCATTGAAGCTGCCAGATCCATGATGGCTCAAAACAATGTCAAGTCTCATTTCTGGGCTGAAGCAGTACACACAACTTGCTTTACCTAGAACAGATCCCTCATTGTGAAAAGACACCAGAAGACTGCATATGAACTTCTTAGGGGGAGAAAACCTGAGATTGGTTTCCTAAGAATGTTTGGAAGTCCTTGCTATATTCTGAATCAGAAAGACCATCTTGGAAAGTTTGATGAAAAATCAGATGAAGGTATCCTACTTGGATATGCAACGATGATGAAGGCCTACAGAGTTTACAACAAGAGAACTAAAATAATTGAGAACTCTGTTAATGTAAGCATTGATGAAGGTTGTTCTAAGCTAGATTGCTCTCCTCCTGAAGATGAAGACTTCAATTTTGAAGAACTGGCTGTACCTGAGAATGAGCCTCCAACTAACTCTCCAGTTGGAGCTGATAATGCTCAAACTCAGGGGGAGCAACTCATTGAAGAAGAAGAAGAAGAAGAAGAAGAAGAAGAAGAGGAAGAAGAAGAAGAAGAAGAAGAAGAAGAAGAAGAAGAAGAAGAAGAAGAAGAAGAAGAAGAAGAAGAAGAAGAAGAAGAAGAAGAAGAAGAAGAAGAAGAAGAAGAAGAAGAAGAAGAAGAAGAAGAAGAAGAAGAAGAAGAAGAAGAAGAAGAAGAAGAAGAAGAAGAAGAAGAAGAAGAAGAAGAAGAAGAAGAAGAAGAAGAAGAAGAAGAAGAAGAAGAAGAAGAAGAAGAAGAAGAAGAAGAAGAAGAAGAAGAAGAAGAAGAAGAAGAAGAAGAAGAAGAAGAAGAAGAAGAAGAAGAAGAAGAAGAAGAAGAAGAAGAAGAAGAAGAAGAAGAAGAAGAAGAAGAAGAAGAAGAAGAAGAAGAAGAAGAAGAAGAAGAAGAAGAAGAAGAAGAAGAAGAAGAAGAAGAAGAAGAAGAAGAAGAAGAAGAAGAAGAAGAAGAAGAAGAAGAAGAAGAAGAAGAAGAAGAAGAAGAAGAAGAAGAAGAAGAAGAAGAAGAAGAAGAAGAAGAAGAAGAAGAAGAAGAAGAAGAAGAAGAAGAAGAAGAAGAAGAAGAAGAAGAAGAAGAAGAAGAAGAAGAAGAAGAAGAAGAAGAAGAAGAAGAAGAAGAAGAAGAAGAAGAAGAAGAAGAAGAAGAAGAAGAAGAAGAAGAAGAAGAAGAAGAAGAAGAAGAAGAAGAAGAAGAAGAAGAAGAAGAAGAAGAAGAAGAAGAAGAAGAAGAAGAAGAAGAAGAAGAAGAAGAAGAAGAAGAAGAAGAAGAAGAAGAAGAAGAAGAAGAAGAAGAAGAAGAAGAAGAAGAAGAAGAAGAAGAAGAAGAAGAAGAAGAAGAAGAAGAAGAAGAAGAAGAAGAAGAAGAAGAAGAAGAAGAAGAAGAAGAAGAAGAAGAAGAAGAAGAAGAAGAAGAAGAAGAAGAAGAAGAAGAAGAAGAAGAAGAAGAAGAAGAAGAAGAAGAAGAAGAAGAAGAAGAAGAAGAAGAAGAAGAAGAAGAAGAAGAAGAAGAAGAAGAAGAAGAAGAAGAAGAAGAAGAAGAAGAAGAAGAAGAAGAAGAAGAAGAAGAAGAAGAAGAAGAAGAAGAAGAAGAAGAAGAAGAAGAAGAAGAAGAAGAAGAAGAAGAAGAAGAAGAAGAAGAAGAAGAAGAAGAAGAAGAAGAAGAAGAAGAAGAAGAAGAAGAAGAAGAAGAAGAAGAAGAAGAAGAAGAAGAAGAAGAAGAAGAAGAAGAAGAAGAAGAAGAAGAAGAAGAAGAAGAAGAAGAAGAAGAAGAAGAAGAAGAAGAAGAAGAAGAAGAAGAAGAAGAAGAAGAAGAAGAAGAAGAAGAAGAAGAAGAAGAAGAAGAAGAAGAAGAAGAAGAAGAAGAAGAAGAAGAAGAAGAAGAAGAAGAAGAAGAAGAAGAAGAAGAAGGAAGCATAGAAGAAGAAGAAGAAGAAGAAGAAGAAGAAGAAGAAGAAGAAGAAGAAGAAGAAGAAGCAGAAGCAGAAGAAGAAGAAGAAGAAGAAGAAGAAGAAGAAGAAGAAGAAGAAGAAGAAGAAGAAGAAGAAGAAAGGCAACAGGCAATTTCTGCATGTTTGTCAATTTTGTAAGCAAGGTGGAACCAACTGAGGTTGATGAAGCTCTGGAAAATCCTTCTTGGGTAAATGCAATGCAAGATGAGCTAACACAGTTTGAAAGAAATAAGGTTTGGGAACTTGTTCCAAGACCTCATCACAAGACTGTGATTGGAACCAAGTGGGTCTACAGAAACAAAATGGATGAAAGGGGAGTTGTGACCAGAAACAAAGCAAGATTGGTAGCTCTTGGTTACAGACAAGAGGATGGAATTGATTATGATGAGACTTTTGCACCAGTGGCAAGATTAGAGGCAATCAGAATGTTCTTGGCCTTCTCTGCACACAAAGGTTTCAAAGTCTATCAAATGGATGTGAAGAGTGCTTTTCTCAATGGAAAATTGGAAGAAGAAGTCTATGTTGAACAGCCTCCAGGTGTTGAAAATTCAAAGTTTCCTGACCATGTGTTCAAGCTTGACAAGGCTCTCTATGGGTTGAAGCAAGCTCCAAGGGCATGGTATGATACTTTGTCTAAATTCTTATTGGCTAATAACTTCAAAAGAGGTAATGTTGACAAGACTTTGTTTGTGAGAAAGTATAATGGTGATATTCTGCTTGTACAAATTTATGTAGATGATATAATATTTGGGTCTAGCAGTGAAAGACTTTGCAAAAAGTTTTCTGAATTAATGTCTAAAAAGTATGAAATGAGCATGATGGGAGAACTAAAATATTTTCTGGGTCTACAGTGAAAGACTTTGCAAAAAGTTTTCTGAATTAATGTCTAAAAAGTATGAAATGAGCATGATGGGAGAACTAAACTATTTTCTGGGTTTACAAGTTAAACAGACTAAAAATGGAATTTTCATAAACCAAGGAAAGTATGTTAAAGATCTCTTAAACAAATTTGGTTTTAGTGATTGCTCACCTATGAAAACTCCTATGGGAACTGGTGATAAGCTGGATGAAGATAAAAATGGCAAATCTGTTGACATCACAGCTTATAGGGGTATGATAGGATCATTACTTTACTTGACTGCTAGTAGACCAGATATTATGTTTGCTACATGTCTTTGTGCAAGATATCAAGCTAGTCCTAAGGAATCTCATCTTAAGGCGGTAAAAAGAATCTTTAGATACCTTAAAGGTAGTCCCAATCTGGGTCTTTGGTATCCCAAAGACTCAGGATTTGATCTAATTGTCTATTCAGATTCTGACTTTGCAGGCTGTAAGATTGACAGAAAAAGTACTTCAGGAGCTTGTCAATTGCTTGGCAATAGACTTGTAAGCTGGTCCGGCAAGAAGCAGCATTCAGTTTCTATCTCCACTGCAGAAGCTGAATATGTTGCTGCAGGAAGTTGTTGCTCTCAAATTCTTTGGATGCAATATCAGCTTCAAGACTATGGTGTCACTGCAACAAAAACTCCAATCTTTTGTGACAGTACAAGTGCCATAGCAATTTCAAACAATCCTGTGCTTCATTCAAGGACCAAGCACATTGATATAAGATATCATTTCATCAGGGATCATGTAATGAAAGAAGATGTTGAACTCCACTTCATTCCAACAGACAATCAGCTTGCTGACTTGTTCACTAAGCCATTGGATGAATCAAGGTTCAACTACCTCATAAGTAAGCTAGGTATGCTTAATTTGTAAAATGTAGTGAGCTAAGTAATAGCAAATCTGACCCCTTAGAGTTATACTAAAATTTTGAGGGTAAGCTGTGTCAGACCCAGACTACCCTTTCACACTTGGTGCATTTCAAGTGAAAGAGGGTAAGCTGTGTCAGACCCAGACTACCCTTTCACACTTAGTGCATTTCAAGTGAAAGAGGGTAAGCTGTGTCAGACCCAGACTACCCTTTCACACTTAGTGCATTTCAAGTGAAAGAGGGTAAGCTGTGTCAGACCCAGACTACCCTTTCACACTTAGTGCATTTCAAGTGAAAGAGGGTAAGCTGTGTCAGACCCAGACTACCCTTTCACACTTAGTGCATTTCAAGTGAAAGAGGGTAAGCTGTGTCAGACCCAGACTACCCTTTCACACTTAGTGCATTTCAAGTGAAAGAGGGTAAGCTGTGTCAGACCCAGACTACCCTTTCACACTTAGTGCATTTCAAGTGAAAGAGGGTAAGCTGTGTCAGACCCAGACTACCCTTTCACACTTAGTGCATTTCAAGTGAAAGAGGGTAAGCTGTGTCAGACCCAGACTACCCTTTCACACTTAGTGCATTTCAAGTGAAAGAGGGTAAGCTGTGTCAGACCCAGACTACCCTTTCACACTTAGTGCATTTCAAGTGAAAGAGGGTAAGCTGTGTCAGACCCAGACTACCCTTTCACACTTAGTGCATTTCAAGTGAAAGAGGGTAAGCTGTGTCAGACCCAGACTACCCTTTCACACTTAGTGCATTTCAAGTGAAAGAGGGTAAGCTGTGTCAGACCCAGACTACCCTTTCACACTTAGTGCATTTCAAGTGAAAGAGGGTAAGCTGTGTCAGACCCAGACTACCCTTTCACACTTAGTGCATTTCAAGTGAAAGAGGGTAAGCTGTGTCAGACCCAGACTACCCTTTCACACTTAGTGCATTTCAAGTGAAAGAGGGTAAGCTGTGTCAGACCCAGACTACCCTTTCACACTTAGTGCATTTCAAGTGAAAGAGGGTAAGCTGTGTCAGACCCAGACTACCCTTTCACACTTAGTGCATTTCAAGTGAAAGAGGGTAAGCTGTGTCAGACCCAGACTACCCTTTCACACTTAGTGCATTTCAAGTGAAAGAGGGTAAGCTGTGTCAGACCCAGACTACCCTTTCACACTTAGTGCATTTCAAGTGAAAGAGGGTAAGCTGTGTCAGACCCAGACTACCCTTTCACACTTAGTGCATTTCAAGTGAAAGAGGGTAAGCTGTGTCAGACCCAGACTACCCTTTCACACTTAGTGCATTTCAAGTGAAAGAGGGTAAGCTGTGTCAGACCCAGACTACCCTTTCACACTTAGTGCATTTCAAGTGAAAGAGGGTAAGCTGTGTCAGACCCAGACTACCCTTTCACACTTAGTGCATTTCAAGTGAAAGAGGGTAAGCTGTGTCAGACCCAGACTACCCTTTCACACTTGGTGCATTTCAAGTGAAAGAGGGTAAGCTGAGTCTGACACTCAATCTGCTAATCAGGGGGACCCAGGTACACATGCTTCTGAACCCTCAAACTCTTCTGAATCTATTCAACATTCTACTCCTACAAAAGAGGGTGAAGGGTTGGCCAAAACATCAGCCACCCTAGCCACACCTTCGTCCACTCGTTCAAAATCCGATTCTAAAAGACCCCTTGTTGAGGACTTAGTACCTCACAAGGCCAAAAAGAAAAGATCGCAAAAGAAATCTGTGTCAGCTTCTGGGGTTGATAATGCTTCATCCAATCTTGAGATCCCCCAAGGTGCAGTGGAAGCTAAGGAACGTTCCAAAGCTGTCCCTTCTTCGACGCGATCTGAGTCTGACACTCAATCTGCTAATCAGGGGGACCCAGGTACACATGCTTCTGAACCCTCAAACTCTTCTGAATCTATTCAACATTCTACTCCTACAAAAGAGGGTGAAGGGTTGGCCAAAACATCAGCCACCCTAGCCACACCTTCGTCCACTCGTTCAAAATCCGATTCTAAAAGACCCCTTGTTGAGGACTTAGTACCTCACAAGGCCAAAAAGAAAAGATCGCAAAAGAAATCTGTGTCAGCTTCTGGGGTTGATAATGCTTCATCCAATCTTGAGATCCCCCAAGGTGCAGTGGAAGCTAAGGAACGTTCCAAAGCTGTCCCTGTCACCAAAGCTGACAAGCCGAAAATGCCACGCCCATCTGCACTCTCCCAAAAGAGTGTAGACGAGTTAAAGGGAACACCTACTGCTACCCAACCCTCCAAACAGGGTGAAGGTATTGAAAGAAAGACCTCCTCCCAAGGTCATACTGTGTCTAAACCGAATTCGCCATCATCAGCCTCCCAAAAGGTTGATGATATCATTAAAGGGGTAACAGAGGATCTAGCCCAGATCCAAAGTGAGTCAGAGTCAATGCACATCATTTCTGAGGATGGTCAGCCTAAGGAGAGAAGTATCGAACGCATTGGTGACACTGCTTCTCCTCCCCAAGCTGATCAGACTCCTTCTCTCTTACACTCTGAGTCTGCACAGGCTGTCAATGCCCCTTCTATGTCACAAGGAGGGGTACAGGCCTCAATTCTCCCTAAGGATACTTTGGTGCAACAACACACCTCTGTTGAAGGGCAATCAAATGCACAAAACATTACACCTGCAGAGTCTGTGTCTGCATCTGTCCTCGGACAGAGGGATTCTGCAGGTTACTTGGCTGTCTTTAAGGCAGTCATGTCAGCCCCTTGTGCAGCAAAGGGAACCATTGATGGTCCTCACGATGTCAATGAGAATCTGATCACTATCTCCGGAAGTGATTCTTCATTCGATGATGAGTTTGCCCATCCATCCTCAAGGGATGCTCTGATGGAAGATGCCAGTGGAGGAGTTGATCAAAATCAAGATCAACACATTCCCACTGGCCCTCAGCCTGAATTAAACGTTAATCTTTCTCAGGCTGACCAACTCATCATCAATTCTGACAGATCCACTCATGAGACTCACTCTCATGAGCAAATGTTCCAAAACTCCTTAAACCTCCACCCCCTTCTAAATATGCCCAATGACCCTGATATTAAGGATTGCAGGCTGCTCTTTCCAGAGTCAGTGGCTTTTAAGCCAACTGCAAGTTCTTCCCAAGCTGCCACTATCTCATTTTCAGATGTGGTGGGTCAGCTCACTGAGTTCATTTCAACCTCTAAGGTTGAGAGCTCAAAGCTGACCGAATGCTTGGAAAAGATCCAAAAGGATCAGGATTTGACGGATAAGAAGGTGGATAAGCTGAGTCAAGATCAGACTGCATTGGAAGAATATGTTAAGAAAGCAGTTGATTTGATGCAGCAGAACCAGAGCAAGCTGACAGAGTCTCTTGATAGTCTTACAAAGGCAGTAAATGAAGAGAATGAAAGGAACAAGAGTACTCTGGGTCAGATTGAGAATGCTGCAACCAAGTTTAAAAGGGAAGTCACCATAGAACTTCGATCTGCAAACAAGTCACAAGCTGACTTCAAGAATGATCTGATTGAAGCTTCTAAGGGTGTTAAATCCAAGATTGAACTCCTCCATGAGGATTATGTTGAGCTAAGAAGAGCCTGCTGTCTCACCAATGTCAAGATTGACTTGATCAACCAGGATCTCAAAGACTTCCTTGTTACTCCAGTGAGCTCTTTCCCTGCTGATGATGACAAAAAGGGGGAGAAGAATGCTACTAAGAGAAAGAGGAGTGCTATGAGTGAAGCTGAAATAGAAAGGCAAAAAGCTCAGGTTGACAAGGACATTGAAGAATACCTTGAAAGATTGAAAGAGAGACTGAATAAGGCCAGAGCTGAGGAGGCACTAAATGATAGAAGATTGGTTGTGCATGGTTCTAGGGTGGAAGCTGAGAAAGAAACAGTAGAGGAGATAAAAAGACCAGAATCTGAGTCTGGTGGTGAATATGTTGGAAAAACAAATGAAGAGGCTGAAAAGGAGAGTGATACAACCAAGGGGGAGACTGTTAATGCTGAAATGGGAGATATAAGGAAGGATGTTGGAGTTGAAAAAGATAAGAAAGCTGAAAAGAAAAGAAAGTCCTCCCAAGCTGATCCTGTACAAGCTGTGCCAACTCAAGCTGACCCAGCTCCCAAAGAACAAATTGATGAATCTTCATCTAGTGAAGACACAGCCACTCTGTCCCAGTTCATGATCAAGAAAAGAACAACAGAAGTTGGGTCAAGTGGTGTGAAGGTCTTAACTGATAAAGAAAAGGATTGGGAGATTGCAACTGAAACTGCTCCACAGCTTGGGGTAACAGTTGAGGTGGCATATAAAATGATTAAGGAGGACAGACTAGAAAGAGAAAGAATTGCTGCAACTAAGTCTGATTCTGAAATTGCCAAGGCTGTTCAAGAACAATTAAATAAGGAAGATGAAGAAGATCTTGCAGCCATTGGTTCCAAAAGGAAAGTTGTGAGCAAAGGAAAAGGAAAGAAGAAGGTGGTGGTTCATTCTACACCATCACAGAAGGTTAAAGATGTGAAAGAAAGTGTGAAAGCCCATAATTGGTTTGATGCTATGGAGAAAAGAAAAGTAACAGAAAAGATCAACTATAGAAAGCATCCAGAACCAATCCTCCAGGTTCAACTCAAAAGAAGAAAGGGAAAGTCCATTCCAAGCATCAGGTTCACAAGAAAAGGATTTGAGACAAGCTGGGAAACTCATGATCTTGACAATCTGTATGAGTTAGGTTACACAGAGTGGGTTGAATTGCATGATATCATCACTGGTATGCCTGGAATTCATAGAGAGACTGTCTTGGAAGCCATTGAGAAAAAGTTGGCTGCAATTGTAAAATACAAGATTGATATCACTGGCCTTCCAAGACCAAAAGCATATGATTTGGATGATGAAGATGAGTCAGAAGAGCCACTCAAGAAGAAGAGGAGAAGAAATGTTAAGCTCAAAGCTCCTGAAGGTGATCACACAGACTTCCTCAGAAACTTGAACCCTTCAGAGTTTCTTGGGCTATTATCTCCTGATGCTCTAGACAGAATTCTAAGACATCTCAATCTGTCTCTTCCTGCTGGTGTGGCTAATGCAAGAAGTGGAATGCACATTACTGAACCTGAACATGGTATGTATTTTGTGGATGCAAGAGGGCAACTTGTATTCCAAAGGACTGCTGAGCTGAAAGAGGTACCAACTATGCACCTTTTTACCTTGTACAGATTTTGTGTTACTTTCAGTGAACAAGGTAATGGGTATGAGCAGTTCCTTATAGATGAAGGGTTAGATAGAAAAGTAGATGTGAGAATTGCTCCATCTTTTGAAGTTAAGCAAGAAACTGTAGAGTTGATTGGGGAATAAAGTCTTATTGTAATACTTTGTATTTCTCAATATATACAAGTATTTGTACAAATTCAGTTGTCTTGTTAAAATTTCATATCAGATTGAAAAGAACCCAAAAGATTCAAAGGGTCACAAGCTGTTAGTCATATTTTCGTTTGATTCTTTGTAAGCTGATAGTCAAAAGTGTAGTTGGGTTTTGTCATCATCAAATAGGGGGAGATTGTTGAGTCCCAATGTTAATTGTAAATTTAATGATGACAAATCTGACCTATAAACACTTAGTAATCTTTGGTTCTTGTAATCTGATCTGGGTCAGACTAAGCTGACACAGCTTACGATCTGTCTCTGACCCAGATCATGCTTCATACTTGTAATTGTAATATCTTATTTGTACAAATTCAGTTGTCTTGTTAAAATTTCATATCAGATTGAAAAGAACCCAAAAGATTCAAAGGGTCACAAGCTGTTAGTCATATTTTCGTTTGATTCTTTGTAAGCTGATAGTCAAAAGTGTAGTTGGGTTTTGTCATCATCAAATAGGGGGAGATTGTTGAGTCCCAATGTTAATTGTAAATTTAATGATGACAAATCTGACCTATAAACACTTAGTAATCTTTGGTTCTTGTAATCTGATCTGGGTCAGACTAAGCTGACACAGCTTACGATCTGTCTCTGACCCAGATCATGCTTCATACTTGTAATTGTAATATCTTATGGAAGCAAGTGTTATTCAAGCTGCATCAAATTGTATTAGCATTCAGTCCAAGTCGAAGAGGAGGATTGAAGATAGAAGACCAAGATGTTAGTGGAAGACAGCTTGGGATTAGCAGTCAGCTTGGAAACACTTAGGCAGATTGGTGCCTTGACAAACGGCCCAATCTGTGTCTGACAATCAAGTGAAGATAACAACCTGGATTGAAGATAAGGACAAATGACGTGACTAGGAAGAATCCTAGGATCCAGGTTGGTGGTTGTTTTACATATGCGTGTCCATACTCCTATTGGTAGATGAAGAATGTGCGTCAGTACGTGGGGGACCACAAGTACCATGAAAGGCACGATTGATTATTCCTTCATCAACCACTGAATGAAGAACACGTAGCTGCAACGGACACCTAATGAAGGAGCGCTTGTGCCTATAAAAGCCTCATTCATGGATTGCATATGTGTGGCATTTCCTGAGAATCATTCTTCACACAAGTTTCTCTGCTCTTACACACAGCTTAGTCTGTACGAGATCAGCTTGGGCTGATTCTCTTGAGCTGAAACTTATTGATTGTTGTTTGTCATTTCATAGGGTTGTTTAGATATCTATAGGCTATCTTTATTCCGCAACAACCCTGTAATTCTTTGTATAGATTATTTCTTAATAAAGGATTACATTTGAAAATAACAATCTGTGTTCAAGAATGTTTTTATTTCTTTACTGCTTTACTGTTTTAATGATTCCTGCTCTTTACTTACTTGCTTAATATTCATAAACTGAATCTTAAAACGTTTTGTGTTAAAAGTTTGTAAAGATTGAAGAAAGTTGTATTCACCCCCCTCTACAACTGTTCTGTGTTCAATATACTTTGGTATATTGATACACCGTGGGACGTATCACTATCACTCTGGGATAGGAATAATGACATGATAATCTCCTGGCTACTCAACACAATTGCAAACGATATTGGTAATTCTCTTAATTTTGTAACTAATGCTGCTGAATTATGGGCTGAATTGCAAGAACATTACTCCCAATTAGATGGCCATAGGATTTATCAGTTGACACATGATATCACACAATTACATCAAAATAATTGTGTTGTTGAGGTTTATTATCACAAACTGAAGGGTCTTTGGGATGAACTTGATGCTCTAGAAACTCCATTTCAATGTATTTGTGCTTGTACTTGTGTCAATGGAAAAACTAACACTGAGAGAGATAACAGAAAGAGACTTATTCAGTTTTTGATGGGTTTGGATGAGTGTTATTCTAATACTAGGGGGCAAATCCTACTTATGACACCTCTTCCCATTGTGGCTAAGGCCTATGGCATGGTTAGGCAGGAAGAAAAACAGAGAGAAGGCATCTTGGTTAAACCAACCACTGCCACTGCTCTTGCCATCCAACACTCTCACTATGACAAAACCAACAACTACAATAACTACTACAAACCTGCTTACACACCATACAAATATGGTAAACCAACCTTTGCTGATAATACCAGAAAAAGCCAATTTAAGAAGGGAGTTTATTGTGGAAATTGTTTCAAAGAGGGTCACATAAAGGAAGAATGTTACAAGCTTGTTGGCTTCCCTGTTGGTCATCCTCTACATGGAAAAATCAAACCTTAAAATCAATCTCAAGCTCAACCATACAGGGCAGTTCACATTACCACCACACCAACTGGCAACCCTACTCCAAATACCACTACCCCAACTGAAATTACTCCACCAGTCATCATACCTTGAAGTGGCCACAGTCCTGATCTTGCTATGTATGCCAGGATGGATCAATTACAAAATCAACTCAATCAAATGGCATTACTGCTGCAACAAACTCAACCTGGCAGTCAAGATGGTTCCACCAGTCAACCAGCCAACCCACCAGAAGGTACTTTCAGGCTCATTGCTTCTCATTTAATTGCATACAGGTATTCTCTCATTGCTTCATTAGTTTCTCATTTAAAAGATGGTTGGGTAGTGGACAGTGGTGCTACTGATTATGTCTCCAAATCTTTATCCTGTATGCATAACCTCAAGACTTTCCCAACTGCAATTTATGTCACCCTCCCTGATGGGAGCAACACACTAGTCACCACCTATGGTTCTGTTACTATCAACCCCACCATCACCATACATGGTGTTCTTTACATTCCCTCTTTTGCTTTTAATTTACTCTCTGTTAGTAAATTAGGAGTACATCTCAATCTTGTTGTCCTGTTCACACCTTTATCATGTTATTTCCAGGACCATCACAAGAGCATTGCCCATGGCACCCTCTGTAATGGTCTCTACATCCTCCATCAACAAGCTCCTGCAAACACCAAGCATACCACTCTTAAAACAATTCAACCTCCAACTCAATCTCAAGCCAAGTATGATGATGCCTTCTTATGGCACTCAAGACTTGGACACTCATCTTTTCAAGTTCTTAAACAAATAAAGACTATTTCATCTCATATTTCTTGTAATGATTCTATCAGCACTTGTACTATATGCCCTTTGTCTAAACATCATGCTTTACCATTTCCAACTAGTCTTTCCCATGCATCGAAACCTTTTGATCTGGTACATTTTGATATTTGGGGCCCTTATAAACAAACAACCTTGCATAATTGTAAATATTTCCTCACAATTG
>CM067175.1:49150812-49158312 GCA_034093135.1 Erigeron breviscapus | reverse complement strand
AATTTCGACGACCTTGGAATTTAACCCTTCAACCGTGAAATTAATTATCGTGCGACACGGGCGAATTTAAGAGAAGGTGAAAACCTCCAACCAAAAGTTGGCGTGAAAGCCAAAAGGTGAAGACCTTGTTCCACGTTGTAATGCATGTGTTTGATGATATTGATCATCCTTGGAGATCTATGAAGCACAAATCTTAGACTGACGTTAGCCATTTGGCTAACGCCACTCCGACGCTCAAGTCAGTAACATCATTTTGAAAATAAAATAAAAGGTAAACAAGATAAAAAATAAAATTCAATAGTAAGAAATCATACCTGATTTTGTCAAAAGACAAAATTAATCATACATGGTAAGTTTTGAGATGAATAGCATTCCAAGCTCTTGGAATTAGATTACCTTGTAAATCTTGAAGCCAATAAGATCCTTTTCCAGCTTCTGCCTCGATCAAATAAGGACCTTCCCATTTTGGATTTAATTTACCATCTAGCTTGGTTAAAGCCTTCTTGAGAACCAAATCACCAACTTGAAATCGTCTTAATCTTAAATTCTTATTATAAGACTTGGCAATTCGTTGTTGATAAGCTGCTATTCTTATCTTGGTCCTTTCTAGTAACTCAGTTACAACTTCCAAATCTTCAAGTAACAATTCTTTATTTTTCTCATAAGTTAAGAAACTAATTCTAGCAGTAGGTAGATCCATCTCAGTAGGTAGAACTACCTCAGTTCCAAAGACAAGTGAGAACGGCGTTTGTCCAGTAGCACTTTTTGAAGTTGTTCGATCAGCCCATAAGACAAATGGCAATTCTTCAGCCCATTTCCCTTTAGCTTGTCCCAGTTTTTTCTTCAAATTATTCATTATGATTTTGTTACTTGATTCTGCTTGACCATTAGCTTACGGATGGACAGAAGTAAAGGGTAATCATTTTGATACCCCATCTTTCACAAAAATTTGTAGTTTTCTTCCCTATGAATTGTGATCCATTATCACAAATTATCTCTGCTGGGACTCCAAATCTTGTCAATATATTTCTTTTAATGAAGGATATGACATGTGATTCATGAATCTTGGCGTATGCTTCAGCTTCAATCCATTTTGAGAAATAATCTGTCATAGCCAAAAAATATTTCTTCCCAGCGGAAGATTCTGTCATTGGCCCAACAATATCCATTCCCCATTTCATAAATGGCCATGGAGATAGGACTGGATGCATGGGTTCTGCTGGTTGATGATAAATGTTGCTATGTCGCTGACAAGCATCACATTTCTTCGCATATTCTTCAGCATCTTGTTTCATAGTTGGCCAATAATAACCTGTTCTCAAGATCTTTGAATATAAAGATCTTCCAGCTGTGTGATTTCCACATTCTCCTTCGTGTATATCCTTGAGAACCTCATTAGTCTCAGGAAATTCTAAGCACCTAAGATATGGTCCTGCAAGAGATTTCTTATACAAAATACCATTTATCATAGAGTAATATGTTGTTTTCATACGGAAGTTCCTTGGATTTTCATTTTTAGGGATTGTCCCAGCATTTAAATATTCTATTATTGATGTAGTCCAGGAATTTTGATTGTCCCCAGATTTTTCAGATTCTGTATCCTGAACAACCAATATATTAGTTGATTCTTTTTCTATAGCAGGATGTAACACATGAATTAAAGGAATCCTAGTTTCTGGTGACATCTTAAGTGTTGACCCTAGATTTGCTAAAGCACTAGCCTCGGTGTTTTCTTCTCTAGGCACTTGTTCTATATCAAATAAATCAAAATTCTCAGCTAATTTTTTCACTATTTCCAAATATTGCATCAATTTTTCACCTTTTGCAGCATATGTTCCATTGAAATGATTAGCCAAAAGTAATGAATCTACATATACCTTAAGGTTTATAATATTCATATCCCTAGCTAATTGCATACCAGAGATTAAAGCTTCATACTCTGCTTCATTATTAGTGGCTATGAAATGACAGTTCACTGCTTGGGGTATAATATCCCCCTGTGGCGATTTTAGTACAATACCTAGTCCTATTCCTTTAACATTAGCTGCACCATCAGTGTATAAGATCCATTTTTCAGTAGCTTCTTCTAACATTTTTACTTCTAAGTCTACTTCTGGTTGTTGGTTAGTACTAAAATCAGCCACAAAGTCGGCTAAAACTTGAGATTTTATAGCAGTCCTAGGTTCATAAATTAAGTTAAAAGCACTTAGTTTTACAGATCACTTAGCCATTCTACCAGATACTTCAGGTTTTCTAAGCACACATTTAATAGGATAATTAGTTTTAACATGTATAGCATGCGTTTCGAAATAATGTCTAAGCTTAGTAGATGCCATAACTAATGCAAGTATAAGTTTTTCAAGATGAGAATACCTGGTTTCAGCATCAATTAAACTTTTACTTACATAGTATACAGGATGTTGTTGACCTTCTTCTTCTTTTACCAAGACAACACTGACTGCGTTTGAAGATACTGCCATGTATAGATATAGAGGCTCACCATCTTCAGGTTTTACCAACAGTGGTGGAGTAGATAGATATTTCTTTAATTCTTGGAAAGCTTCTTCTTGTTTTTCTCCCCATTCGAATCTTTTATTTTTGTTAGAAATATAAATATGGTGTTAAATTGTAAATATTCAATTGTGGAAGGAGTATTAGTTATAATTGTGATTAGAGTATAAATACTCCTTCCTAAGTCATTTTGAAAGAAACCTTTGCCATAATAAACACACACATTTGACTTAATTACTTTCTCTCTCCTCCCTATCATCTTCAACCTCCCATTCACACACAAACACACTTTTCACACACTATCCATAATGTTGATGCATGTTGATGTGACAACAGCAACTTAGATTTGATTAGTCTTTTAGATTAAGACATTATGTTGTTTTATGTCTTATTCATTTATATGTAATTGATAGATTATGGACTTCGTGTTTTAGTAATGATCGATTACATGTTTTGGTGTTATTTATATGTTTATATATGATGTTTGTTATGTATGTCATACAAGTACAAACATAATATATGTTAGGTTTCTTGTACATAAAGTACTTGGAAAATAACTAAGCATAGATGTTGATGGTATTTAGTACTAACGAAGATAATCTTCGTTAGGAACTAACGAAGATAATCTTCGTTATATGGGCTGGGTTGCTAAGTTCGTAAGAACAAAGCCCAGCAGGCCCAATATCGATTTGAAACATATATAAACGAATGGAAACCCTAAATTGAGGTCTCCAGTTCAGATTTCACACACCAAAGGCGACTAAGTTCGTTTCTAGCATATAGAAAACGAAGATAGATCACATAAGAACGAACTTAACTTAAATTCGTTCTGAAGTTCATCTAACGAAGATATTAGTACTAACGAAGATAATCTTCGTTAGGAACTAACGAAGATAATCTTCGTTAGGAACTAACGAAGATAATCTTCGTTATATGGGCTGGGTTGCTAAGTTCGTAAGAACAAAGCCCAGCAGGCCCAATATCGATTTGAAACATATATAAACGAATGGAAACCCTAAATTGAGGTCTACCAGTTCAGATTACACACACCAAAGGCGACTAAGTTCATTTCTAGCATATAGAAAACGAAGATAGATCACAACTTAACTTAAATTCGTTCTGAAGTTCATCTAACGAAGATAGAAACGAAGATAGAGAACGAACTTAACTTAAATTCGTTCTGAAGTTCATCTAACGAAGATAATCTTGTTAGGAACTAACGAAGATAATCTTCGTTAGGAACTAACGAAGATAATCTTCGTTAGGAACTAACGAAGATAATCTTCGTTATATGGGCTGGGTTGCTAAGTTCGTAAGAACAAAGCCCAGCAGGCCCAATATCGATTTGAAACATATATAAACGAATGGAAACCCTAAATTGAGGTCTACCAGTTCAGATTACACACACCAAAGGCGACTAAGTTCATTTCTAGCATATAGAAAACGAAGATAGCTTCATTCGATTTTGAACTTCATCAAACGAAGATAGAGAACGAACTTAACTTAAATTCGTTCTGAAGTTCATCTAACGAAGATAGAAAACGAAGTTATCTTCATTTTCGTTTTGAATCTTCATCAAACGAATTTAGCCTACTAAATTAAGCTATCTTCGTTCTGAACCTTAGCTTACGATCTTAAGCTATCTTCGTCAGACCTAGTTCTTACGAATTTAATCTATTTCCGTTCTATTTCTTATCTTCGTTTGAACAGTATTTTTGCCTTATGGCTTCCTCATCTTCAACCAACAATGCTGTTGCCCAATACCTCAATTCTCTCGTTTATCATGATCATCTTGTAGGACGTACTAATTCTCCACCAAAGTTAGTTTCATTAGCTGACTTCTGGGCGTGGAGAGGTCGATTTGAAGATTTTATTCAACGAGAAGATTTAAACATGTGGCTTATGATCACTGAAGGTTATGAGTGGCCCACTCTTACTGTGAATGGAGTTACTTCTACATACAAGGTGGGAGAATTAACAGGTGAAGAAAAGGCTAATTATGCCATTGAAGTAAAGACTCTTTCTACTCTTCGTATGTGCATTCCTCAAGAGTTGGTGCACTTGTTTCCTAAACAGGAATACAAGACCTCAAAGCAACTATTCGATGCTATTGAAGCTCATTGTGAAGGTGATCCACTATTGAAGCAAAATAGAATTAAAATGCTCAAGAAACAATTTGATTGCTTCAATGCTACAAAGAATGAACTAGTTGAGGATCTTATACTGAGATATCAACATCTTCTTGCTGAATTAGCTTACTTTGATCTTAAATACACTCCTACTGAGATAGTGGATAAATTCCTGGATGGTTTGCCGAAGGCTTACAAAGAGTTTCGTCATGGATTGCAAGAAAGAGCTGATTATGCATCTCTTCGAATAGATGGAGTTATATCCACTCTAAGAAACAGAGAAATGAAGGATAAGGCAAAAGATCTTCAAGACAACTTCACACAAGATCCATCTCTCTATCATGCCACTATGAAAAATCCAACAGCTGATGTTAATGCCTTCTTTTCTGGAGTTGGTAATACTGGTGAGACAGACAATTGTGGTCCATTAATGGATGGAGATGATTCTTTCGGATTCATGGCTACTGATGCTGGTAACAGGGGTAAAAGGGCTAATGAAGGAACAAAGACTGGAAATATGAAGTTTGGAAACATTACATCTTCTTCTGCTGGTTACAAGTCCATGCCTATGAATATGAAATCAGCTGAGGGTAGGATGAATGTATTTGCTGCTATGTGTGCTGCACATGAAGCTTTTGTTGCAGGAAGAATCACAGATCCAGCACTTATTGATGAAGATTACGACCAGATAGATCCAGATGATGTTGAAGAAATGGATCTGAAATGGCAATTGGCAATGATCACCAGAAGAGTGCAAAAGTTTATGAATAGAACAGGCAGACAGCTTACTGGAGGTACTCAGGGATTTGACAAGTCAAAGGTGAAATGCTATAATTGCGAAGGTTTTGGACATTTTGCCAGAGAATGTCAACGGCCTAAGAGAGAGGCAAATGTTACGCCTACACGTCAAGATAGAGGTGGTAATCGTCCGTTCAATCAAAATTCAACTAGAGCGCTTTTGTTGACTGATGATCCTACTGCAAATGTCAATGGCAATGACAAGGCTATAGTAGCTGTTCAACCCGATGGTTCTTATATTTGGAATCTTCCACATGATGAGAACAATAACGCTTATTTGGCTGAAATTCTTGATGATATGGCTCAAATAGTTGATTCTCCTGATGACTTCTTGGATACCACAGTCTACCACAGTGAAGAGCAATTGTATGAAAATACTAAAAGTTCGAATGTGGAATTTGTTGCTGCTGGTGTATATGATACTGATTCCGAATCTGACAATGAGTTAGAAGATGTCAAGAATCTTGATGACGTGAAAGCTGCTGAGGTTAAAGATGATTCTGCCATAGAAAAGAGTGAAAAGATAATTGAAGAGCAGATGCAAGAGTTTGAGATTCCGGCTGGCATGACTGTGGATGACTTTGTTGCTTATATGGCAGATTGCAAAGAGGCAGACCAACAGGTATCTTATTCTTTACATACTATTGTTCATGTTTGCAAAATTGTTAATCGCATGTTTGATGAACTTGAACAAAAGAATGAACAAATTAAGAAATTAGAATCTGTTGTCAATGCTGCTCATGATGAAAGAGATAAGTTAATTAAAAAGGGTCTAACTGTAAATGATAAAGAAAAATTCTTTAAAGAAAAGATTAGATCCTTAGAGTCTGACATTAGAGCTATGAAAGATAAAGTCAATCAGTCTGTGGCCATAGAAAGAGTAAGTAGTGAAGCTTATTCCTTGTTAGCTAAAAAGTGTGCTACCATTGAAAAGGAACTTGCTGATGCTAGGATAGAAATCTTGGATTTAAATGCTAAATCTGAATCTGTTAGACATGCTGAGCTTTTGATGCATATGACAAAGTTTGAGAATTCTTCCTCTAAGAGTCTTGACAATGCTAAGATCTCTTATAAAGATGTGCCTCCTCCTTTCAATAATAACTATACTTCTGTTGAACCTAATCTTCCTGAAATCCTACTTCAACCTAGTGTTGTAGATGGTAATCCAAAGGACTCAATTCTTGAGACAAAGATGCCTGAGGGAACAAAAGAGTCTAAAGGAGTTTCTTCTCAACCTAACAAGGAAGAGAAATTGAAAGGTGTTGTCTTAAATCAGTTTATTCCTAATGGTCAGAAAGACAGTATTGTACACTTTACACTTCATAAGAGTAATAGGGTCTATACTGAGTTAGAATTCCTATTAGAATCTATTGACCCTAAGAGGATTGATAAAGTCTGGGATGTTGCTATTGAGGATATGAAGAAATTAAGTCAGCAACGTCTCACTCCATTACCTAAGCAGTCTAGGATGAGAAAAACTGAAGATAACTTAGCCGTTAATGAAGAAGCAACTAAGGTTTTAAAGCACATCTTAATGCCTGCACTTAAGAAATCTCCAAGTAAAGGTAAACATGAGAAAGATGGTGCTAGAAGGTCAGTGGACATTAGTGCTAACAATGAATCTGTAGGTACCGATAAAAAGGTAGATACAAACAAAAAGTTCAAGGTCCTTTCCTGCTTTGCTTGTCATGAAAGGGTCATGTTTATAGTATTTGTCCAAATAGACCTAGAAGATCAAGTTCTCCTTCAAAGGTTTCCACCTCAGAAGGAAAAAGGGGGTTGGGTAATGATAAACAGGTTGATGAGGCTAAAGTTCAATCTTCTCAAAAACCGTTTACTATACCTCAACGACGTGAATCTCCACTGAAAGGTTCATCAGGAAATGTTCATAGGAATTCAAATCGTTTTCAAACACCTCCACGACCTGATCGTTCTGCTCCTAGAAATCAAAATTCATTCTATGACCAAGTTCATTCGAGTGTTCGACCTTCTTATGGCCCTCATTCTCCTAGACCTTCTCCGACGAGAGGTCAGAAGTCTCCTCCAGTGAGAAGACGAGACG
>CM067175.1:49108146-49149812 GCA_034093135.1 Erigeron breviscapus | reverse complement strand
CTTAGGTTCTCAAACAGGACTTACGAACTTAGACTCTTCTTTCAACTAACGAATTTAGAAGTTCTTGTGACAAACGAACTTAGTTATGCTTCAACGCTATCTTCGTTTATTGTTACCCAACGAACTTAACACCTATTTTCGTTTATTGTTACCTAACGAACCTAACGTCTATCTTCGTACATTCCTAACTAACGAACTTAAAGTCTATCTCGTACATTCTTAACTTACAAACTTAAAGATTAATTTCGTACAGTCTCAACTTATGAAATTATTGATTAAGTTCATCTAAACCTGCAATTAATTTCTTGTGCTAATCCTATAATTGTTTTTATATTATGATTTGTTTTGCAGAAATGGCTCTTGCTCCACGTCAGTTCGTTAAGAAGCACAATCTGGCCTTAAATCTTGATCCAGATTAGCATAATTGTGAACGCTATCATGGGATGTTTGATTTTATTGCTCGTTCTAGGCTTTCTTTTGCATTCTGTGATTCACCTAGATTGATTAGGCAGTATATTGATGATTTTTGGAGGACTGCTCATCAAGTCATGGTTAATGGTCGTAGCTTTGTTCGAGCAACTGTCGAAGGAATCACTTTTGATTTTAATGCTGCGATGCTTCGTGAAATTCTGCATTTGGGTGACGAATCAGACGAAGCAGTAGAATTAGCTTATGATTTTGACCTAATTCGTAGGTGTTTTCAAAGAATAGGATATGTTGGTCAAATAAAGCTTCCTTTTGACAAAAGTGGATTTCAAGGACGTTGGAGATATCTTGCTTACGTTTTGTTAGTTAGTCTGAGCAATCGTAAGGCTGGATTTGATCAGCTTTCTGCTCAGATTTCTTCGCAGATGGTTGCCTTGGTCTATAATCAACCTTATCCGTTTTCAACATACTTCTATCATGCGTTTATTGGTCAAATCAATGCCAAAGCGAAAAATAGGTTTCTCTTATATCCTCGCTTTGTTATGGCAATTGTTAGACACTTTTGTCCTAACTTGATATTTGATCAAGGTCCTCGATATGCACCACATGCTTGGCCATTACGTTTATTTGCTGATTTAGAAGCTAACACTAGAAATGTGGCTGGTCTTAATGATCCACCACTGTTTGGTTATTTAATTAATCCAAATTATCGATCTCGTTTTGCGGATGATATGTTAGTGGATGATGAAGACAATTCTGATCATCAGGATGATAAGAGTTCAGATGACAGTTCTGATGGTGATTCTGATGACTCTGATAGTGGGAATGATGGTGGTGATGATGTTGTTGAAGCAGACACAGATGAATATGATAGTGTCGCTGCTGATTCTGGTAATGAGCATCGAACTAAGATGGCTCATGATGTACCTGCTGTTTCAGGAAGTGATCATTCATATCACTTCTCTCGAGAAGATGTACCTGGTGCTTTACGCCGAGAGCGTCGGAGTAAGGCATGTCATTCTTCACCGGTTCTTTCTGATACGGATCAATCCGTTCATAATGAACATGTTACTCAAGAAGAAGTTAATCTGGATGAGGATGTTGGTACTGAACAAGAAGCTGTACTTGATTATCAAGAAGAATTGGAACATAGAAATATGCCATAGTCCATTTCATGAAGGTACAAGTACTGTTGGATTGAAGAGGACACTGGATGCTCCTCTTACTTATCGCAGAGCTAAGCGTGCACACATTTTTGAGACTACTTCAGTATCTACAGCTGCTGCTGCTATTCCTGCTGTCTCTACATCACCGGTTGCTTCTGTTGCCGGTAGTGTACCGTTGCGTCCACTGTTGCCTCCTGCTATACCAATATTGCCCAGATTGCCTACTTTTCCTCCTATTCCTTCAGATTACTCCCTAGTTAGGCGTATCGATGTTCTTCAGGCTCGTGTTGATACGTTAGAGTATGATCTTACGAATGTTCGAGGTACTTTGACCTTTTTAATTAACTGGGTCAAGAATCAAGGGGGAGATGTTCCTGAAGAAGTTTGCAGATTATCAGCAGTTCAGCCAAGACGTCAGAATGATGATGATGATGCTGATAATGCTGGTAATAGGAAGTGATTCTCGCCCAGTTTCTGACAAAGGAAAAGGGGTTGAGACTCAGGGGGAGACAGGAAGAGATACTACCCAGACTGGTACTTCTGGTGCGGGTGGATCAAGTGCTCCTCGAGAGACTGAAGTTATTGAAGCACTTGACTCAGGTAATTCTTCGAAATCGATTGATTATTTAAGTGATGATCAAGTTGAAGCTGAAACTGAACGATTAAAGCGTGAAGTTAAGGCAAAATTTGGACATGACAATAATACCGAAGAAAATGCTTTTCATTCTGTATTTGATAACTTATTAGATAAACAGCAAGAAGCAGAAACTGAAAGAGGAAAAGAATTACAGATTCAAAGGCAAACGGCCTTGGAATCTGATTCTGATTCTAATTCAACTTATGATTTTGATAAAGATTGATAAAGTGTATATTAGGTTGCATGTAATAAGTTTACGACATGTGAATGTAATCTATCTTATTTCAATGCAATTATATTTCATCTCTATTATTATTATTATCATGATTATTCATTTTATTCTGTTGTTCATTTTGTGTAATCTTAATAGATGATACAGATGATGCAGAATTACTCTTTGATGGTGATGAACTTGAGGAAGGTGAGTTTGTTCCTGAACCGGATATAAACATATTCAAGAAGCCTTATGGGTTTGATGATGTTTGGGACTCAACTTCTGAAGATCCATTTTTAGAAGAAAGAAAAGAGTTAGAGATTAAAAGGAAAGAAGTTAAGGAAAGAATGCTTCAAGCTTCAATTAGTAGTTCTGCTAAAGTTTTAAACTTTGTGGTATATGCTAAGATTGATGATGCATTGATTCCTTTTCACTGGGAAATCAACTTGACAAGACCTTTTGATCCAAATGATTATCCTGTACCTCTCAGAGAAGATGATCCACTACATGAGATTGATCGACTTGTGCCTGGGCAAAGAATTAATGAATATATAGTCACATGGGATAATATGAAGCCCATCATATATTGGACTCACATCTCAGATAAAGATGCTGCAAAATATAAGACAATAATCTGGAGTTGGTTCTATGATGAAGAACTGAAGCTGTTCGTTCTTAAAAGACCAGAAGGTTGTCAGTATCTAGCATGGCGTGAGAGACATTTCAGAAGTTTGTGTGAAGAAGACTTACATGAACTTGGAAATAACAGGATATCAATCCAAGTGGTTATGGTCTTGCAGATGTGGTTGGTAAGAACCTTCACGAAGATTTCAAGTTGAGATTGAATATGAAAGACTCTGAAAAATCAAAGTTTCATATTGAACCAAGACGAAAGAAGAAGGTGGTTAAGCCAGATAAAAAAGTTGAGTATATTCAACGTGATATCAAATGTATGATCAAAGTCCCTGCTAAGAAATGGGCACAAGATGTCTTAATTTCTGAGTCTTGATGGACCTTTCTAATTATAGGCCAAAGGAATAGCTAAGGACTTCTTCCCTCATTCTCATCAATGGCATAAACCATGCCTAGATACCCGAAGACTGGATAAGATGGATAATTGGGAGATTGATCAAAATTCTGGTGAAGCCAAGATGTATGCGGACTCGAAGAAGAAGATATTGTTGAGAAGAATGTATGATCCAATGCAGTTGGTTAACTTCTCAAGAAATGATCAGAGAAAATTATACGATACTGAATGCTCATTTTTACCATTTTGGAAGAATGAAGAAGATCGATATCGTAAGATTCT
The DNA here is from genome assembly GCA_034093135.1 of Erigeron breviscapus. Taxonomy (NCBI): domain Eukaryota; kingdom Viridiplantae; phylum Streptophyta; class Magnoliopsida; order Asterales; family Asteraceae; genus Erigeron; species Erigeron breviscapus. The sequence goes on along the minus strand of CM067175.1, from coordinate 49,146,060 downwards.
TCAAGTCTGCTTACATGAAAATATCCATGCAAATAGCAAACGATTGTTATTTGATGGATGATGAAGACTTTGAAGACTGAAGAAATCGAAGATGCTGCTGTCAAGGGGGAGTTTGTTGATGCATGTTGATGTGACAACAGCAACTTAGATTTGATTAGTCTTTTAGATTAAGACATTATGTTGTTTATGTCTTATTCATTTATATGTAATTGATAGATTATGGACTTCGTGTTTTAGTAATGATCGATTACATGTTTTGGTGTTATTTATATGTTTATATATGATGTTTGTTATGTATGTCATACAAGTACAAACATAATATATGTTAGGTTTCTTGTACATAAGTACTTGGAAAATAACTAAGCATAGATGTTGATGGTATTTAGTACTAACGAAGATAATCTTCGTTAGGAACTAACGAAGATAATCTTCGTTATATGGGCTGGGTTGCTAAGTTCGTAAGAACAAAGCCCAGCAGGCCCAATATCGATTTGAAACATATATAAACGAATGGAAACCCTAAATTGAGGTCTACCAGTTCAGATTACACACAACAAAGGCAACTAAGTTCGTTTCTAGCATATAGAAAACGAAGATAGATCACATAAGGCCGATTATATTGATATAATTAGCAATATATTTGATAACTAATCAAACTAGTTATCTCGTGAGGATTCCGCACTCACGACATAACAATAGACGATCTCGAGAGCGATCTGCAGCTATCGAGGGACTCACACATAATTTCACCATTGTTATCACAATTAAGCTCAAATCTACTCTTTACATTTGGTATCAGAGAACAATCAGCGTATCTGAGCGATCCACAAGCTTCAATTAAGGCTTATTTTGTGCTTATTTTCTGGAATTTGAGTTTGTTACTGAAATAGCCATTTGCCGAGATTACTGTTTGAGTAATTTCTGCAAAACAAGTATGTTTATTGTTGAAATTTGTTCACTGATCGATTAGTTGTTAGTATATCATCATTCTGTATCGATTTCAGATTTCAATTTCATCATTTGATTACATTTTGTGAAAGCTCGGCAAATGAAGGTTTCAGTGGGATTTGATTCTGATTGAAATTAGTTGTTATTTTGTTCGAGGATTTGTTCGCAATCATTTTCTGAGAATTTTGATATAAATTTCAAGTTGTAACTCTCAAAAATGAAGAAGATATCAATGATTTTCAGAAACCTCGGCGTTTGGGTACTTAGCTGAACGAAGAAGAAGAACAGTAACCGACTGTTTTGTCGTTTAGTGTTTACTCGTGTTTGCAGAGATTGTTGGCTAGGGTTAATCGTACTTGTACTATTTGCAGAGATTTTATCTCGGCAAATACGTGTTTTAGCAAATTTTTGCTAAGGATTGGAGCTACTTGTACTATTTGCAGAGCTTTTTGCTCGGCAAATAGCTGTTCGAAGAAATTTTCGTTAAGTACTGGTTCTACTTGTTCTATTTGCAGAGATTATATCTCGGCAAATAGTTGTTTCAAGAAAAGTTGGTCAAGTATTGGTGCTCATTGTTCTATTTGCAGAGAAATTTGCTCGGCAAATAGTGGTTTCAAGAAAAGTTGGTTAAGTATTGGTGCTCATTGTTCTATTTGCAGAGAAATTTGCTCGGCAAATAGTGGTTTCAAGAAAAGTTGGTTAAGTGTGGTGCTCATTGTTCTATTTGCAGAGATTTTATCTCGGCAAATAGTTGTTTCAAGGAAATTTGGTTAAGTGTTGATTCTACTTACACTGTTTGCAGAGATTTTATCTCGGCAAATAGTTATTTCAACAAAAATCTACCAAGTGTTTTTTGTGATACAGTTCTAGTTGTACCTGTTAGGTCCAGATTTACTGCACTCGCTCCAGACTCGACTACTGGAGCCTTACTGAAGATCTGTCCAGAAACATGTTCTACTGGACCTACTCCAGACTTGGAATCTGGAGTCCCTCTGAAGATTTGTCCAGAAATAATGGAAGACCAGTGAGCAAATACTTGTATAGGAAATCTGGAGTATTCTCCAGATTAGCTCACTGGACTTCACCCCAATCCAGATCTACTCTACTGAAGATGTTCTCACTGAAGTCAGAATAAAGAAGACTGACAAATGGCGGAGTCCACTGGAGGTCTTACCAGATCTGTACACTGGAGGATTTTCAGTGTTCTAGACCTTACAAGTCTGAACACTGATATCGAGGAATTGACTTTTGCCTTTACACACTTTCCAAAGAACAATCCACTTGTTCTTTACCAAAGTTTATGCGTGTAAAGGTGGTTGGTTAAAAGAATAAAATCATATCAATATGAGTTTATCCTTGTGTTGGAGCACATTAAGTGCACAAATTGTTGTCCGATGCAATAATTCTAAAAGGCTGAGAAATTCGTACATATATGCCTTACGAACTTTAAGTTCGTAAGAACTTATAAGTTCGTAAGGCCAAGCCCATTTTGTACGAATTTGACAGCCCAACCCATTTGTACCTATAAATATAGGACTTAGGTTTCAGATTTCAGTGATGATTTAATAGCTATGTAATTCGTCCATGGCCAGCTGAAGGATCGCGCAAACCTTCAGTCGTAAGTCCGCCATATTCATTATTGTTAGTCGTCTTGTTGATTGTGATTCGTAGTCTTCAAGATGTAATCATACGAATTCGTTTTGTATTGTAATCATATGACTAATGATAATGTTTATTATTTCTCCCATTGTAATTGTTTTCTTATCTTTGTATTGTACAAGAACCCTAATAACTAATCTAGATGGATTTCGCACTTCTAGTTTAGGATAGATCATGATTTACGATCAACACACGTTCCAAACGTGTTTTCACACCTTGTACCATTAACCAATGCATTTAATGTTCTTGTCGGATCATTAAATGCATGCAACCATATTTGTACGGCACAAAATTCACTGGTGAATTTTGTTGCCTATAAATACAAAGTCATTCTTTGAGAAAATACTTTTAAGCATACATTTTGCATTAGAGTGAATTTTTTTAAATACTCTCGATCTTAAACTGGGATACTTCACAACTTTAAGTATCTCGATCCAAAAGAGTTATTTGACAAATATAGATCATTTGTAATTCATAGGTTGTTAGGATACATACTTATTTGTATTATCTTGATTCCGCACAACCTTGTATTTTATTTAACATCATAAATAAAATACACCATTGAAAAATACATAATGTTCCACTTTACTTGTTTATTGCTTTAAGTCTTGTATTACTTTGTTTATATATTCTTGCGTTTATTTACAAGTAATACTAGTCCATTCTAGTGATTATTAGACTTGTTTTATTTTACACTTTCTAGGTTAACCATCGTATTTCAGGGACTCACATTTGGTATCAGAGAAGAAGGCTAAACATTGCCTAGATCTGTTTCTTTGATGGCCAACCTAGAAAATACACAAGGAAGTTTTAATTTTGGTCCCGATCCTAATGTTAATGTTAATGATCAAAATAATGAACCACCTATTGTTAATAACACTAATCCACCACCTCCTCCTCCTCCTACTCCTGCTTCTCCACACGTGCATGTGCACTATTCAAATAATCATGTTCCTAAATTCAGTGGGAACAGTGATGAGTTTGGTACGTGGAAGGCTAGGATGATATTGCATATCACTGGTATTGAGAGGAACATGATGAAAAACTTAAACGAAGGTCCTTATGTCCCTACATCACCTCTCAATCCCCTTCTTGATCCTTCTGGATCTAAAAGAGGAAGGGAAAAGAGGGAGGAACATTGGTCTGAAGAGGAGAGGAGATTGGTGAATCTAGACACCCTTCTCAAAAACATGATCCTTGGGGCCGTTCCAGAAACCCTAATTCCCACACTAGTTCTTTTTCCTAGTGCTAAAACCATGCGGGATGAACTTTTAAACCAGCATGAAGGAGGAGATGACACCATTGTCACCAGAAAGGTCTCCTTAAACAAGAGGTATGAGTCATTTTTTGCTCAGCCTAATGAGTCTCTCACTGGTACTTACACTAGATTTATGAGTATCATAAACCAGTTGAGAGGTCTCGGGGTTGAGAAGGACAAGGATATACTTCTGGAGAAATTTTGTGATATTCTGCCCACCAAATGGTCTCACATGATCCTAGTCTTACGACAAGGTAAAACTCTGCACACACACACTCTCTCAACTCTTTATGGAGCTTTCAGGTACACTGAAGAAAATCAAGCTCAGAGAGTGGTGGCAGAACAAAATGCTTATAACCATGCCTCCAGTAGTCCTAATGTGGTTAGTCATACTGAACCACAAAGTACAGCACTGATATCTTCTGAGAATGTATTTTCTATGAAGAAGATGGTGTCTAAACTCATGGATTCTGGAGAGTCCAGTCAAATCTCTCCAGACTGTTGTGATGAAACTGATGATGATGGCCTTATTGCAATGATTGCTAAAACGTTTAACCGTTTCAAAGCAAGAGCAAATAGGCCATCTGGACAATTTGCATCCAGTTCTTCAACTGATAAGACCAATTTGACATGCTTTAAGTGTGGCAAAAAGGTTCATTTCATGAAAGATTATAGGTCCAGCCAGTTTTGTATCCAAGCCTGGTCCATTTTCTTCAAATAATAAGCCTGATGATAGCTATAAATTGAAATATAAAAAGCTTAAGGCCCAGATTGCTCTCATGGCACAACAAATTGAAAACAATAATAAGTGCATGATCGCAACAACTGAAGAGAAGTGGGTTCCTTCAGATGAATCATCTGCTGATGAAGAAGAAGAAAGAGATTGCTGTTACATGGCTCTGGCAGACGAAGAGCACCTGGTGAAGGAAGATGTCACATCTGGACGATGGGTGGACATTGTTATTAAAAAGGTTAGTGATTATGATACTGCAACTGACCAAGAATTAAAACTGGACATAGCAGAAGCTCTTAATTCTGATTTGATATTTGTAGAAACTGTTAGATCTGATTGTGTAAATGGTCTAGAAACAGATTTTTCTGAAATAACTGTCTTAAAATCAAAATTGAAAGAACTTCAAGACATTGAACTGGCATTTCAAGCCCAGGTTCTGGTAACTGAACAATTGATTCAAGAAAAACAAGATCTTGAAATCATGTGATGCTGGAGTAAATCAATTTCCTACTCAAAAACGTGCATATTTAGATGGAAATACTCATGTTTATGATGAGCCTGTAACTCCCAAGGCCAATATTTTCCCAGTTCAATTCCCAGAGGTTAAGACTGGAGCATTCCAGATGACTGCTCCAATTAAAGAGGTTTATCGGAATAAACCTTTGCCTCAGACCAATCCCCTACCTAAGCCTAGGACTGGAAAGGCTAAGGTATCATCTGATGAAAATGTTTTGTCCAGGTAAGAGAGCCAGATTCAAATACTGACTCGTCAATTTCAAAGTTTTAATGCAAGATTAAACTTTATTGGGGGTACTTCATCTGGCCCTAGACAAAATACAAAACCTTTTGCAAATAAAGTTAAATCTATTTCTCCAGTTGAGAAAAAGAAAAAGGTTTCAAAACTATCAACCCAGTGGTCTTTTCAACTAAGACCACTGTTGAAGAAAGTGAACTAAACCAGATTGCCCCAGGGACCTATAAGGGAGGGTCCAGTGAACCCATCAGTCGATGGGTTCCCAAATCTAACTGATAATATCTGGTGGATGTGCAGGGCGATCGAAAGAAATATATCTGGTATCTTGACAGTGCTGCTGGCAGGACGATGACCGGATGTAAGACCCTGCTGGAGGAGTTCACCATTTCTGATGGACCCTCCATTACTTTTGGAAATGATGGTTGTGGAAAGACTGAGGGGTACGGTGTTCTAAACAATGGACAAGTCAAGTTCAGACGTGTTGCATTTGTGAATGGTTTGAAATATAACCTGATCAGTGTAAGCCAACTGTGTGATGATGGCTATCAAGTTCTATTCAATATTGCTCAGGGTATCGTATTCAACAAGGACTGGAAGGTAGTGTTGATTGCTCCCAGAAAAGGGAATGTGTACGTGATGGATATGGAAAGCTCTCCTTCAGAGAAGTGTTTCTATACTCAAGATGATGAAGACACAAACTGGTTATGGCACAAAAGGTTATCCCATTTAAATTTCAAGAATATTAATAAGTTGTCCAGAAAACAACTTGCAGATGGGATACCTTCAGTTTCCTTCAAAAAGAAAAGGCCATGTCCAGGATGTGAGATCGGTAAGCAGAAACGTACCAGTTTCAAGACCAGACAGAATTTCAGCATATCTGAACCTCTTCATATGCTTCATATGGACCTCTTTGGTCCAGTGAACATTCAGACTCGTGCTGGTAAAAGATACACCCTGGTGATCGTAAATGAATTCTCCAGATATTGTTGGGTGATCTTTCTGAGGTCTAAAAGTGAAGCTGCTGCTGAAATCATCAGTCTTATCAAGAAAATTGAGCTCAAGTACAGTCGAAAGGTGTGTCAGTTAAGAAGTGACAATGGAACAGAATTCCAGAATGCAACTCTGGAGTCATTCTGTACTGACACTGGCATCTCCCAGAATTTCTCATCAGCCCGCTCTCCAGAACAGAATGGAGTGGTGGAAAGGAAGAATCGAACGCTGATAGAAGTTGCCAGGAGTATGCTTGCTGAATCTGGTCTGTCTACCAGTTTTTGGGCTGAAGCAATTGCTACTGCTTGCCACACCCAGAACCGGTCAGTGTGTATGAAGCGACACAAAAAGACAGCCTATGAAGTCTTAAGAAATAGAAAACCAAATATTGGTTATTTTCATGTTTTTGGATGTCCAGTTTACATCCTGAATGACTCCAGTCAGTTAGGCAAATTTGATGCCAAAGCTGATGAAGGGTATTTCTTAGGCTATTCAGCCATTTGATGAATCAAATGCTGCAATCAACAAGAAGCCAGCCCTTGACACTCCCCCAGTAACTCCAATAGTCTTTTGTGAATCTGATCCTATCAACTACAATAAAGAAGATTCAGAAGACACAGTTTTCAGTCATCCTGATCTGGAACCTGTTCAGAAAAAGAAACGCTCCAGTGGTACTCCATTCTATCCTTCTATTATTTTCAAACTACCCTCTGAAATTAATATTGGATCAGATGTTCGTACTACTCCCCCAGTATCAGTGTCAGTTGAGAATATACCAGAAATGTCTTCTTATGAAGAATTCCAAACTGAACCAGTACTTCAAGAAATGCCTTCAAATGAAGAATTTCATGATGCAAATCGTGATTTAAATGACTCAAATGAAGATGCTGAAGTAGTCTGGCAAGATCCTCCTCCTGAAGCAATTTCAGAGGAGACTCAACTGAATTCTTGCACTGATATTGTTGTCAGTAACAATCCTGGTCAGTACTCCAGATGGACAAAAGCTCATCCTATTGATCAGATCATAGGTGACTCCAGTAGAGGAGTTCAGACCAGAAGAGCCTCCAGTAATCAATGCTTATATGTTAGTTTTCTATCATTGATGGAACCAAAGAAGATTGACGGGGCTATGGAAGATCCAAGCTGGGTGACTGCTATGCAAGAAGAGCTTCACCAGTTTGAAAGGAACAAGGTCTGGTATCTGGTTCCTTTCCCAGTTAGAAAGAAAGAACCAATTGGAACAAGATGGGTCTTCAGGAACAAGGTAGATGAAGATGGCCACGTAATCAGAGACAAGGTTAGACTGGTAGCACAAGGCTACTGCCAGTCAGATGTTGACTTTGATGAATCATTTGCTCCAGTGGCTAGACTTGAAGCGATCAGAATATTCTTAGCATTCGCTACTTATCATCAGTTCAAGGTCTACCAGATGGATGTAAAGAGTGCTTTCTTGAATGGAAAGCTTGAAGAAGAAGTTTATGTCAGACAACCACCAGGTTTCGTTGATGAAAAGCATCCACATTGGGTATATCGTCTGGACAAAGCGCTGTATGGCCTCAGACAAGCCCCACGTGCCTGGTATGACACTCTGACTAAACATTTGTTGAAAAATGGTTTCAAAAGAGGTGCAATTGACAATACCTTATTTATTCTTCATGAAAAAGGTAATCTGTTAATGGTACAAATTTATGTTGATGATATTACTTTTGGGTCTACTGATGAAAACATGTGCAAGAAATTTTCGAAAATAATGTCAACTGAATATGAAATGAGTTTGATGGGTGAATTAACATATTTTCTTAGACTCCAGATTAAACAAAACAAAGATGGCATTTTTATTAATCAGGAAAAATATGTTAAAGATCTTTTAAAGAAATTTGATATGAACTCTTCACCATCTAAACCAACTCCAATTTCTGCACCACTGACACTGGACTCCGATCCAGATGGTAAACCAGTGAACACCACTGTCTACAGAGGCATGGTTGGTTCACTGATGTATTTAACTGCCAGTAGACCACATATTATGTTTTCAACATGTTTATGTGCCAGATATCAGTCTAATCCAACGGAATCTCATATGCTTGCTGTAAAGCGCATACTGAAGTACCTTAAAGGTGTCCCCAGTCTAGGTCTTTGGTATCCCAAAGGCTCAGGCATGGATCTAATGGGTTATTCAGATTCAGATCATGCAGGTTGTAAGATAGACAGGAAATCCACTACTGGTGGATGTCATTTCCTTGGTGGCAAACTGGTCAGCTGGACCAGTAAGAAGCAAACTTCAGTTTCATTGTCCACTGCTGAAGCTGAATACGTATCTGCAGCCAGTTTTTGTGCTCAGATACTCTGGATGAAGAACCAGTTGCTTGATTATGGTATTAAGTATTCAAAGAACCCAATCTTTTGTGATAATACCAGTGCCATTGCTATCTCAAACAATCCAGTCATGCACTCCAAAACGAAGCACATTGATCTCAGGTATCATTTTATCCGTGATCATATTATGAAAAACAACATTGAACTCCATTTTATTCCCACTGACAAACAACTCGCTGACATTTTTACTAAACCTCTGGATGTCAAAACTTTTGAATATCTTGTTGGTGAGTTGGGAATGTTAAACCCTTAAATCTGGAACCTTGGTATTGAACGCCATTGTGTACTACTGAGGATCTTTGATTTAAAGATTTATAAATTTATAACTGCTCAGATATTGAACGCCATTGTGTACTATCTTTGCATTTATAGATTTCTGGATCAACATTCCAGGGGGAAAGACTTGAAAGATATTTTTGATCTTAAAAATGTTTTAAGTTCAGGGAGAATTTATTAATTTATTTTCTCACTGGACAAATTCTTCAGAAAATATTACTGGTGCTTTGTAAATGTGTCCCTCTCACTGGTAATTGGACAGATTGAAGTGCGTGTTTGAGGTGATTTTTGTCTCCTTGTAAATGTGTCCCTCTCACTGGTAATTGGACAGATTGAAGTGCGTGTTTGAGGTGATTTTTGTCTCCTTGTAAATGTGTCCCTCTCATTTGTTTGTATTAGTTGACGTGCACGTTTGAGGTTACCAGTCTTTCAAAATGGTTTTCACTGGTACTTTACTGGAGTATCCCTCCAGTGTACCATCAGTGCATACTTCACTGGACTAATCCACCAGTGATACTGGAGTGTCCAGTCAACCTCCAGATGCACTGAAATAAGTCATAATATTTTTTTTAAATACTTGGTCATTGTGCGTGCCACGTAAGCAAACTTTTTAAAGATATTTATCTTATAATCCTATGTGGCATGTAAATTTTCAACGTAATAATGGTATTTTTACCTTGGGAAGTCAAAAAGAGCAACTTGATACTGTTTGTGGGCTGTAAACCGTCACACATTTATGTGTGATGTGATGTAATTAATGCGGATCTCAGAACCCGATCAAAATTTTATTTGATAATTTCAAATTAAACCGTTTGAGTTCCACATTCTCTCTCTTATAAATACCCACTTTCAATTTCATTTGCATTTACTTCGAACATATTTACTCCCAAATCTTTCAAATTCCTTCATTTACTTCTTCATTCAATTTCCAATCATATTTATCTCTCATATTTACTCCATTTCCATTCATTCCTTCATCAAATCTTCATCTAAACCCTAAATACTCAATTTCATCTTCATCTATTTTTCATATAATGGCACCTAGACAATCTAAATCTCTTAAAAATCTGCTCGCTGCTGAATATGATCCAACTGAAAATGTTGACAAGGCACCCCATATCACTCTAGAGGCAAAAGCTATAAGAATAAACATGAACAACTGGATGGCCGGACTTTCACTTTCCAGTGTTCATGATGCCCAATCTGTTATTGGGAGATTAAACACATTTTTTCTCTCATGCCCACTATATGGTGCGTTGACATTAAATCCAGGGAGGATGTACCACGATTACCTCTGTGAATTCTGGTACACTGCACAATATGATGATGAAACTTCATCAATTACTTACTATCTGAAGCAAGGTACCAGATCCTTGGGTTTCACTGCTAGTCTACTCAGGTCTGTTCTTCAATTGAATTATTTTGAACAGAATGAGTTGCCCATCGAACTTCCTTCTGGTATCAATACAAGGGAAGTGTGCAGACTGATGGGGCATACAGATATAATGGATGAGCATGGCCAGCTATCCAGGAAGGGAACTATCTATATGAGCAAACTATCAGACTCATGGAGATACTTCTTCACCCACGTTGTTGAATGTCTGGGAGGCAGTTCTGGAGGGTTAGACCAGATAAATCAAACTCATCTCCAGATTGCCTACTGCCTCTGGTTTGGACTAAGAGTGGATTTCGCTCAGATCCTTTTTGATGATCTGGTAGAGCGTCTTAGAGTGAAAGGAAGAAAAGCTTTTGTTCCTTATATCCATTTTCTTTCACTGATGTTTAAAAGAGCTCTTGGAGACCAGTATGATTATGAGACTACTCACTTTTATGTGAGTGGGTATATGAGGGATCTGACCAACCTCAGATCTCCACTGAATGAGGTAGATATTCCTCAGTCCATGCTCTCCTTTCAAAGAGAAGAAGTTGAAATGGCTCCAGGTAGAGGTCAAGCTGTTGAAGGACCCTCTGGTGACCAAGATGTACAGATCATAGAAGCTGTACAACCTATTAGACAAGTGGCTCCTGAAGGTCAAGGACTAGAAAATGTTGAACCTTCCAGACGACCTAGAACTAACAGGCGTCTGATGAGAGCTAGACTTCAGGTGAATCCTGAAAGACATCCTGGTGATGTAATGAATCTGGATGGGTCTCCGATTTTTGAACCTGGAGAGAATGTTGAGCAAGAAAATGTGGCCCAGATTATTGAGCAGGTTGTTGAGAAAGTCGAACAAGATGTTCAGACTGATGAACATGTATCTGGTGAGCAAGAGGCTCAAATCGACTTGAATGTAGAGGTTGGTGAACAAGTTAGTGAACAAGCTGGTGAACAGACTGGTGATCAGACAGTTGGGATGACTCCAGATTGGGATGATGTAGATTCCCCAATTTCTGAAGGTTTTGATGTAAACATGAATTTCCTGGGTGATGAAGAAGAAAATATTGACACATCTACTATTGCTTCAGTCACCCAACCAATTATATCTGCTGAAATGCCACCACCACCACCTTCAATTCCAAGAAATACTCAATACTTCACTCCTGCAACCACTCAAACTTCACAATCTCAACCTCCACCACTTCAAACTCCAGTCAACATATCTGAACCTCGTGCGCTAGACTCAACAGTTGTAACATCTGTAGCTGCAACTAAAGAGGACTGGGCACAAGTACCTCTTATGACCAGATTACCTTCCAATCTTGAACCTCCCAGTGGTCTCTCCACTTCATCTTCTGCCGAGGTCCAAGGCTTTTTAAGTAAGGTGGCGGACCTGGAGAGATCACTCCAGACTTCATCACAGGTTATTTCAGACTTTAAATCTTTATTATCAAATAACCTTGCATCTGAGATGAATCTGTTTGCTGGGAATGAGAAGCTTGTTTTTGAGAAGCTTGATGAACTGGTACTGGCCACAAATAACAATACTGAAAATTTCAAAGTGGCAGTCCAGGGATTGGAGACAAGGCTGGTGAACTCTGTTCAGACTGCAGTGCAAGGTAAACTTGTTCAACCACTGGCAGGTCTGAAAGAAGAGGTTCAGAAGTTGGTTACCAGGATAAGTTCTCTGGAGAGTAGGTCCACACTTGATCAGGATGCTGTTGTTAGCACGATTAGTGATGAATGTACAAAGAAGTTCAGAATCAGTATGCTGAAAGAATTATCTGAAGAAATTTCTGAGACTGGTCTTCGAACTCTTCAAGATGGGCTGTTACCCCAAGTGGAGAGGTTGATGGAAGAAAAATTGCCAAAGCACTTGCCTAAAGAAGTTGAAACTGTTAAAAAGGAAGTGCAGACACTTAAGAAAGTTGTGACTGATACAACTCTAGTGGCAGGAAGAACTTTTGGTGCACTGGACAGACATATGCTAGAACAATTATGGAATGATCTCAAGTCCAGAACTGGTGATCATTCCAGGGGGGAAAAGTCGTCTGGTGACCAAAAACAGGTGACACTGAAGCATTTGGCACAAAGAGCATTTGGCACTGAAGCCAGAGCCTTTGCACTGAAGCATTTGGCACAAAGAGCATTTGGCACTGAAGCCAGTGAGCCCCAGTTTGAATCCTTCCCAGATATACCAACTACTCTGAAGTCTGTTAAAGGAAAAGCACAAATGGTATCTGGTGAAGAAGAACAAACTGCTGAAGAATCATCAGAGTATCCTACTGCTGATGATGAAACTTTTAAAAAGGAAGTGCAGACACTTAAGAAAGTTGTGACTGATACAACTCTAGTGGCAGGAAGAACTTTTGGTGCACTGGACAGACATATGCTAGAACAATTATGGAATGATCTCAAGTCCAGAACTGGTGATCATTCCAGGGGGGAAAAGTCGTCTGGTGACCAAAAACAGGTGACACTGAAGCATTTGGCACAAAGAGCATTTGGCACTGAAGCCAGTGAGCCCCAGTTTGAATCCTTCCCAGATATACCAACTACTCTGAAGTCTGTTAAAGGAAAAGCACAAATGGTATCTGGTGAAGAAGAACAAACTGCTGAAGAATCATCAGAGTATCCTACTGCTGATGATGAAACCTCCAAGAAGCTAGAACAAGAATGCATAATGATAGAGATCTTTAAGAGAAATCAAAAAGATGAACTGCTGACCCATCAAAGGGAGATGGCAACTATGGGGACTCTGGACTCTTACAATGCTGGCAGGTTAGGCATAAATATTGATGTGTACAAAAAGATGAAGGAAGACCCTAGAGTTCATCAATGTCTGAATGCATTGAATGATGTTCATGTACGCTCCTTTTACGCCAAAGAAGAACAGGTTTATGATTCTATAATTTATGGCGTTAGTGTACCAGAACTCATCAGGCAGAGGAAGGAGGAACTGGTGATGCTCCAGAGGAAGATAAGGAAGAATGCTAGTGCTCTGGAGTTAGAGTACAGAAAGAAACTGACTGGCTTACCAAAACTGACTGCCAAACAGATCAAAGCTATTAAAGATGCTGATGTAAGCAGATTCATTCCCCTGGACACTTCTCTGAAAATTAATCGTCAACAACTCCAGCCTGCTGTTGAGCAAAAGAGAGTGTCAAAGGAAACTGAAGCATTTGGCACAAAGAGCATTTGGCACTGAAGCCAGTGAGCCCCAGTTTGAATCCTTCCCAGATATACCAACTACTCTGAAGTCTGTTAAAGGAAAAGCACAAATGGTATCTGGTGAAGAAGAACAAACTGCTGAAGAATCATCAGAGTATCCTACTGCTGATGATGAAACCTCCAAGAAGCTAGAACAAGAATGCATAATGATAGAGATCTTTAAGAGAAATCAAAAAGATGAACTGCTGACCCATCAAAGGGAGATGGCAACTATGGGGACTCTGGACTCTTACAATGCTGGCAGGTTAGGCATAAATATTGATGTGTACAAAAAGATGAAGGAAGACCCTAGAGTTCATCAATGTCTGAATGCATTGAATGATGTTCATGTACGCTCCTTTTACGCCAAAGAAGAACAGGTTTATGATTCTATAATTTATGGCGTTAGTGTACCAGAACTCATCAGGCAGAGGAAGGAGGAACTGGTGATGCTCCAGAGGAAGATAAGGAAGAATGCTAGTGCTCTGGAGTTAGAGTACAGAAAGAAACTGACTGGCTTACCAAAACTGACTGCCAAACAGATCAAAGCTATTAAAGATGCTGATGTAAGCAGATTCATTCCCCTGGACACTTCTCTGAAAATTAATCGTCAACAACTCCAGCCTGCTGTTGAGCAAAAGAGAGTGTCAAAGGAAACTGAAGCATTGATCCAGACAGCCAAATTGAAAGACAAGTATAATGAAATGTTAAATTTCAAGGCTGATGCTAGACGGATCACTGGTGCAGAAATCAAGCTTGCTGGTAATCATGAAGGTATGTCCAAGTTTGAAGTAAAGTTGACCAGGGAAGGTAACTTTACTGATGAAAGAAAGAGTACTTCAGTCCAAACGTTTGGATGGAGTGAACTAAAAGAGATTGCTTTAACGTTCAGGGGGAAGACAAATGTGTCGACTGATGTTAAAGCATTTCTGAAGAGGATTGAGAAGGTATGGAGAAGAAAGCAACAGATGGAAGTTGCAATGGGCATGAAATCGCCAGAATCAGTACCATCTTCTCCATCACCAAAGAGAAAGGCTTCTGAAGATACTCCAGGACAGACATCGAAGAGAAAGGCCTGACTCTTATCATTTACTTGTTGTAATTTATTGTTTGATGAAAATTGTAAACTATTTATCAGTTGATATATGTAATATTAGTTGCAATTTTTTATTCATAAAAGTAAATGATCAGATTTAGTCTAAGTTAGAACTTAAAAGATGAAACTGAAAACACTCATGATCTATAAAGTGTTTTCCAGTAACTTAGATTTTTTAGACTAAAATCAAAACTTGTGTTTTTCAAGCATACAAAATTGTATAGATTTAAGCTTGAAAACACTTGCATTATTTCTAAACAAATAGGGGGAATTTGTTAGGTCCAGATTTACTGGACTCGCTCCAGACTCGACTACTGGAGCCTTACTGAAGATCTGTCCAGAAACATGTTCTACTGGACCTACTCCAGACTTGGAATCTGGAGTCCCTCTGAAGATTTGTCCAGAAATAATGGAAGACCAGTGAGCAAATACTTGTATAGGAAATCTGGAGTATTCTCCAGATTAGCTCACTGGACTTCACCCCAGTCTAGATCTACTCTACTGAAGACGTTCTCACTGAAGTCAGAATAAAGAAGACTGACAAATGGCGGAGTCCACTGGAAGTCTTACCAGATCTGTACACTGGAGGATTGTCAGTGTTCTAGACCTTACAAGTCTGAACACTGATATCGAGGAATTGACTTTTGCCTTTACACACTTTCTAAAGAACAATCCACTTGTTCTTTACCAAAGTTTATGCGTGTAAAGGTGGTTGGTTAAAAGAATAAAATCATATCGATATGACTTTATCCTTGTACCATTAACCAATGCATTTAATGTTCTTGTCGGATCATTAAATGCATGCAACCATATTTGTACGGCACAAAATTCACTGGTGAATTTTGTTGCCTATAAATACAAAGCCATTTCTTTGAGAAAATACTTTTAAGCATACATTTTGCATTAGAGTGAATTTGTTTAAATACTCTCGATCTTAAACTGGGATACTTCACAACTTTAAGTATCTCGATCCAAAAGAGTTATTTGACAAATATAGATCATTTGTAATTCATAGGTTGTTAGGATACATACTTATTTGTATTATCTTGATTCCGCACAACCTTGTATTTTATTTAACATCATAAATAAAATACACTATTGAAAAATACATAATGTTCCACTTTACTTGTTTATTGCTTTAAGTCTTGTATTACTTTGTTTATATTCTTGCATTTATTTACAAGTAATACTAGTCCATTCTAGTGATTATTAGACTTGTTGTATTTTACACTTTCTAGGTTAACCATCGTATTTCAGGGACTCACAGTACCATTTGTTGAAGAAAAAGCTCGGCAAACTGTTGAAGTTGGTTGATCAGTGTGTTCGAATTGTGAATTGGCTACTTGTTCTATTTGCCGAAGAAAAACCTCGGCACTTAGTTCATTTAGACTTGTCAAAATTTTCAATTTCAAGAAAATTGATTCACCATCATTTTTGATCAATATTCTTCAAGTGGGCAGAAAATAAAAATTGTTCAAAATTTTTAGTCCATTTGCCGAGATTTTTGCTCGGCATTCTTCACAAGTAGAAAATCAAATTTTTAAGTTTTTTTTTAGTCAAAATGTTAACCAAAATGATCAAATTTGAACCAAACATGGGTTCATATGGTTTTCATTATAGTCAAAAGTGTTCATGTTTTCAAGGAAATAATCATGCTTGTGTTGTTCGAGTGTATCAAGAGTTTGAGGATGTGTCCAAGAGATTCAAAGCTCTTTGTTGAGGAACGTGTGTGTTTTGTGTCTAACATTAAAGACTTGAAATCGATTATTTCTTCGTACCAGACTTCAGAAAATTTTGAGTCAATAAAGTTCAATGTGCCAGATAAACTGACGACTATGTTCATTCAAGAACCCACAGGGGATGAAATTTGGGATCATAAAAATGGTCGTTGTACATGACTATGTTCATCCCAAGATTTTCAACAACAAATATGTTCCATGTGCTGTCATTCGTTTTCAAGAAAAACGATACATGTATGAGACGAGTCAAAAACTCATGGAACAAAACAAAAATCTTCAACTTGAAATTGACCAACTCATGTCAGAGAACAAAGAACTCAAATCTGCAAATGATCTTATTTTGTCCAACATGGAAAGTCTTCAAAAAGAAAATGATCATTTGCAATCCAAGGTTTTCAAATTCACAAATGAGTTGGACAATTCTTCCAAAGAGCTCAATAAAATTGTTTTGGACAATCAATCAAACGAACTTGTTTGGAAACAAAAGATTTCTGAGCTTAACCATGAGTTGCGAAATAAGTCCACAATTTTTGTGAGCAAGGAACAAAGATTTTCGAAAATAATCAAAGATCAACAAGATTACATTTCATCTTTGGAATCCAAACTTTTTGAGAAAGATACTCTTGTTTCGAAATTAAAATCTGATGTGTCAACAATTTCTTTCTCTGGTTTAAATGCTTCGGTTACAAAACAACTTGAAAAGATGGAGAACCGAATTGCATCTTTTAAATCAAAATCGTTGGACACAAAGCTTGAAAAACTCATGAAACAATCGAGTAATTCTACGATTCCAAAGACCGAGGTGTCAAAATGTTTTCCAAAATCGTTGATGTTCCAAAGAGGGTTTACACGGGTAAATCTTCAAAACCTTTTGAAAAAAGGTTTCTCAGTTTACTAATTACTCCTTGCAAAAGGGTAAAAAGTACGCTAAGAACCCAAATTTTGATGGAACAACTACTTTTGTCTCCTTTCTATCCTTTGAGGATAAATCATCTCAAATTTCGCAAGCAAAATCTCAGTTGACTAAATCTAAATGGAAACCAATTTTAAAAGATCAGTCAACTGAGTCAAAATCATTCAAATATTCTTTTTCAAAACTTTTTGATCTTGCACCAAAACCTGTGAAAGCAGTTGTGCAAAAAGTGAATGATTTTGCTTTGAAAAATCATTTTTCAACTCAATCTCCCAAGATTGGAAGTTTTTCAAAGAAATCAAATGATTTTTCACCGTTGCTTCCACACAAACTCT
The DNA here is from genome assembly GCA_034093135.1 of Erigeron breviscapus. NCBI lineage: Eukaryota > Viridiplantae > Streptophyta > Magnoliopsida > Asterales > Asteraceae > Erigeron > Erigeron breviscapus. The sequence goes on along the minus strand of CM067175.1, from coordinate 49,128,395 downwards.
TTTCAACTAAACCACCGGGTTTTAGTTATCCGTGAAATGCAACATCTATTCATCAAATCGATGAGACTTACATTTGGACTTTCAAAAATTCAAAAACCATTGGACCCAATCTCAAATGGGTTCCAAAAGTGATTTCCAAGTGATTTGATGAATAGTGGCTTATACACACATCAGTGTATAACCCGTTCTAAAACCGTTTTCGTAATTTCTTTATTCTCGAACAAAAAATCCAAAAAGATTTTCATTTTCTTATTGTTGAAAAATCCAAAAAGATTTTCATTTTCTTATTGTTGAAAAATCCAAAAAGATTTTCCATTTTCATCAATTTGTATTTACTTTGTCTTTTAGTTACTCACAATGTATTAGGATGAGATGTAAGGCATCGAACGCCTTTGTGTACTGCCTTTGTAGTCTCATTTGTAATATTTGTGAGCAACTTTCAAACTCTTTACTCACCCTTTATATGCAAAACCTTTGTTTATATCATGCATATATTTAGGGGGAGTTTGTTTATAAAACCAAAACTTCCAAGTGTTTAAACTCATTTTCCATTTTCATCAATTTGTATTTACTTTGTCTTTTAGTTACTCACAATGTATTAGGATGAGATGTAAGGCATCGAACGCCTTTGTGTACTGCCTTTGTAGTCTCATTTGTAATATTTGTGAGCAACTTTCAAACTCTTTACTCACCCTTTATATGCAAAACCTTTGTTTATATCATGCATATATTTAGGGGGAGTTTGTTTATAAAACCAAAACTTCCAAGTGTTTAAACTCATTTTCCATTTTAAAACACTTTGGAAGATTTTCAAACCATTTTCGATCAAATTCAAAGAAGTTCGGTGTTAGATTTGCACATGAGAGTTTAGGCCACTCATAATACTCCATGATCTTGTCATCGCCGATGAGATCTAACCCCGGAGTTAAAATTCTCTATTCTAGATTGTGAGGGTTTATGAGCGTGGTGATGATGTTTGTGCAAATAGGACATGAGGGAGTAGTCGAAAAGTGAGAGGTTACGGTGAAATGATGTGAGAAAGGGCTAAAAGAAATAAAAGCCCTCACCAAAATTCTCAAAAAGCCGGGTCAACACATTTCTATCGGATTTCATTTGTTGATTTCTCGATATTGAAGAAGACTTCATGGACCCAGTGAAGCAATTCACATCTTTACCTAACCACTCAAGTGTTTCTTAACAAATACTTGTTTTATTCTCACGGAGATTTTCACATTTCTATCGACTCTTCATTTGAAGATGTTGATATTGAAAAAGGGAGACACTCTGCTCCGGTCCCCGACTTCATTTGATCACTTATTGAGTCTAGAGCGTACTAGAAATATTCTTTCATTTGACTAGGACACAATGAGTCTTTATATGTCTTTGTGACATCGCATATCTTTGTGATATTGCCGGAACATTCGTAGTGATATCATATTTTTGATATTCCACGATGATCGAATGGAAATCCTACCAATGCTAACATCATTTCCAACGTTGAACGTAGGTCTCACATTTTCATTTTATGAATTTGTTGAGTTAACGAGAAGTCTATGTGACCTCGGATTTTATTTCCCAAAAGTCTTTGAGGATAGTAAGACATGGTTATCGAACGCCTTTGTGACACTGACCATGAATTACATTCTTTAAAGCAATCTATCGGTTGAAAAGCCATAGACCAAACCATTTAGAGATAAGCTTTGTGCATTTCTCGATGATAATGGGAAGTCCCAAAAATAGTAATCGTATTTTTAGGCCACACCATTAATCCTTTTGATTTTTGGTTGTGTTAACGGATCATTTTTATCCGAATTTCATTTCTCTTCACACAAACACAAAGAACACAAACACCATATAAAAATTGTTTTTCCAACAACGCAACCTTACATTCTAGTTCACCAATAGGTTCATTGGGAATTGGGAATTGGGAATTGGGTTGGGTTAATTTGGTTGAATATTGTTTGTTGTGATCTACCGTGAATTGGGAATTGGGAATTGGGAATTGGGAATTGGGAATTGGGAATTGGGAATTGGGAATTGGGAATTGGGAATTGGGAATTGGGAATTGGGAATTGGGAATTGGGAATTGGGAATTGGGAATTGGGAATTGGGAATTGGGAATTGGGAATTGGGAATTGGGAATTGGGAATTGGGAATTGGGAATTGGGAATTGGGAATTGGGAATTGGGAATTGGGAATTGGGAATTGGGAATTGGGAATTGGGAATTGGGAATTGGGAATTGGGAATTGGGAATTGGGAATTGGGAATTGGGAATTGGGAATTGGGAATTGGGAATTGGGAATTGGGAATTGGGAATTGGGAATTGGGAATTGGGAATTGGGAATTGGGAATTGGGAATTGGGAATTGGGAATTGGGAATTGGGAATTGGGAATTGGGAATTGGGAATTGGGAATTGGGAATTGGGAATTGGGAATTGGGAATTGGGAATTGGGAATTGGGAATTGGGAATTGGGAATTGGGAATTGGGAATTGGGAATTGGGAATTGGGAATTGGGAATTGGGAATTGGGAATTGGGAATTGGGAATTGGGAATTGGGAATTGGGAATTGGGAATTGGGAATTGGGAATTGGGAATTGGGAATTGGGAATTGGGAATTGGGAATTGGGAATTGGGAATTGGGAATTGGGAATTGGGAATTGGGAATTGGGAATTGGGAATTGGGAATTGGGAATTGGGAATTGGGAATTGGGAATTGGGAATTGGGAATTGGGAATTGGGAATTGGGAATTGGGAATTGGGAATTGGGAATTGGGAATTGGGAATTGGGAATTGGGAATTGGGAATTGGGAATTGGGAATTGGGAATTGGGAATTGGGAATTGGGAATTGGGAATTGGGAATTGGGAATTGGGAATTGGGAATTGGGAATTGGGAATTGGGAATTGGGAATTGGGAATTGGGAATTGGGAATTGGGAATTGGGAATTGGGAATTGGGAATTGGGAATTGGGAATTGGGAATTGGGAATTGGGAATTGGGAATTGGGAATTGGGAATTGGGAATTGGGAATTGGGAATTGGGAATTGGGAATTGGGAATTGGGAATTGGGAATTGGGAATTGGGAATTGGGAATTGGGAATTGGGAATTGGGAATTGGGAATTGGGAATTGGGAATTGGGAATTGGGAATTGGGAATTGGGAATTGGGAATTGGGAATTGGGAATTGGGAATTGGGAATTGGGAATTGGGAATTGGGAATTGGGAATTGGGAATTGGGAATTGGGAATTGGGAATTGGGAATTGGGAATTGGGAATTGGGAATTGGGAATTGGGAATTGGGAATTGGGAATTGGGAATTGGGAATTGGGAATTGGGAATTGGGAATTGGGAATTGGGAATTGGGAATTGGGAATTGGGAATTGGGAATTGGGAATTGGGAATTGGGAATTGGGAATTGGGAATTGGGAATTGGGAATTGGGAATTGGGAATTGGGAATTGGGAATTGGGAATTGGGAATTGGGAATTGGGAATTGGGAATTGGGAATTGGGAATTGGGAATTGGGAATTGGGAATTGGGAATTGGGAATTGGGAATTGGGAATTGGGAATTGGGAATTGGGAATTGGGAATTGGGAATTGGGAATTGGGAATTGGGAATTGGGAATTGGGAATTGGGAATTGGGAATTGGGAATTGGGAATTGGGAATTGGGAATTGGGAATTGGGAATCAAGCTTCCGCAATATCCAAAAGAATTCAAGGAATTCAAAGTCAAAACCAAGCTTCCGCATGCTACTCAAAGTTCAAGTTACTTCTCAAAGCAACATCAAGTTGAAATCAACATCCAAAAGTTAAATTTGTGAAAGCTCAAAAGCTACAAAGATTTCAAAGATGCTTCCAAAGTATTCTAAGTTGCAAGAGAAGATCAAGTTGTAGAAAGTCATCGTCAAGAATATTTGTTTGTTGAGAAGATTCAAAGTCAAGGTTGATACAAGACGTTGAAGACAATGAGAAAGCTTCAAAGTCCAATCAACATTGAAGATTTTCAACGAATGGGCTAATCATGTTATTTAAACACCAAAGACGATGCAACATTTACAATTCAACACCAAGGGGGAGATTGTTAGAAATATAAATATGGTGTTAAATTGTAAATATTCAATTGTGGAAGGAGTATTAGTTATAATTGTGATTAGAGTATAAATACTCCTTCCTAAGTCATTTTGAAAGAAACCTTTGCCATAATAAACACACACATTTGACTTAATTACTTTCTCTCTCCTCCCTATCATCTTCAACCTCTCATTCACACACAAACACACTTTTCACACACTATCCATAATTTCACCATTGTTATCACAATTAAGCTCAAATCTACTCTTTACAATTTTTCTTCAAGATGTCATAAAATTCTTTGCATCTATCAGAAGATCTTGATATGAATCTGTTCAAAGCTGCCAATCTCCCAGTTAATCTTTGAACATCTTTAGCATTCGATGGAGACTTCAAGTTCAAGATAGCCTTGATCTGTTCTGGGCTTGCTTCTATTCCTCTTTTAGTGACCATATATCCTAGAAATTTTCCAGCTCCTACTCCAAAATTACATTTTGCAGGGTTCAGCTTCATGTTATACTTGTCCAGGATATTGAAGGCCACTTCAAGATCTTTCAAGTGATCTTCAGCTCTCTTTGATTTTACCACCATGTCATCTATATAGACTTCCATCGTATCCCCCAGTTGGTCTTTGAACATCATGTTGACTAGCCTTTGATATGTTGCACCTGCATTTTTAAGACCAAAAGGCATAGCAATATAACAATAAATACCTGTCGGGGTCATGAAAGCGGTGGCTTCTTGATCTTCAGGTTCCATCTGAATTTGCTGAAATCCAGAAGAAGCGTCCATAAACGTGAGCATCTCATGTCCAGAAGTTGCATCTACCATTGCATCAATATGTGGCAGTGGAAATGGATCTTTTGGGCAGGCCTTGTTAAGATCAGTGAAGTCTACACAAACCCTCCATTTTCCATTTTTCTTTTGTACTACCACCACATTTGCTAGCCATTCAGGAAATTTTACTTCCCTAATCATTTTTGCTTTTAATAATCTCTCCACATCTTCTTGGATAATTGCGTTCCTTTCTGGGGCAAATTTTCTTCTTTTTTGCTGAATCGGCTTGAAACTTTTATCAATTCCAAGCTTGTGTGTAATTACATCTTTGGATATTCCAGTCATATCTTCCTGCTTCCAAGCAAAAGTCTTCATTCTGATCTTCAAAAAATCAGTGAGTTTGACCTCTAAATCTTTCGAGATCTTGGCACCTAATAAAACTTTGATGTTAGGATCTTCAGGGTCCAAAATAACTTCTTTAACATCTTGCTCCTCTGGCTCATTGACATCGAAGATCCTCTTCTGTAATTGCTATTGTGAAGTTGACTTTGCTGCCGACTTCATGGTGGATGTATAACATTCCTTAGCTTCTTGTTGATCTCCTTTAACAGTGATCACTCCCCAAGGTGTTGGCATTTTAACACATTGGTGATATGTTGATGGTACTGCCTTCATTTCATGAATCCAAGGCCTTCCCAAAATTATGTTGCAGCCTGGAAGAGTGTCGACCACACAAAATTTTTGCATGGAATTAACCCCTCCAACATATACTGGTAGCTTAATTTCACCCACAGTATATTTGGTCTCGCCACTGAATCCGATTAGTGGTGACGCCTTGCCAATAATATTATCTTCAGAAATGTCCATTCTTCTCAGAGTCTCCAGCTTGATTATATTCACTGAACTTCCATTATCTATCAAGATCCTGCGAACATAATGGTTAGCAATAAATAGAGTGACAACTAAACCGTCATGATGAGGCTCCATTATGTCATCAAAGTCATCGTCTTCAAAAGAGACAATATCTGAATCTGAAATTGAAGCTTTCTTCACGCCTTTTTCTCCTTTATCTGCCTTGCTTTGTTTTGCAAATCTCTTGGCTGCTGAGTATGTTGTCCCACATACTTCTGATCCGCCAGAAATAGTGTTAATTACTCTAGCATCTGGAGGTGGAGAATCTGCTTTTTGAGTCGAATTAGGCCTTGCAAATTCTATGCCTTCAACATCCTTAGCCTTCTTCCTTCCAAGGAGTTCTTTAAGATAACCTTTGGCCAGAAGAATGGAAATCTCCCTTCTTAACATTTTGCAATCTTCAGTAAGATGGCCAAAGTCTTCATGATATGCACACCATTGACTGGGATCCTTCTTTTTGTAATAAGAATCATTCTTCTTTTGTGGCCATCTCACTTTGTCTCCAAGATCTCTAAGTGCCATTATAATGCCAGGTGTTGATACTGAGAAGCAGTATGTTGAAAGGGCAGGATATTCGACCCCATCATCTTCTTCGACTGCATTCACTTGATTGTCAACATGTCTTGTGTAGGGCTTATTTCTCGGCTTAAATACTGGAGTTTCTGCTTTCCTATTTGGGCGATCATATGATAAAGCTTCCAGTTTTGAAGATGTCAGCTCATTTTCTTCAAGCCTTATAAATCTTGCAGCCCTTGCTTTGGCTTCATCGAGATTTCTGCATGGTGTCATTATAAGATCTTCTTGAAATTTAGATCCTTTATGGAGACCCCTCTGCAAAGCTTGTATAGCAGTCAACATATCTAATTTAGGAATATTAAGAGATTCTTTTGTAAATCTAGTCATAAAATCCCTAAGTGATTCGTGTGGTTTTTGAGTAATTTTATAAAGATCATCAGTCAATTTTTCAAAGGTTCTACTGCATGAAAACTGACTATAAAACAAATTAGTTAAATCAGCAAAAGAATTGATAGATAGAGGAGGCAAACTCTGCAGCCATTTTAAGGCTGATCCTGAAAGTGTAGATCCAAAGCTCCTACATAAGCAGGCTTCCTTCAGATTGGATGGAACAGGCACAGTTTCCATTTTTTCCAAATATAATGCAATATGCTCTTGAGGATCAGTAGTTCCATCATATGGCTTCATATTTGGAACCTGGAACTTCTTTGGGATCTCTACATTCGCGATCCTGTCACCATATCTATTAATAAGATAGGATGCAGGGTTGACCTCTGGAATTGGATTGCAGAATCCAGGAACACTAGAGATCATATCTTTAATCCTCTGAAACTCTCTTGCGATATATTCGTTTGGTCCTTGTCCCTGCGATGAGTTAGTAAAAGCAAATGATCCATTATAATTATTAGAATTGTGTAAACCTGCGCCCATAGTGGCAGATGTCCCAGCAGCATGAGTATTTTGAGGAATGTTGCTCCCAAAATTCGGAGTTGCAGTTGGGAATGACGTATTAAACGGCGCAGATCCAGGTGCTGCAGATGCTCCTGGAGTTGAAAATAAATTCCTTGGGGTTATTGAAGGTCCATTTTCTGTAATTCTGGATTCCAAAATCCTAAATTGAGTCTGATTAAATTCTTGATTGGCTGCGACAGTATCGGTAAGTTTCTGCAAAATAGCAAACAAATTAGGAACTTCTTCATGATCGAGATTTCGAGCAGCCTCTTCAGATCCAATATTAAATGGGTCTGGGTAGCCTTTATCATTGTAAAAGCTTGATCGTTCCAGTTGTCCAGCATTTATCTGAGGCGAATTTCCAGCTGGTGTGTCGCCAATGATGTGGAATTCGTTATTTCGATCAGCTGGTCCTTTGTCTTTGCTTTGATTCAGATTTCGAGCAGCATTATTCTTGTTCCTTCGATACGAATTATTTCCTGGAGGAGGAGGCATCATAGAAGAAGAAACAGGAGGAGTGTTTTGTGAAAAATTAGTTGGTTGAGTCGACATTATCGGAATTAATTTCGGAAAATTGGTTTTGATAAAAATCAGAAGAACTTTTAATCAATCGAAAGCACTTTTTGCCCCACGGTGGGCGCCAAATTGTTTTGGTCAAAAAATACCTAAGATAATCTACGTTGAAAACTCAGATTAATAATGTAACCAAACTTTCGTTCGTGAGGTTAAGGGCTTGTAAATTATATTTAAGATTCAAAGATGCGTTTAATAAAAGGGTTTGAAGAACGATTATGTCAACTAAACAAGAAATAAAGGTGTAAAACAATGATAATCAGAATAATAAGTATCGAAATAAATGAAATCACGATAAATAATGCTAATCAAAGTAAATAATGCGTTAAAAATAAAGAGTAAAGAGCAAGAATACCGAGATTTGTTATCAAGGAAAAGCCCTTAATCCTTTAAGGATTGCCGGCATAAAAACCCCGGGAGGAAGCAATCGTCCCTGCCTTTGTTCTCTTATTAATGATTGTTAAATGATTACAAATGATGGAGTTCGGTTGATCGATGTATCTAAGTGTAAAGTAAATGAGAGCAGTGTGTGTGAATACAAGTGTATAGCGAGCAGTATGTAAGTAATAGATAGAATGCCTATGATCGATCAGCCTCATTCTTTATATAGACCTAAGATCTAACTAATTATGCGAGATTGTAGGGATCTTCCAGGTCTTCAGTAGTTGAACGTTAATGCGTATCTTGACCAGTTAAGTGAACGTTGTAGTTCTTCTCCTCGTGCTGAATTCAACTTGAAGTCTGATTATCTTGGCAGACTAAGTCTTCTTCGCGTATTGAAGATTAATCCCACGTGTGAAATCCTCTACCGTTGGAGATATTTTCCTTAGCTTTATTCTGAAATCTGCATACTTATCTCACATGGAAATGATAATAATACTTGAAACATAACGTTAGCAAAGTATTAACAAGTAATCAGAATATTCCCCTACGTCAAGATCCTGGGCTGTCAAGATCTTGGACCTTCAGGATATTGACACCTGAAATTTCACCCATAACACAAGCTAACCACCTTTCTTATTCAACTGGGCTTCAATCAAAGTTATAATGACACCTCTTTGTTTACCCTTTCAAAATCCTCAGAATTTACTGCACTGGTAGTATATGTTGATGATATTCTTATTCTAGGCTCCAACAAAACTACCATCTCCACAATCAAACAACAACTTGATCACCAATTCAGCATCAAAGACCTGTGACCTCTTCATTATTATTTGGGAGTAGAATTTTTTAGAAGTCAAGATGGTTTATATATGTTCCAAAGGAAATATGCTCTGGATCTCCTCACCAAAGCCAACTTACTTGATGCAAAACCCTCCAATACACCTCTTGATCCTAACAAGACCCTCAATCACACTGATGGTGACCTTTTAGAAGATCCTTCCACTTACAGAACCTTGGTGGGCAAATTAATCTATCTAACAATCACCAGACCAGATGTCTCTTTTGCAGCTCAAGCACTGAGCCAATTCTCTCACTCTCCAAGAACTCCCCACCTCCAAGCCCTCCACAAGGTTTTAAGATATATCAAACTCTCTCCAGGTCAAGGCTTGCATTTTCCCAAAACAACAAACACCACATTATCAGCTTTTTGTGACATAGGACCCCTTAATGCCTTCAGTGACAGTGATTGGGCCTCATGTAACACCACCAGAAGATCTATCACTGGCTATTGTATTTTCTTGGGTCCCTGACTCATTTCCTGGCAATCCAAGAAACAAAATGTTGTTTCCAGGTCATCTACTGAAGCAGAATATCGTGCACTTGCAGATTGTACTTGTGAAATAACTTGGCTTAAGAGCCTCCTTCGTGATCTACAGATCAATCCTACCACACCCACACCCATTCATTGTGACAATTCTTCTGCTATTGCTCTGGCCTCTAACCCTGTTCAGCATGCTAGAACAAAGCACATTGAAATAGATTGCCATTTTGTAAGAGACGAGATCAAAGATGGCCAGATTCTACCACAATTCATCAGTACAACTGAGCAACCTGCAGATGTCCTTACAAAAGGCTTGAGCAAAACTCCCCATCATAAATGTATCACCAAATTTGGCATTTGTGATCCCTTCACACTGCCAATTTGCGGGAAGGGGGGGGGGGGGGGGGGGGGGGGGGGGGGGGGGGGGGGGGGGGGGGGGGGGGGGGGGGGGGGGGGGGGGGGGGGGGGGGGGGGGGGGGGGGGGGGGGGGGGGGGGGGGGGGGGGGGGGGGGGGGGGGGGGGGGGGGGGGGGGGGGGGTAAAGGCATAACCAGTGAACCAGCCATTAACATCATCACAAACCAATATCTTTGGCATAGAAAATGGTTTAAGGAGTGTAGATCGATTTAGTTTACAATAATATGCTTTGTTACATAGTTTAGACTACTTTTGTAAATTATGATAGTGCAAGGGTGTAATATGTAAATACGTGTAGGTCGGTTATAAGTTTGTTAGACTGTTGTATATATACTCTGTATTATTATTTCTTTTACATAATAATGAAATATATCAAATATTCTAAAACCGTTTTCTCTCAATCTTCAATGGATTCTTATCATTCATAACTTCAACCCAATATGGAGGCCTGAAGGTGTTTTTGGAATGTAAAAGATGAGGGTTTGGTGTTGAGTAAAATGCCTATATCAAGCCAGAGGTGATATAGGCAACAGGGAAAAAGAGGAAATCAAATAGTGATTGCCTCGGCAAAGTTGCCTCATCTAAAAACTGCAAGTTACAACACAAACTCAAAACAATATGCTATAAGGGTCGGAAAGCTAGATTCTATAATCAATGCAGAACCAAAAATCAGCCGACAAGAACATGATTTTCTATCAGTGTAACTATGACATATGAAAAGCATCATAGGAGTACCTCCATAGCCCATCAACAGCATCATCATTTATAAAGATCATGTTTCAATTAACCCGAAAAGCAATGCCAACAGAGGATGCGTCACAAAAAGGGTTAGTGGAGTACTATTAATTAGCACAAACTGAAGGCAGTTAGATACTTGGATACTTCAAGGGATGATTACATTAGCTAAAGTGATGCTGATATACGTAGGAAAATTTACTGGGATATATAAGCTGACAAGGAGCACACTTGTCCAATTGAATGAATGAATGTGAAAGATCAAGCCAGAGTTGATATAGGCAATAGGGAAAAATTGGAAATCAAAATAGTGATTGCCTCGGCAAAGTTGCCTCATCTAAAAGCTGCAAGTTACAACACAAACTCAAAACAATATGCTATAAGGGTCGGAAAGCTAGATTCTATAATCAATGCAGAACCAAAAATCAGCCGACAAGAACATGATTTTCTATCAGTGTAACTATGACATATGAAAAGCATCATAGGAGTACCTCCATAGCCCATCAACAGCATCATCATTTATAAAGATCATGTTTCAATTAACCCGAAAAGCAATGCCAACAGAGGATGCGTCACAAAAAGGGTTAGTGGAGTACTATTAATTAGCACAAACTGAAGGCAGTTAGATACTTGGATACTTCAAGGGATGATTACATTAGCTAAAGTGATGCTGATATACGTAGGAAAATTTACTGGGATATATAAGCTGACAAGGAGCACACTTGTCCAATTGAATGAATGAATGTGAAAGATCAAGCCAGAGTTGATATAGGCAATAGGGAAAAAGAGGAAACCAAATGGCAACTGATCACCTCGGCAAAGTTACTTCGTATAAACATAGCACATAAAGCACCGCAAGCAGAATACATACACATAATATATAATCTACTGAAGATGACGAAATCATATTGTTTACACATAGATGTCATGGCAACAAGTAAAAGTTCAAAAAATGAGTATAGGCTCACAAGAATGACGGGTGAGCATTGAAGACCCAAAATCAAGCCAGATACTATAAGCAACAGGGAAAAAGAGGAAATCAATATGCAAGTGATCACCTCGGCAAAGTTGCCTTATCTCATTTAACAAGCAGCCAATAATATTACAAAGGTGCATTTAAGAGAGGTCAACTAGATTACCTTCTTTCCAGGCTTCACAAGCCTCAAGGCAACCTCGGCCGCAGTATTGGCAGCAGCAATGACATCCGCCGCTCTACCCGTCACAGGCCCTTGCTGAAGAACATGAGTGTGTCCCACCACAGCAATGAAACCATCTATATGACACCCCATATCACTGAACACAGAGACATCATATTTATCACCAATTCACAATTCAAGTCTAATTAATAATTATGCAGATCAAAGCATCACAGTAACAGAGTAACACTTACATTTTCAAAATATCACCTGCTTCCAATACGGCCTCATCGCTTACAAGAGGCGAGTAATGACAAACAGTGTTGTTCACTGACAAACATGTAGGAAATGCAACACCCCTTTCAATCTTCTTCTTAACATTCTTGTACATACTCCCAGTTTGCCTGCATTGCACAAATATATACTCCCTCCGTCCAATTTAAATGTCCTATTTTGACTTTTGAAGTCTTTCTTTCACAACTTTGACCGTAAATTGTTTCATGTGTGTTATACAAAAATTGATGTAAAATATATGAATAGATTGAGCTTTAGATGTACTTTTCATTGATATAACTTTCATTAGGTATTATATTATACAAACAAAAATACCTATGGTCAAAGTTGGAGAAGAAAGACTTAGCAAGTCAAATTTAGACATTTAAATTGGGACGGAGGGAGTATATATATATAGGCCAAAGTACTTTTTTCGTCCCTGTGGTTTTTCGAATAAGCATTTTTCATCCTCGCCGTTAACTTTTGGCTAAAATCATCCCTGTGGTTTACATTTCGTCCTTGGATCCGTTAACCCCCTCACGTGCAAGGCACGTGAGGGGCATTTATGTCTTTTCACCCATCTTCATGGTTTGTCCCTATGGTTAAGTGCAAAATTTGTCCTTATCGTTTGTCGTTTTTGCATTTTTCATCCTTGTATTTAACAAACCTCCAAACAAAAATTTAATCAAAAACCAAAACAAACTCAAATCAAAAACCTATTTATACCTACATATGAGGATCTAATTTAATACCGGCCGGTACGGCTAATTTAATTTAATTTATTTTTTAAATTTTTTTTATAAAACTTACTACAATTTAACGAAAATAGTCAAAATATAATTACAATTCACTCAAAAATAATACCAAATAGGTACTTTATAACAAAATATAAGAAAGTTCACAAATTACAAAAAAAAATATAACATTAAAGTATTATAAAAATAATGTTTAAAAAAATTCAAAAAATAAAAAATGAGAATAACAGAACGGTAATACCGAAAAATACCAAAAATACCGGAAATAGTTGCACCGGAGTACCCTCCGATACCGGTATTACGAGTAATACTACATGTATTTAAAACATTGTATGTACGTGTTTGCATTTGAAAGTGATTGACCAGATCCTCAAATGTAGGTATATAGGTTTTTGTTTTGTTTGGATTAAATTGTTATCTGTAACTTTTGTTTTGTTTGAAAAGTTTTTCTGGATTTGTTAACGACGAGGATGAAAAATGCAAAAACGACAAACCACAGGGACGATTTTTGCACTTAACTCTATAAAAAGACGAAAATGCCCCTCACGTGACTTGCATGTGAGGGGGTTAACGGCAAAGTTATAACGGCAGGGACGAAATGCAAACCACGAGGATAATTTTAGTCAAAAGTTAACGGCGATGATGAAAAGTGCTTATTCGAAAAACCACAGGGACGAAAAAAGTACTTTGGCCAATATATAAATATATATATATATATAGGGAAAAGATAAAATGAGTCCAGCTTATTTTGAGTCCATTGATTTTCTTCCATCTCCTCAAATTCCAACCACCTCCTACCACCACCACCATCATCTCCGACCACCACCATGATTTTCCGGCGACGGCGACCACCGCCACCACGACTTACACATGTGTAAGTTAACTTACACATGTGTAAGTTACATGGACCCTTTTTGGACTCAAATTAAGCTGGACTCAATTTATCCCACCCCTATATATATATATATATATATTATATATATATATATATATATATATATCACTTCACAATCAAATCTACGAAACAGCCATGACAATACTAATTAAGCCGCGTATAATTATATATAACCTTTATAATATTGTTTCTCAAAAGCTTCTCTATGCAACAACAACCTAATAATCACTCTTGTAAAAAGCACTGATGGTAAAAATCATGGATAAATCATGGATTTCGTCAATGCAGTACAAAAAAGAAATTTAAATACAAAAAAGAAACTTAAATACAAAAATTAAAACCTTTTTTGCATTACACAGATACATATATAGACACAGAGGAAAGATAATTATAGTACAAGGGAAATTTAAATACAAAAAAGAAATTTACCGGAGTACCCTCCGAAATGTAATACTACAGGTATTTAAAACATTGTATGTACGTGTTTGCATTTGAAAGTGATTGACCAGATCCTCAAATGTAGGTATATAGGTTTTTGTTTTGTTTGGATTAAATTGTTATCTGTAACTTTTGTTTGTTTTGTTTTGTTTGAAAATTTTTTCTGGATTTAAATTGTTACTAGTTTTGTTTTGTTTGGATTAAATTGTTATCTGTAAGTTTTGTTTTGTTTGGATTAAATTGTTATTGTAAGTTTTGTTTTGTTTGGATTAAATTGTTATCTGTAGTTTTGTTTTGTTTGGATTAAATTGTTATCTGTAGTTTTGTTTTGTTTGGATTAAATTGTTATTGTAAGTTTTGTTTTGTTTGGATTAAATTGTTATTGTAAGTTTTGTTTTGTTTGGATTAAATTGTTATCTGTAGTTTTGTTTTGTTTGGATTAAATTGTTATCTGTAGTTTTGTTTTGTTTGGATTAAATTGTTATTGTAAGTTTTGTTTTGTTTGGATTAAATTGTTATTGTAAGTTTTGTTTTGTTTGGATTAAATTGTTATCTGTAGTTTTGTTTTGTTTGGATTAAATTGTTATCTGTAGTTTTGTTTTGTTTGGATTAAATTGTTATTGTAAGTTTTGTTTTGTTTGGATTAAATTGTTATTGTAAGTTTTGTTTTGTTTGGATTAAATTGTTATCTGTAGTTTTGTTTTGTTTGGATTAAATTGTTATCTGTAAGTTTTGTTTTGTTTGGATTAAATTGTTATGTAAGTTTTGTTTTGTTTGGATTAAATTGTTAACGGTAACTTTTGTTTTTTTTTTTGGACTCAAATTAAGCTGGACTCAATTTATCACACCCCTATATATATATATATATATATATATATATATCACTTCACAATCAAATCTACGAAACAGCCATGACAATACTAATTAAGCCGCGTATAATTATATATAACCTTTATAATATTGTTTCTCAAAAGCTTCTCTATGCAACAACAACCTAATAATCACTCTTGTAAAAAGCACTGATGGTAAAAATCATGGATAAATCATGGATTTCGTCAATGCAGTACAAAAAAGAAATTTAAATACAAAAAAGAAACTTAAATACAAAAATTAAAACCTTTTTTTTGCATACACAGATACATATATAGACACATCTATAATATAATTAAAAGAGGAGGTTGGGGGTACACTTGGCACCTCTAATCCCCCTCCTTGAGCCTAATTCTCCCTCCTAATTAATCATCTATTTTTTTAATATTTTTTTAATTAATTAAATCTAGATAGGCCGACCTTATTATTAATTAAAAATCTTTTTATCCTTAAAAGTCTCCCAAAAATTATCTATATATATACAACCTAGAAAAAAACCCTCAAATATTCTCAACAAAAAAAACCTACAACCATACCAAAAAAGAATTCGACTACCAAAAGGTTCGACCTCCTCCTATACCAGGTAACATGTTTTTAATTTTTAAAGATCATCACTTTTATGAAATTTAATATATTATGAACTTAAATTATTATTATTATTATTATTATTATTATTATTATTATTATTATTATTATATATCTTTTTTAATTTAGTTTGTTGTCCATTATAGGTTCATTATGACTTCTTCTTCAACAACAAAAAATAAGAGCACATTAGTTCATCTTGAAGATCTTAAGCCAACACATGTTAACCATCATCTACGACTCCGTGTTGTGCATGTATGGACTATTTCGGAGTGGAACAACCCGAAGAAAATCAAAACGTTCGAGATGGTCTTTGTTGATAAATTGGTATGTATTTTTCAAATTATATATTGTACACTTTTTGTTTCTCTTTTTGTTGAGCTTAACTCTAAATCGTTTAGTCTAAAATTGTTGTTTGTGTTTGTAGTAAGTTTAGATATAACAAACTGCAAATTTTTTATTTAACTAAAGTTGGAAAAAAAAAGGGTAAATTGGAATCAATATTTATATGGAGTTAATTTTCATATGTTTCCTTCTTTAGTTTTCGTATTGATTAAATTGTGATATTGGTCATAGGGATTTAATATACTTGAATTCCAATTTTTTAGCTTTGATTAATATATTTTGAGACTACCCGTCCATTGGACGGGCCTGAGCACTAGTATACATATATAGACACATATATAGATATAGACAAGGAGAGGAAGAGTTATTTGAGAACTCACAAAAAAAAATTGAACGCGAGAACAATTCGGGGCCACTCATTTTGTTTCATTTTGTCTCTCTTCAATAAAAAATTATAATTCATCCAAATTATTCAAATTGTCTTATCTCACAAACCGTAAATCGTGAGATGAAAAAAAATATATGGGTAGTCTTAAAATTTCGTCCTCTTTCATTAGAGATGCAATTCGATATACTTTTGACGACTTTTTAATTTTCGTTTTTTTTTCCCTTGTACTTGTGTACCTACACATGTGTAGGATTTTTGTTTTCACATGTAAATTAGTAAATAACCATCTGTACACAACAATGAAGTTTAAGGGCGGAGCCCGTCAATTCATGGCGGAGCCATGGTGGCCAAGGGCGGAGCCGGTCAGTCCATGGCGGAGCCATAACGGCTAAGGGCGGAACCCGTTAGGTAGATCACCCATCACCGATCACCCCCTATGATCTATCACCCTCTATGACCTATCACACTATTACCTATCACCCTCAATGACCTATCACCCCCACCAGCTACCCTTTATGAATTTCCATAAGGGCGAAACTCGTTCCGAATCACAATTTTCGTTCAACTTACACATGTGTAGGTTCAACCTACACATGTGTAGGTTATGTGTAAGTACCAAAAAGAAAACAAAAATTAAAAAGTCGTCAAAAGTAGATCGAATTGCACCTCTAATGAAAGATGATGAAATTTTAAGACTACCCATAATATTTTTTTTCATCTAACGATTTACGGTTTGTGAGATAAAGCATTTTGAATGATTTAGATGAATTTTCTTATTTTATAGAAGAGAGAGAAAATGAGACAAAATGAGTGGCCCAGAATTGTTCTCGCGTTCTTTTTTTGTGAGTTCTCAAAATAACTCACCCCTAGACATAGATACATATATAGATATAGACACAGATACATATATAGATATCGAGATATATAGATACAATATATAGATATCTAGATATATTTTTGCATTCAATAAACTATAATCAATATATACATGTATTCATATAAACAATAATAATTAAACAAAGAGATATACATGTACATGTATTCATATAAAAATAATAATTAAAAAATATACATGTATTCATATAAAAATAATAATTAAACAAAAAGATATCGAGATATACATGTATTCATATAAAAATATAATTAAACAAAAAGATATCGAGATATACATGTATTCATATAAAAATTATAATTAAACAAAAAGATATTGAAATAAAGGACGATTTTGGGGCTTCAATTTGACTATAACATGATTTGGGGCTTCAAATTGAACACAGATTTGGGGCAATAAAACTTCAATTTGAACAGTTAAACGATTTTGGGGCTTCGATTTTGTGCAAACGACGTCGTTCGATCGATTTTGGGCTTCGATTTTGGAGCGGAATTTGTGTAGACAATTTCAAGCAGATTTTTGGGTTTTTTTTTTTATTTTGGAGATTTACACTCCATTCTTGAGTTTTGTTTTGAAAGAATAAGAAAAGAAAGGGTAAGAAAGGAAAAGTGAGGGCTTTTTGACTCAAAAACTTTTCATCCATTTTTGACATGATTTGAAAGGAAAAGTTCCAAATTTACTAATGTATCCCTCAAAAATATATATGAGTTTTAATGACTACAAGGTTATATATGTAAAATTATATCTTTTTATTCTTTCTTTTCCTTCCCTTTTAACTCAAGAATATATTTACCTCTTCACTTTCTTTTCCTTCCCTTTTAACTCAAGAATACATTTACCTCTTCACTTTCTTTTCCTTCCCTTTTAACTCAAGAATACATTTACCTCTTCACTTTCTTTTCCTTCCCTTTTAACTCAAGAATACATTTACCTCTTCACTTTCTTTTCCTTTCTTTGATTTTTCTTTAAACTCAAGAATACATTTACCTCTTCACTTTCTTTTCCTTTCTTTGATTTTTCTTTAAACTCAAGAATGCATTTACTCATGTATATAGTTTTTCTTTTCTTATCCAATCAATTCTTACTCTATCTTTTCTTATCTTAAAAACTCGAGAATGCAGTGTTAGGGTTTTTTTGGGTTTTTTTTTGGATAGATGGAATATAAGCTTTGTCAAGCGGCGGGAAACAAAAATTATAAAACGACACTTGGGGATGACACGCAAATGAAAGTGTAGTCCGCGTTACACTACATTATTTTATGACACTAAAAATTGTGTGTCATCTAGCCTTTAGATTCTATAAGTTATGACAGATTTTTTATGACACACATTTTTGCTTGTCATTGTACATGCGTGTGTCATGGTTTAGGTGTCATTAAAGACTATTTTTCTAGTAGTGACAACTTTTTGAAACTGATTAAACCATCATGTTATCTCCTTAGGGACCTATCAATTCGTAGGACACTTGGCATAATCTATGAATGACATATGTCCTATTTAAACTATAAGTTAAATTTCCTAACTAATAATAATCTATAAATAAATTAAGTTTCCTAATTCCTAATGGATAATAATTACGTTATATTTATAAATAAATAACCATATTTCATATATTTTTCATATATATTTTATTTTATTCTTTACAAATAAAAAAAAAGATTTAATATTTACACAATAGGTATAAATATCTCGAATAATAATATCAATAATTACTTTATTAGTGTCCTAAACTACAAAAGCTAGATTATTATAATATCATAGTTTTGGTCTCCGACGACAACATGTTGTTTAACTTTTTAAGTATTTAACATTGAATCCAAAGATAAAAAGTATCATGGTATGTATTTTTTTTCCCTAATAGTTAAATTATTGTTAGTAAATTATGTATATATTTCAATTTTTTAATGATATGTATACATTTTAATTAGTTAATTATATATTTTTTTTAGTTGGGTAAAGGTTTTACCCTGGTTAACTTGATTTTTTTTATTTTTTCTTATAAATTCTGATAATTTATCCCTACAAATATAAGAAGTGAAAACCAACTGGGTTGGATCAGTGGTTGGAGCCCTTGCAGTTGGAGACAGAGGTCATGGGTTCGATCCTCATGCCCAGCAAGGCTGGAGGTCCTTTTCTACCTTTGGTAGAACCTGAAAGCAGCCTCTCTACCTTTGGTAGGGGTAAGACTTGTTGAGTCAAGGATTCGCTGACCAGACTTGGTCGCTGACGTGGGTCGTCAGCGAGTCATCAGCGAGTCAATGACTCTTGTCAGCGGGTGGCTTACTTCCCAAGCTGTATGTCAAGGCGGGAAGTTTTCAAACCATAAGAAGACAAGAAGTCACATGGTGGTTCTTCCAACTAAATATTACCTTATATGGCAAAGGTACAGTTGGGACCAAAACAAGGGTTTCTCTCTTTCATACCCGTTTTGGTAAAGAAGACAAAGGCTCCTGGATCAAAGTACAACGAGCCTATGAGGTGTCGACAACCACCATCACATCACTATCATTGTAAGGCTGTATTGCCCTAATTCCTTTCTATATAAAGCAACACAGCCGCACCATTTACGTGGGTGTTTTATCACCACAAAGTGTGTGACACTTTATTTGTAATTGCTCAAGTTTCTTTCTTCCTTTCTAGGCTTAGTAATTATCTAGTTCATTTGTATTCTTGTAAGACAAGTTGTAATATCGACCATGTATTCATCGTTTAAATCAATGATACATATGATTAGACTTGCATAGTTCTCTTACAATTGAACTTGTTCTTGTTTATGTTCTTTACTTTCTGTTCTTAACTCTTTGTCTAAGATAAACTAAACATAAGTGTGCAAATCAAGGACTGTCAAGTGGTATCAGAGACAACGTTTCTAAATTACTGAAACAAAGATCCGTTTGCATACTTATTTTCTTAAAATTCTCTCTTAATCTTTTCTTAAACAAGAACATGACTGCTGTTCCCACCCTTGTTAACACACGTGACTTCGGTTACGTATCCGTCGCTCCAAGAATCGAG
>CM067175.1:48948111-49107146 GCA_034093135.1 Erigeron breviscapus | reverse complement strand
ATGTTTGAAAAATCAGGAATCTTGGTGTCCAACTTCACATCATGGATAGTCTCGGAAATTAGTTCAACTTGAACTGACACATCTTTGGTCTCACAAGAAAATTGAGTAGAAGTATCAACACCTATACTAGCACTAGGCTTAGGGTGAACAACTAACTCATCAACAGTGTTGCATGTGAAAAACCTATAAAAGTACCATATCAAAACTAAACTATGTGCAAGTTCTTCATCAGATAAATCATATTGCACATAATTATCAGCTATAAATGTAGCAGTATGTTGACAAGTACATTCAAGAGAATCAGTCAAGGTCTGAGTAGAGGTATTGGTAGATGAATCACAAGTAGTTTGAGTAGAATTGTCTACTAAAGTACTTTGGTCAGTTTGAGTAGAAACATTCTCACAAACTTTCTTAGTATCAACAACAATACATTTATCCTCTGAATTCGGACTTTGAGACTTGAGGTGATTAATTACTTTTTGTTGAGATTCCACCTTTTGTTGTAAACCTTCTACTTGTTTTTCCAAAAATGTGGTTGGAAAATACATTTTAGTTGGTTTAGGTGGAGTACCGACAGATTCTTGGTTTTGAAAATTTGATTCAATTTCTTCCAATTTGAAAATTGAAGATTCTTTAGTTTGTATGAATCATTTATTGCATCATAATTAACCAAAAATTCATGTTTTGGTATTCTCTCAACTTCATCAGTCTCAAATTCGTCATCCAATGGACGAATAAATTGTTGTATCATACCAAGTCGTAGAAATTTTTCATCATACAAGGGTTCAATTTCCTCTTTGGATTTTTGTAATGGTGTGATATTCTCAAATCCCAACCCGAGAAGAAGATCCATTTTGTCAATTTTTGACTTGTTGAAATAGGCAGTGAAATCCAAGAGAGGATTTTGTTCAACTTTATATAACTTTTCTTGATAGAAAAGTATATCTTTTTAAATTCCTCAACTTGTTTTTCAAGATTCTCAATCTCAATGCCTTTTAGAAAACAATTATGATTTAAATCAGAAATCTTCCTTTCGAATTCAACATTGTTTGGTTTAGCTTCTTGAAGCTTTTTATTAAGAATATCAACATCCATTTGTCTAGCATTTGCCCAAAGCCATTCATTGGTCTTTTGAATTTCAAGATCTTGATTGGCCTTTTCAAGATCATGAATGGTCTTTTCAAGATTGTGACATTTTTGTAATAACTTAGAATCAGGAGAGACATTCAACTCACATTCTTTAACCAACATTTCATATTTGTATGCTTGAAAATCTTGTTTAATAGCATCATGTTCAAAAAGTAATTTTGAATGTTCTTCAAGAAGTTTTGAAAATTCACTTTTAGAAAATGAAATACTATTTTTCAACTTTTTGTTTTTGTTGGCTAAAGATTTGATATGAGTTGTCAAATTTGATAAAGCTAATCTACATAACTCTTTATCCTTAATCAAAGAAAAGGTAGAGTCGAGAGTTACCTCATCATCTGGGTATTCATCATCAGTGCTTTCTGCTTCAAAAACTTTGTCCTTTGCCAACCTTGCCATAAAGCAAACATTAGCAGAGAGATCCTGATCTTCATCATCTGAGAGTAATAGCCAATTGTCATCTTCAGCGAGCAATGCATGTCCTGCTTCAACTTGTTTGGCTAACAGCATCTTCTGCTTGTAATACTCATAATTCCGCTTTCGAGGTTGTTTGCAATCAACAGCAAAATGTCCAGGAATACCACAATTGTAGCACTTTTTGTCTGATGCCTTACCCTTGTCAACAACTTGTTTCTCATAAGCTTCCTTCTTTTCACCATGTTTTGATCCACTAGCTTCACCTTGCTCATTACTCTTAGGATGATAATGTTCCTTTTTGGGAAATGCACTTGTAGAAGCAGTGCGGAGATTGTTGTTTGTTGGCCTCGCTTTGTAAAATTTTCTCTTGAAATGCTTTGTTACCGCGGCAAGAGCTTGATATAGTTCATCTGAAACACCATCTCTTGTAGCCATCAGAATATCTCCCTCCTCATCAGATGAAGAAACAACTACCATTTGCCTCTTAAGAGCTTCAGAAATCTTCTTCTCAACTATCAATGCCAAACTATCAGTAGATACAACTTCTGGCATTTTGCTTGATGAAGCTTTGTTTAGGACTTGGTTTTCATTGAGTTTGAAAGATTCATAAAGAGTATGAATGGTGAACTTGGTCAGATTTTGATGTTGCTTGATTTGTGTTCCAAAATCTTCCCATTCTGGACCAAGAGCTTTGATGAATTTGATGTTTAACTCAATCTCTGTTTTCTTGACATTGTTCTTCCTCAGTTCATTTATGACATTGCAGAATCTGTAGTAGACAGCCTCAAGAGTTTCATTTGGCAATTTTGTGAAGTTGTCAAACTCAGTCAAAACATTGGTCAATCTTATCGTTGAAGTCACGTCAGCTCCTTCCATTTGTCTAGCCACCTCATCCCATATTTCCTTGGATGTATCATAAGAATCAACAGAGCCATAGATTTCATCCGGTAGAGCTTTGTATAAGCATGACCTAGCTTTGTTATCTGCAGCTGTTCGATCTTTTTGTTCAGCATTCAAAAGATCATGAGTTAGAATTGCATCAGTAGTGGGATGGCGATGAACGGCAAGTCCATTAAGGATGGAATCTTTCATCATATGACCATTTGTTTGACTTTCCACATAGTCCATAAATCTTTTTTTCCATAGTCCATAGGAACCACGGTAGAGAACTGGAGGTCTTGTATCTGAACCTAATGCCAATGCTTCACGAGAAGCCATTTGAAATTGATTTGATTTGAAAAATTGAATCGAATTAAAAGTTGAAAAAAATTAGGAAATGAAACGATCTAGGGAAGATCGTCCTAGAGAAGATCGTCTTAGAGGAGATAGTCCTAGAGGAGATCGTCTTAGAATAAAAGAAAACGATTTGAAAGAGATTGTTTTGAAGTATCTAGGGAAAGTTGGTTAAGTGAGAAATGAAACTGAAATTGAAGTTTGTTTTGGATTGAAGTTTAGGAAATGAAACGAATGAAAGAAGATCGTTTTGTACATGTAAATGAAACGGTCTTGTCAAGATCGTTTTGATGATTGAGAGATGAAATGATCTTTTGGAAATGAAAAGGTCTTGTCAGAATGTAATGGAAAGGAATGAAATTTGAGCAAAACCAATCTATAAGATCAGTTACCCAAGAAGAGTATGATTCCCAATCACAACAACTTCAAATGTTCAATCAAAACACACCAATGTTCAAAGGAACTGGGACGATCTTGACAGGATCGTCCTAAGGTCAGTGTGCTGGGACGATCTTGATGAGATCGTCTTAGATTTCTTTCCCAAAACTTTCAAGTATAAAATACTTTCCAAGTATTTGAATTGACCAAACCAATCCTTACGGATTAATTAGCCACAAACAAACACTTCACCACACACCACTTGTCAGAACGATCTTGTGAGGATTGTCCTACAAGCTACCAAGTACAAGAATAAAAAATGATAGTTCAAAGACTGAGACGATCTTGCTGAGATCGTCCTAGCCAAAATCGTTCTGAAAGCATCTTCTTCATCAGCAAAACAGTTTTATACAAAAACTCCATTAACGACTTCATAAAGCTTCAATAACTTTCGAATTACTAGGAGTTAGAACATGAAATCACTTGCAAACTATTTGTTTTCACCTTAGCAACACACCGATTAACAAAATTCAACACAAAACACAACAGATTCGAATCCCAAATTTCGCGCTAAAATGCAAAAATTCAAACTCGAGATTTAGATCGAATTGAAACTTGAAACTTGACAGGATTATGTTTTTAACTACCACGAATCTATTGATGAACAAATAACTGTGATTTTATGCGATTTGAGAGGTGAATTTTGATGAAACAGTAGATGAAAAAGACGAACAAAAATGTAAATATTTTTGATTTTTTGATGAATTTGTGACTGAATTCAGTTATGGATCGATATCAGAATGATGTTTTTCTCTGATACCACATGTTATAACACGATTTCTATCACCGAATTCACGTCATCAATGGCGGTTTTGGTGAGTGTGTGTTCTTGGTGTTTGTGTGTGTGTTTTGAGAGAGAAAGTGTGTGTGTATAAAAGTTGCTGATTGGTATTAATTGAGGGTGTAAGGTTATACCAGAAATTATAATCCCAAAGGTATGAGAGGGGTATTTATAGGCTACCTATATAATTATGCTAATTATCACAATTAGCCCCTCAACCTTAGTGATCATTTACCTATGACTTAAAATCAAGAAAGTCCTCTAATCTAAATTACAATTTATCACTATTTTTGGATTTCTAACATTGAGGAAGTAGACATCAGTGGATGGTTGTCTTAGGGGAGAGATCGGATTACATAACAGCAAGTGAATACTCATTCACCGGCTCTGGCTATCACGGTTAGGTTATCCTTTGTACTCTCATAAAGACAGATTGTATATCCACCATATCCATAACTAATAATCCTGTTAAGCACAGTAGGATTAAGCACATAGACATAAGGTTTCATTTTATACGTGATTGTGCTGAAAAGAAATTAAGAGTCCTAGAAAAAGTGCCGAGTGACTTTAATTTAGCTGATCTGTTCACTAAGGCTTTCGACCGAACTCGTTTCGAGTTGTTATTCTAATTGATTGGAATGAGAAATCTATAGTGATAGTGTCTCTCAAAAGGAACTTTGTAAAATGAGTCAGTGTTTGTGTCGTAATGTATGTGTGTCATATAGTGTCAGAAAAACAATATAAAAATCAGAAAAATCAGAAAAGAAAAAGAAAATAATAAAAGGAGTAAGGTCACTGCATCAAGACGATTATACGTGACGATACTTTAGCTTTTAAGCCTACCTAATTGTACTTTAAAATGCTCAGCTCAGTGATACCATCATATGATGTATCGATAGGCACAAAGTACCAAGGTTTCCTTATAATCTGAACTTAATATATACAATGTTCTTATGGGAAACGTATTCAGATATATGGCTGAGAATGCTTGTTCTTAAAATAGACAAGTCCTTTAAATCTTATGAAAGATCTTGCATTGTAATTATGTATATTTGGTCTTTATAAAGAAGGTCTCGGTACATATATGTGTATGTATTGCTTTTTCGGATGTATATTTGTGACAAGATATGCAAATATCTAATAAATCTGTTGAAGATATGAAGCTAATGTGGCCTTTGAGATTCGAACAAGTAAGTCTTTGGGGTTTCTTTGTATACCTAGCCTACCTAAAGCTTCCAACTTGGGATAGGTTGTCAGAAAGTTCGCTACACGGGTCTCATCGAAAGTCACGGGTTTTCATAAGTGCTTAAAAATAATGTCACAAATATGCAAGTACTTGGCATTATGCAATGTTGAGTATATTTCCATACGTGAGTCAAGTTAAGTCACTTTGCGCGTGAGAAATCACCGACCTGTCACCGCTGACTTGATTCTTAAAGACTTTCTCACTTTACTCACCAAATGTCTTAATTTTAGTGCTTGTGTCGATTGTGAGAGTGTATCTGAATATGGGGCACAAAAGTTCGCAAACATGATTAAGTGACATATTAGGCTACTCGAGTTACATGGTGACTGTCCTTGGCCAGGGTATGTCGAAAGTGTCACAAACCAAAAAGAAGACTGAAAGTACCGAGTGTTTAAGAGGACAAATATATTGGTAATCATTTTTGGATCACTGTTCATAACTAATAATAAGAGAATTATTTCTCGCTAGTAGGCTTATGTAACATGCTAATCTGATCTAATCTGCAGTAACTTTAGCTCTTGTAACTATGTTATGTTTTGTGTTTGTGTGTGTGTTTGTGTTTTTCGTGAAATGTTTAATTTTTATTTGTATTGTATTGTTTAAATAAAAGTTCCTATTGCACGAGAGATGTAGTCAAAATAGAATCTAGTTTCCAAGAGGACTCAACTACGTTCTTATGGAACAGTGAATAAACGAGTAGGGTAGTTAAGCGATAGTGTTGTGATCAAAAGCTAAAAGATAGTATGTCACATTAACAGAATATGGGTTTAAGGAAAAGAACACAGAGTTGTTCATAGTTTTGAATTTTATCTTTAAAAGAATCATTTTATATCTTAGAAAGAAGATTTTCTTAAGAATGAACACAGAGATGTTCATAGTTTTGAATGCCTTTGCATTGATTCTTAGAAAGAAGATTTTCTTAAGAATGAACACTGAGATGTTCATAGTTTTGAATTTTATCTTTAAAAGAATCATTTTATATCTTAGAAAGAAGATTTTCTTAAGAATGAACACTGAGTTGTTCATAGTTTTGAATTTGATCTTTGAAAGATTTTTGAATCAAAAAGGTTTGGAACAGAGATTCTAAATAATTTTGATAAACTATGTGCATAATTTGAAAGTGCTTGCAGTGAATTATTAGCCTAAATCATTCTAATAATAGATTGCCAAGTATATTCATTTTTATCTTGCTACTTTATTCAATTCTTCAGAGTGTATGTTATTACTTTGAGAAGATTTGATATTTTTGTTGAGATGTGCAGGACAGCGGACAAATACTTGTTTTTGTAGGTTGTCGAGCAAGATCTTACCATGGAAGCAGGATATGGATCATGCAAATCCATACTGAACAAAGATAAATACTAGTTTGATGAGGCTATCATAGGAGTATTTATAATTGTTTAACCAAGATGAATGCTAGTTTGATGAGGCAATCATAGGAGTATTTCATATGGTTTTAGGATGTTGCATTATCAAATTTCATTTGCAAAAATATAAGAGATTAGGTTTCAGTTAGATGTTTTTACAGAGTTAAAGACAAGTGACTTTAGAAACGGAATCTATATAAGTTTGTATAATGAAGAATATTTTGTTGGAAGACCTTAGATTAGGTTATCCATAGAATAATAAGACAGGGTTCTTAAGATTCTAAAATTTGTGATAAGTATCCGTAGAATGATAAGACAGAGATCTTAAGATTCTATATTTTTTTGATAAGTTGACGGATAAACAAGGAGTTTATAGGTCCTTACTTTAAACCTTAAGATTTCAATAAGAAGTGTAAGGTTTAGATTTTTGAACAATAAGAAGTTCAAGTTCTTGAAAATTTGTAGTTCTAGACTAAGATAAAGTCATATGTTTATGACTTATGATAGTGAAGAATAACAAATTTGGAGAAGAAAATGAAGAATGTAGTTCTAGATTAAGTCGTTACTATCGTATATTATAGTGATGAAATAATGAAGAATACCATTATCATTTTAATCTCGTTTATGTGTTTTGTTAAACAGCTTCTTGTGCAGGGAATACATGTAAGTAAGCTGTATTTTATATGTTTTGTCTGAAGATGTTGATCATAATCAGAAGAAACATTTTGGGAAACAAAGAGTTGCTTTTGAAATAGGTTCCATGTTCCTGAAGTTTGTGATTCAAGTTTCAAAGTTTCTGGTTTTCATGGGAGTCAACTAGTTCAGGATTGATTGTTGGAAATTTTACCTCTCTATTACATGCCGGTTAGGCAAAGCGAGCAGGGACTCGAGATATGCTTAATTCGGAGAGATTTATTGTTGAGGGGGAGAACTACAACAAGCAATGGTACATTAGTTGATTGTTATGACGATACAGAGAGTTTGAAGTTTGCTTCTCAAATCTGAAGTTTCAGAGGATCAAGTTTCGGGTATAGCAATTAAAATTTGTTGTCTCGAAATTATTTTTCAGTATATTTGCAGAGAAGTCAATCCAAAGGAAGGGTTTCTAAGCAAAAGACTGAAGTATTCAAGACAATGCTAAGAACATAAGGTTTTTATTATTTATATTGTAATTATAGATGTTGATAGCAAGGTCATTATTAGTTGAAGATCTTAGATATAGAAATAATTTTATTTTAATATGAAAGATTATCAACTATGTTAGTAAAACTTTAGACATAGACATTAAGTGGATGTAGAAGATTAGTAAAATCTTAGACATAGACATAATGTGAATGTAGAAGGTTAAATAAATCCTTAGATATAGACTTAATGTGATTGAAGAAGATTAAGAATATCTTAGTCATAGTCGTTAAGTGAATATGAAAGGTTATTGACTATATTGTGCCTTAGACATAGAAATGTCATGTTTGAATGTGAAAGACTACATAGTTAATATTTTATGCCTTAGACATAGATATATTGTTTGAATATGAAAGGTCTTTGTTACCTTAGATATAGAAACATATATGAATGTGAAAGGTTTAAGCATTGATTATTTAGACCATATAGTTATGAAAATATGTCATAAAATTGAGGAGGAGTACCTAGTCAATTGTGTTTTCATAAGAATATGAAGTATTTAATCAATATTTTGTTCTATCATAGTTATGTATCCCAATCATAAATTGAGGGGGAGGACATAAGAATGATGGTTGTTATAATGATTAGCCATCGTTATACTTCCTAGTCATAAAATTGAGGGGGAGGTATAAGAATGAAGAATCAATTTTATAACTGGTTAGAAATATGGATTGTTGCAAGTGGTACAGATTCGAGAAAGCTAAATTCGAGAAAGTTTTGGAAAGATTGATCGTTGAAAAGTTAAAGAATTTTGTGTAAGTTTATTAACTTTTCAGGTTAAGACGAAGATCGAGGAAAAGATGAAAACTTGATGCTTACAGGTTTGATCTTTTAAATTTTCATATTTCCAGGAAGTTCGTGGTAATCATTGATCAATTATTCAGAAACTTTGACGAAATTTTGATTTTAAAGTGTGCAGGAGGTATTTACGACCTCGTAATTGCAAGAAGCAGAATACGACTTCGCAATTGGTCTAATTGGGTTTAGGCAAATACGACCTAGTAATTGGGCCGGGTTGACCCAGATCCATTCGGGTCAAGTGGGTATATAAACCTAATTTACCCAAACACGACCTCACATATTAAAATCAAAATTAGAGCATTACGACCCCGAAATACTACTTTGCTACCCCATATTAGATTCGATATATACAATTAGATCAAGTGTTTTTGGTTGATATATTTATCATCACCGTGAAAAACCGAATCTAGGTATACTATCTAATCGTCCAGTAGTTAGCCATGCAACAAGAAAATCAAGAAAAAGGGTTTCAAAATTTTTGAATTAGGTTTCCATATTTTCTTCGATTTTGATGTTTTCTGGGTAAAACTAAGGGTTGGGGTATCTTTATCGTTTGAATACGAGTATAAAGAAACAGTTTTTACCAGTTTTGGTTGGGTAAATCGCGAAATCGCGTTGGGGAAGACGAACAGTGCGACGGACTCGTAAAAGTGGGTTTGCTAGCCCAGATTTGCGACCTCGTAAATGTCAATTTATTTTGACTAGTTTGACTTTCGAATACGATGCCGATTTACGACCTGATCAAATACGTGGCCAAATTGGAAAATACGACCTCGTATTTTAGAGTTTGGTTGACCGTATTTTGACCTTGAAATACGACCTCGTACAGAGATACGACCTCGTATTTTTGACTTAACAGATTTTCAAAAGTTTATTTTTATAAAAATTTGAAAATGAGTTAATTTATTTTAACTTAATTACAGGGATAATTTAAGTTAATTTAACAGATTTTCAAAAGTTTATTCTTATAAAAATTTGAAAATGAGTTAATTTATATTTAACTTAATTACAGGATTAATTTAAGTTAATTTAACAGATTTTCAAAAGTTTATTTTCTATAAAAATTTGAAAATGAGTTAATTTATATTTAACTTAATTACAGGGATAATTTATGTTATGTTGTAAATTACAGGGATAATTTATGCTTTTGACTAAATTACCGGGATAATTTTAGGTATGTTTGTTATGCATATGAATTTTTATGTCTATTTGAGTAATTAATTATTTGTTATTGATTACAGAAATGGCAAGAGATTTCATAGCAGGTCATAATTATGTGATGAACTTCGATGATAATCAGGAGGGAACTGCGTATTATCATGAGATATTCGCTTTCTTCAGAAGATCAAGGATTCATCATATTCTTACACATTCTCCAATCATATATTTAGATTATCTCAGAGATTTCTGGAATAATGCTAACTGTGTGAAGGCAGGAGATGTGTATATATTTCATACCATAGTTGCTGGGCAGCAGATACAGTTCACAGCTGCTGACCTCGTTAACATTCTTAATCTGGGTACAGTTGAACAAGAAGGTGGTGCTACAGGTCTCACCAAGTTCAGGCATGAAGTCATTCAAGGTGCTTTCAGAAGAATGGGGTTTGCAGCAGATATGTCAAGTAAAACTCTGTTCAAGAAGGGTTTTTATGGCAGGTGGAGGTATCTTGCACATGTGTTGCTGGTTAGTTTAAGCAACAAGAAGTCTGGTTATGATACGTTAAACCAGGAAGCCCAAGCACAGATGGTGGGCTTGGTATTTAACAAGTCGTATAGTTTCTCGAAATTCTTCTTCGATGAGATGAAGAAACAGATCACAGCCACGGGAAAGAGGAGGTTTTTGATGTATCATCGGTTTGTGATGTTGATAATCAATGCTCGACTTCCAAATCTACCTGCTGTAGGAGAAGTGAAGCAAGTGAGTTCGATCATCCGACGTGGTTATGATGAGTTTGTGTCTCGATACCATAATGATCCAAATGCACAAGATGTTGCATTGTTCGGTGCCATCGTTAATGCCAACTACATAGCACCTACTGATGTGGTCATATCAGCTTATGAAGGGCCTCAGCCAGAGGGTGATGAAGCTGTTGAGAATGTTGAGCAGTTACATGATGTAGTAGTTCAGAAAGATGCACCAGAAGAGCTTGAAGTTGTTGTACAGGTTGCAGATAATGTGATAAACCAACCTGGAGCCAATCCTGAGATTGTAGATGATCTATTAGAACAAATGGCTGATCCAGAGGGTGATATTGCTCAAGTGCAAAGGTACAATGCCAATGTTGATGACCTAGTAGATGTGGACCTTGACCAGGACATAGATGATTATGTAGCTGAAGCTGCAGTTGGTTCTGAAGCAGTTAAAGCTAGTGGGTCAAAAGCGGGTCAGGCTAGTGGATCTGGTGTAAATGCTGAAGGTAGAGGAAAGGTTGTTGCTGATGTTCAAGCAGACAGAGAGCCTTCTATCCATTCTGATGATGATTCCAGCAGTGATGGTGATGAAGATCCTTACAGATCTCATGCATTCATCAGTGTTGGATCTAAGATGGTTCCTAAACCTACTGAGGCAGCTCAAGGAAGAAGAAGGAAAGAAACGGATGAAGATTGGGTGCTAGAGCAGCCTATGCCAAAGAGAACTAGACTTGTCAGGGAACAAGAGACTTCTGCTGCTACTGGTGGTTCTCAAAGTGTGCCTATTATTCTTGAGACTACACAGCCACAACCACAGCGACAAACAAGTGAAGAAACTAATCTTGGTGATCTGCAGAGACAGATGAATGAGATGAGAGGTCTGATAACTCGTTTAGCTGGTGAGTTTAAGGTTGTTTGTGACAAGAATAAGTTTTTGGAAGATAAGCTGGGCAAGGCTGAGGTAGTAGTGTCCAGTATGTATAAGAAGTATTTGGCTCTAGATGAGAAGGTTATCAGGATGGAAGATGCATTGAAGAAGGGAGTCAAGATTTCCGAAGAAAAACTGCATGATCTCATCAATAACTATCTCAAGGTTAGAGCTGAGAGATATAGCTTAGGTTGCAGAGGTGATGAGCTGGCAAAGGTAAGGCATGATGATGATCAGAATGAAGATCCAGATGCTGCTAGAGCTACTCAAGATCTAGGAGGGAGTTCTGTGTTCAGAACAGAGACTCAAGGAGAGTCTAGCCAGGCTGGTATTGCTGGCAAGGCAATCTCAGAAGCTCTACAAGCTCAAGAACAGCTGTCTACAGAGATAAACATGGTAGTTGAGCTTGAGGCACCTCAAACCAAAATCCTTAAAGAAGATGTTGAAGTTGATCGATTAGACAAGGGTAAGGATTTGGTAGGGCAATCTGATGCTATTGCTCTTGATGCTGATAATGCCAGTGCTCAGGATAGTGAGTCTACCAAGACCTACTCTACCACTAATACTTCTACTGAGTCAGATTTGCATCCAATTATTGTGCATAGACTAGAGAAGAGATTGGGTTATGATCCACAAGCTCATATGAGAGCTAGGGCAGAGATTGCGGATTATTATTATGATCCAGGATCTTTGAGGGATCAAGAGAAAGAACGGTTAGGATTAACTCATACTCCTTCAGAGTCAGAGTCAGATTCTGATTTCGAGACTGAGACTGAGACTGAGAAGGAGCAGAGCAGGAGCGATAAGAAGAAGCAGAGGAAGTAGATTGATGACAAAGACAAGACAAAGACATAAGTATGTTAACGTCTAGAAGCTATTGCCAAAGGGGAGTCTGTAAGTGCACATCTATGTCAATAGCAGTCTAGATTGTTTGGGCTTATATTGTTATATGTCTTTGTAATGTGATTGTCATTAATGAACTTAGTATTATGCATAAAATACTAGATTAAGTTTAAGTATTGAATGTATAGTAAATCTGCTAAGTATGAATTGCGAGTTCGCAATTCACAAAGGAGATGCGACCCCGTATTTACAGGGTTAAATACGAGGTTAATCAAATAGGTAATACGACTCCGTATTTGCAGGGTCAAATACGAGGCCAATCATAGAATGCGACCTCGCATTAGTGACGGGCTGGGCTGGGTTTGCGAGGTCGATGTGCTGAAGCCCATGTCGGGTGTTACCTATATAAACCGAACCCTAACAGAGTTTAGGGTTGAACATTTGTCGAAATATAAAGCAGGTATTGCAGGTTATAGTCGTCAAAGGTTGTTCCGCTAGCCCAAAGAAGATCTGCGAGGCCGCAGATGATCTAGGGGCTTTTTGTTGATCACCAAGTTATTGTGAGGGATTCCGCACCTCAAGATAACTGGATCAAGCTATTGACGATCCGTACCAGGGGACTTACAAAGCAACATTCCATTCTATCCTTCAGTCAGTTTTAAACTACCTTCTGAACTGACTATTAGATCAGATGTACATGCTGCTTCACCTCAGATATCAGGTTCCACTGAATTACCCCAATCTGAACAGTTTCATGATGCAAATCATGATCTGCAGGAGGAAGATGATGAGACTGAGGTAGTCTTTTCTGAAGCACCTCCTGAAGTAATTTAGAGGAGTTCTTGCACTGATATCATTGTTCATCCTGGTCATTACACTAAGTGGACAAGAGCACATCCAATCGAGCAAATCATTGGAAATTCCACTAGTGGGGTTCAGACCAGAAGAGCCACAAGCGATCAATGTTTAAATGTCAGCTTCTTATCACTGATAGAACCGAAGAAGATTGACGAGGCTATGAAAGACCCTAGCTGGATTGAAGCCATGCAAGATGAGCTTAATCAGTTTAAAAAGGAACGATGTTTGGGAACTTGTTCCTTGTCCCAGTGATCTAAAGAAAGAACCAATTGGGACAAGATGGGTCTTCAAAAACAAGATGGATGAAGATGGTCATGTGATTCGAAACAAGGCTAGACTTGTTGCAAAGGGTTACTCACAAGAAGAAGGAGTAGACTTTGATGAAACTTTTGCACCAGTTGCTAGACTAGAAGCTATAAGAATTTTCTTAGCTTTTGCAGCTCATCATGAGTTCAAAGTCTATCAGATGGATGTTAAAAGTGCAATTTTGAATGGTGAATTGGAAGAAGTTGTGTATGTGCATCAGCCACCAGGGTTCATAAATGAAGAAAGACCTCATTGGGTGTACAGACTGAACAAAGCATTATATGGTCTGAGACAAGCACCTAGAGCCTGGTATGATACTCTTACTAAACATCTTCTGAAAAATGGTTTTAAAAGGGGTGCAATAGATAACACTTTATTCATATTGCATGATAAAAGTGATATCTTACTTATACAAATTTATGTCGATGATATTGTGTTTGGGTCTACAAATAACAAAATGTGTAAACAGTTTTCTGAAATAATGTCATCTGAGTATGAAATGAGTATGATGGGTGAACTGACATATTTTCTAGGTCTTCAAGTGAAACAAACCAGTGATGGTATTTTTATAAATCAAGAAAAATATGTCAGAGATTTATTAAAGAAATATCAATTTGATTCAGTCTCATCAAAAGATACTCCTATTTCTGCACCATTAACTTTGGACTCAGATCCCAATGGAAAACAAGTGGATCCCACAAAATATCGTGGTATGGTGGGATCCCTCATGTACTTAACTGCAAGTAGACCTGACATAATGTTTGCAACATGCCTTTGTGCAAGATTTCAGTCTGATCCCAGAGAAGCACACGCAAATGCTGTGAAAAGGATTTTCAGATACCTTAAAGGTGTCCCCAGACTTGGTCTTTGGTATCCCAAAGGCTCAAGTCTAGATCTAATGGGTTATTCAGATTCTGATCATGCAGGTTGTAAAATAGATAGGAAAAGTACCACAGGTGGTTGTCATTTCCTAGGTGGCAAATTGGTTAGTTGGACAAGTAAGAAGCAGACTGCAGTATCACTCTCCACAGCTGAAGCTGAATACATTTCTGCAGCCAGTTGCTGCGCTCAGATTTTGTGGATGAAGAACCAACTAACTGATTATGGTGTTAAGTATACAAAGACTCTAATATTTTGTGATAACACCAGTGCCATTGCCATCTCTCACAATCCTGTCATGCACTCCAAAACCAAGCATATCGACCTCAAGTATCATTTTATTAGAGATTACATTATTAAAGGTGACATTGAACTTCATTTCATTCCCACTGATAAGCAACTCGCTGATGTTTTTACAAAACCCTTGGATGTCAAAACGTTTAAACATCTCATCAGTGAGTTAGGTATGCTAAATCCTGTATAGCATCACCTTAGGGGGAAGTGTCAAATATTTTTATGTTTAAAAGAATTTTTCTCTAAGGGGGAACTTTGCTTTCAGAAAAATATTTTGACTGAAATGCTTCAGAATTTCTGAAATGATTTCAGAATAATGGTATAAACTGAGATGGTTCAGATTCCTTAAATCTGATCATGCTCAGATTTTGTGTATTATTTCTGAGATGAGTCAATCCTTTATAATGTATTTTGGATACTTGGTCGTTGTGTGAACACGTGAAGGTTACTGTATAACGTTTGAATAATGATACCTTTTGCTGACGTGTCACACAAGTTGCGCCATAAATGGAAAGTAATGATCACTTTTTCTTTAAAGTGTTGAAAAGTTTTGTGAAAATGTGGGGTCATAGCCGTCGTTGCATTAAATGCGGACGTATACCCAAAATTATTTTCGGACTTCAAACCCGATCAAAACTAATTTCATTAAAATAATATTTTTTTGGGTTTGAATTTCAAAATCAATTTTAATTTATTTATTTTGGAAAACCCTTTGTATTCCATCATAAATATAAATACCTTTTCGAGAACAATTCCTTCATTTACTTCTCTTTACATTACTCCCAATCATCATTCTCTCTCATTTTCTCATTCCTTCATAACTCCAAAACCCTAAATTCATCTTTCATATTCAGTTTTCCCTTGTAGAAATAATGGCTAAAGTAGTCAAATCACTAATATCCTTCGAATACAAACCATCCAAAGTAGTCAAGGCAAGTGCACAATGGCCAAAAGGGTTCGAGCCATCGACCCTTAGATTCAATATGAATAACTTCAAGGCCGCACTGAACGCCAAAGGCAAAACCTTAATGGGGAGGATTAATAAATTTCTTGAACAATCCCCTCTCCATTATGCCTTGACTGCAGATTTTCAAGTAATGTATCATAGATACTTGCTTGAATTCTGGTATACTGCTACTCTGAGCAAGGATGAAAAATCCATTGCTTTTTCTTTACAAGAAGGCACTAAGCAGTATATCCTTTTACTTGATAGGTTTCGGGAGGCCCTTCATTTGAACTATCTTCCCTCTTCTTCAGCCTATGCAAAAAGGCTAAAAGGAGTTAATTTTAGGGAAGTACTGCACGCCATGGGTCATGATGACATGGTCGATGCTGAGCACAATCTGAGAACATCTGGACACATTTTTTTGTCTGGATTTAAAAATTGTTGGCGTTATTTCTGGACTCAGATTATGGAGTGCCTAGGAGGAAACTGGGGTGGATTGGACCAGATTTCCTTAACACAAGTAGAAATCGGGTACTACTTGTGGCATGGGATTGAGGTGGACTTCGCTGAGATACTTTTCTCTCAGTTGGTAACAAAGTTAAAAGGGAAAAGGAGTCCACATATCTCATTCCCTAGATTTCTGAGCATTTGCTTCATGAACATGCTTGGAGATGCGTATCATTTGGAGGGGCTTGAATCTTCAGCGACGGAGTTCTGCAGGGATCTATCAAAGCTATCTACTTCAGATCCAGAACCAGAGCTCTCCGCTGCAATGCTTCAGGTAATTTCTAAAACTGAAACAGCACGACCGGCTGGCTCAGAAAGGTCACCGAGTGGGTCGCAAAAGAATGCGAGACCCATTGGTGCACCTGGTGGTCAAATGTTGAAGTTGTTTAAAACCCCAGCAACTTCATCTACCCAAACACCAATTCCCTCCTCCACTGACCAACCTGAGGATCTCCCAAAAGATCCCCCCAGGATCTCCAAAGGGCGTATTAAAACGTCGTAAATATAAGCAGTCCTCACAGCCCAAGGACATAAGTACCGAAGCAAACCCCTCTGGATCTTCCCAACAAGAACTAGAGGAATCGAGTCTAAAGGGAAACCCACAAGCAGCCATCTCCAAAACTTCTTTAGGAGGAGATGGTGAAGAAAATATAAGTGTGTCCGCCCAGCACACAATAGAGTCTGTGTCTGCACGCGCACCCCCTGTAACTTCACAAATCTTACACTCTACTGCAGCACGAATTGATGAAGTCTTTGGTGTGACACCACCTAAGACTGAGATTCCAGACTCTACGGCCGATGAAGTGATTCTTGATGATGGTACAAGAGTCATTAAGGCAACCCCTGTGTCTACTGTCTCTGGCGATGAAGCTATGGCTGAGCCAACCCATAAATCTGGTGACGATGCATCTGCAGCAGCAGTTGTTGAACCAGAAGCTGGTTCAGGTACCAGTGATCTGAACCAGGGCATATCTGATCAGACTGCAGTTTTAACTGACCTCTGGGATGAAGATGAGCCACCTCAAGGGAATCTTGATTCCTTTGCTGACTTTGAGTTTGATGAGGGCTTACTGGAGGAGAATCAGTCTTCTGATTCTGAGCCAACCTTCAGCCTCACAAACGTCCAACCTCCCCAGAAATCCAAAATTTAATTGTTGAACCACCGTATCGCCAACCTGAAACCTCTCATGCACATCCATACTTTCCATCTGGCTCTACACCTGCCTATGTAACTTCACCATGTTTTCAACCACAACTCCAACACTTACATCCACAAATTCACCAAGTACCAAGGCCCATCAGTTATGATGATCAAACTGAGAAAGAGTTGGACTCTGCCACTGAATCTGTGAGTCCAACTGAAATGCAATTGGAGAAGGCATTAGATGGGCTTGGTAGAATTCCCTTTGTGGCTTCTGTTTCTGCACAACCACCTCCTCCTTTGAGTGTAGAAGCACAGTTAGAGAAACAACATACCGAAGTCCAAAGCCTACTTCTTAAGGTAGAGGACTTAACTAAATCTCTAACTGCCAATACTACGTCCCTGGCTGAAATGAAGGGTGCTCAGATGTTTCTTGGCACTGAGTTTACCAAGGTTGCTGGGAATGAGGGACTAGTAAGTAGGAAGCTAAATGAGCTGGTGCATTCATGTAATAAAATAAGTACAGCCATCAGGGAAGCCTTCAGACTGGCCAAAAGAGATGTGCAAGCTTCAGTAGTTGCGAACTTGACATCTGGTATTGAATTGATTAAACAAGAGGTTATGGCAGTCGGAAAGGAGGTGAATGAGTTGGTTAAAAGGCCAAGTGTCAATGAGAAAGAACTTGGATCCTCTATTAGTGTTGATGTGATTGAGAAGCTGAAGTCTGAGATATCTCAGAATCTTGTTGCTCAGATTTCAGCTTCTGTGGCTGAAAAGGTTGAAGAAGGGGTCAGAAGGATGGTCTTAGAACTCACAAAAGATACTTCCAAGAAGGTAGATTAGGCTGGTGAAAATGTTCTAAGGCCCCAGTGGTGGAAGAACCTACAAAGAAAGATTCTAAGGGTTCTGGTTTGGTGGTTGGTGAAAATGTTGATGAGCATGGTTATCCCCTTCATGATCCTAATGCTGATAGCAAGAAATTAGAGGCTTTGCAGAAGCAAGTTTCTAATCAATTCATTATGTGGAGGGAAAACAAGGAAAGAGAAAGGGAACAACATCTGAAGATGGGGACCCTTGATCATGTTGATGCTGCAGCTCTTGGTCTCTCTCTGGAAAGATATCAGAAAATCAAAAATGATCCAAGAGTGCAGAAAGCTGTTGTTGATATGCTTGAGTATGAGTATGGGGTAAATTATTCTCCCTTAGAACAAAAGCTGGACCATCTCACATTCAAGATGTCCATTGAGGACTTGGTGAAAAATAGAGAAAAAGAGATGGCAATCAAAAAGAAAGAAATTCTGGCTGGAGTTCTGAGGGTTGAAAAAGAATTGGCAAGGCCACCCACAAAGCCCAAATTGACTGGACCAAGATCATCGAGAAAGAATATTCGTGATGCTGATCTTTCTACCTTCAAACCAATGTCCGATGATGCTGCTGAGATCCAAAGAAAGCATGAGAAAGATCAATATGAGCATTATCTGAAGCATCCATCTCATCCAGCTAAAATAGTTGATATGGAAGTAACCAAAGCTGATGGATTGAGGCTTTTTGATCTGATTGTCAAAAGAGAAGGTAGAGCAGCTGAAGAATATAATCAAACTTCAGTGCATGAATTTGGGATTTCTAAGCATAGGGAGATGATCCAGATTCTGAGGGGGAAGCCAAAATCTACTCTGATTGGTGCATGGTTATCAAGAATACAACAAAAGATGCAAGCCAAGGTAGAGATTGAAGGCAGATTATTTGGAAAGAAGGATCACTCTCCACTGAAGAGGAAACCTACTGAAGCACCTTCTGGTTCAAGGCCTGCCAAGAAGTAGTTCCTTTTCAGATTATTATTTACTTGTAAAAATATTTGCAAATGTAACAAACACTTCAGTTTGTATATATATGTTACATTTTGTAGCTTATAAGTAGATGATAGGTTTAAGTTAGAAAAATCACAAGTAAAATTCTGAGACATCAATGATCTATAAGATGCACTTAGAAATTTTTTTACAACTTAAACAAAAACTTGCATTTTAGACTTACAAACATGTATAGATAGAAGTCTGAGATATATGCACTATTTCAGAACAAATAGGGGGAATTTGTTAGGTCGAAAATCGACCAAGTATAATTTGTTCAGAAATAGCTGAAGCTCAGTGAAGAATACTTGTACAGAATTCTGAAGTCGTTCAGAATTAGTTCACTAAAGCTTCACTTCAGTTCAGATCAACGTATCAGAATACCGTTCAGAATGAAGTCAAAGACTGAAGTCTGAAGAAAGAGAATCAGCTCAGATGTGGAGCTCAGAAGTTGATTCTACCTGATCAAAGACTGAAGCATCTCAGTGTAAAAGTACTTACACACTTTTACACTGATTACGAGGAAGACTTTTTGCTTTACATACCTTTAACCAGTTAATAGATTTAACTATTAATAAAAGTACAAGGTAAAGTAAAGGTTGGGAATAAGGTATGATAAGTCACATCAATTGACTTATATACTTAACCTTAAAATACGCATGTAAGGAATTAGCTTTAATTCCTTAAATGCTCCCAACCATATTTGTACGATCTGGTCCACGTCATCATGGACTTGGTCTATAAATATAAGTCTTCTCACAACTTGCAAATTCCTTAAAACTTTGGCATTGCAACTTGTGAGATATACTCTAAGTAAACCTTACGAGTATTTCCAAGTTATTAGATCACTTGTATTTCTAGGTTGTTTAGATATTTACACTTGGGTGTTTATCTTTGTTCCGCAACAACCTTTGTATTTGTTTATATCAATAAATTAAATACATTGAAAAAGTACATCGTGTCTCAATGCTACATACTTGAAATATACATATTATTTATATAGTTTCAGCACTTATTATTTCTAGCATTTACTTTCAGTATCTTTACCTTATTGATTATCCATATCTGGATCGTATTCTGAACTGGTCATCTTCCAGTTAGAACTACTTGCCAGTCGGGTATTAACCATCTATATTTGGGACTCATACTGTCTTATTTGTTTTGGACTTGCATCATCACATTAAGCCACCCTTCTTCAAAAATTTATGATCAAAGATGAATCAGCCATTTTAGCCCTCGAGAAACTCTCAGATGTGCCAGAAAATGGATTAAAAATGATCAAAAATAATGCACCAGAGATCTTGTTTGGAATACTCTT
Organism: Erigeron breviscapus; assembly: GCA_034093135.1. Classification (NCBI taxonomy): domain Eukaryota; kingdom Viridiplantae; phylum Streptophyta; class Magnoliopsida; order Asterales; family Asteraceae; genus Erigeron; species Erigeron breviscapus. The sequence continues at coordinate 49,086,757 of CM067175.1, read as the reverse complement.
CCGTGAGAGCTTGTCTATCCCGAGCCTCATTGAAAAGGTTGTAGCCACTATTATGAATCTGGCATTGTCATTAACTTTCCTTGAATCTGATCATGGTGATATTCCTTTTCTGGAATCTGAAGAAGATGTTTACAACAAAACAATGAAAAAGATTCAAACTTTGTAAGCACACCAAAAACAGTGTATTTGATTGCTTTTTATGAAGAAAAATGTGACACAACATTAATTCATTATACCCATTAAAAATAAGCTTTTCTTTACAACAAAACAATGAAAAAGATTCAAACTTTGATTACCTACGAATCCCTTTTAAGGTTTTATCGGCCAAAAGAAATGAAACAGGAAAAACCCATGAATCTTTTGGGGTTTCTAAAAATGGGAAGTCTATAAAACTTTGGAAAAAGAAAGGATTTTTGAGTGATTGTAGAAAATGGGTATACACGTAGAAGATAATATCGAATTAAATCGGTCACAAGTAAAAATTTAATGGCTTAAAAAAATTTATGCTAGCAACAACTGTAACTGCCGGTTGGATGGTCCTGGAATTCTGGGTTGCGCCTCTTTCTTGTTTTCATGGCAAATGGGGTCAAGTGTGGATTATGTGATTAGATATAATGCGACATAATAATGGTCCATTTCAGTCATGTGTATGTAGACTTTTTGGCCGAACCCGGTACTCCCAAAACCGGGTTCAGGCTTTATGTCTTTCGTACTGTAGCGGTCAAAAGATTCTCTGCAACATGTCACATCACTTCGAACCCGGGGATGCCAATACCGGTTTCAAAGTTGCTTTTTCGAACCCGGTTTTGGGAATACCGGGTTCGGGCCAAAAAAACGAAACCGGTATTGGGAGTACCGGTTTACCCACTTTCACAAAAAAAAAATTGCGAAAACTTGTTTGACAAAACACCCTTGAAAAGTGCCCGTTTAAAAAAAAATTCGTTAGTGAGGGCCTCTTTCGTCAAAAAGTTGGGTTAGATATTGTCGCAAGAGTTAATTTCACAAATCCTCATTATGCTTTAACCAAAAATACACATATCTTCCCAAATGCCGAGTTCATGGGAAAATGTCTTCCCAAATGCCTTAGTACCCACATTTCTGGATGGTAAGCATGATATCCTTTTATGGAAGGACCGAAATGGGTTGGTTAAGGAGTTCTCAGTCAGTACAGTATGGCATGATCTTCGACCAAGATCTCGAAATATAGATTGGTATAATCTTGTGTGGTTTGAACACTGCATTCCAAAGCATGCATTCATCTTATAGCTTGTATTTAAACGTAAGTTGAAGACGTAAGATCAACTACAACTTTGGGATATTCATCATGGTGTTACAGACTCGATGTCTTGTTTCTTCTGTAACATGCAACCTGATTCTCACCGACGTTTGTTCTTTGAGTGTCAGTTTGCGAAGCAAGTGTGGCTCGGTGTCAATAATAAAGCTGAATTTCAGCAACCTTGTGATTGGGATGCCTTAGTGAGTAAGATTAAGACATTTTTTAAGAAGAGGTCGTTCGAAAGTGTTGCTAAGAAACTAATTTTGGCAGCTACAGTTTACTTTATTTGGCAGGAACGCAACTTAAGATTATTTCAGCAGAAGAAAAGAACGAAAGACCAATTGATTGAAGTTGTGTTTTCCAATGTTCGTTTGAAGCTTCTCACTTTCAAGTTTAAGAAGACAAGCCGAGTTGAAAAGGCACTTATTGCCTGGAAGATCCCTTGTTCTCGTATGACTACAACATAGATGGTTTTATTTAGTTATCTCTGCCTAGTCGCGTCTTGTGTTAGCGTTTAGATAGAGACGAGGATGGCATGTCAGCCTCGGTGGGTTTTGGTTGTTGCAACTTGCATGTACACTATTTAGTCGATATGGTAATCAGCCATGCCGACTGGTTTTGATTCACTAATATATACTCATCGGGGTAAACAACCCTTTACCCACAAAAAAAATTAAAAAAAATACACATATCATCTTTTTAAGTCACACTAACAATCATTTATAGGTGGATAATGACCATGTTTCACCCTTTAATTAAATAGACATATAACCCCTCACGTGGATGTCATGTAAGGGTATTAGTGTCTTCTCCTCCTTTATTTTGGCGTCCCTACCCTTCTCCTTTTTATGATACTTCCTACTCTCTTTGCTTCATAACTCGTCCCTTTTTTTTAACCACACACCCAAACAAGTCGTAAGAAAGATTGAAATGGAAGTCTCAACTCCTAAATCCTAATCTCATTTCAAACCCCAGCTCCAAGCCCCTAGCCACAGTCCCAGCTCGAAACGTTTGTGTCAAACATACGCACACACTATTATTTTAAAAACCTTTTGAGGCTTTTAGAAGCTTTTTTGGGGCTGGACTTCTTATCTCAAATGCATATCCAAACAAGCTATCATTTAAAGAGCTTATATTTAAAAGCTTGGGCTTTTAAGCTCCTAAGAGTCCCTGAAAGCTACAGTCTAAACTAATCTATTTTTTAAAAACCTTTTGAGGCTTTTAGAAGCTTTTTTGGGGCTGGACTTTTATCTCAAATGCATATCCAAACAACGCTATAACTTTAAAGAGCTTATATTTAAAAGCTTGGGCTTTTAAGCTCCTAAGAGTCCCTGAAAGCTACAGTCTAAACTAATCTATTTTTTAAATATATTTTTAGCGGCAAAATTAATCTATTTGCTCGATTATTTAAAAAAATAAATATATGATTCAAAAACCATTAGATAAATATTTTGGAATAACTGAAAATTTATATAAGATAAAGACGAATGTATGTTTGGAACAAAAACTCCAAGTAATATAAGCATTTTATTTTTTTTAATATAAAAATAATAAAGCTTATCTGCATGTCTTGAAAAAGCTTAAATGTCATTACCCTAAGGCCTATCCCTATGGGCCGTCCAAGACCCATTCATCATTCAAAGATAAAGTAGATTAGATAGGCAAGGGGGTGTCATGATAGGTCGTCTTTCAACACTCGTCTAAAATAAGAAATGGCTGGACAGGCTAAGTGGGGTCCAAAGTGGTATGCATGTGTGTATGGTTTTATATATTTTTATTTGAGGATGAGGAGAGAGGGTGTATGTGTGTGTAGATTTATAATTTTTTAATTAGGGATGAAATGAAGATGGGGTTATGATAGGAAGTGGGGTGTTCTTGGTGTGTATTGGAGAGAGAAAAGCTGATGTGGCAATGAAGATGAGGGGATGACGGCGTCAGGATAGGGAGAGGCCTAATCACAATGTGGTCTTTATGGAGACCTCACAACAACCTGGTGTTTGAAAAAAGCCGTTGTGAGTCCCAAATATAGATGGTTAAAACCCGACTGGCAAGTAATTCTAACTGGAAGATGACCAGTTCAGAATACGATCCAGATATGGATAAACAATAAAGTAAAGGTACTGAAAGTAAATGCAAGAAACAATAAGTGCTGAAACTATATAGATAATATGTATATTTCAAGTATGTAGCATTGAGACACGATGTACTTTTTCAATGTATTTGATTTATTGATATAAACAAATACAAAGGTTGTTGCGGAACAAAGATAAACACCCAAGTGTAAATATCTAAACAACCTAGAAATACAAGTGATCTAATAACTTGGAAATACTCGTAAGGATTACTTAGAGTATATCTCACAAGTTGCAATGCTAAGGTTTCAAGCTGTTTGCAAGTTGTGAGAAGCCTTTATATTTATAGGCAAGGTTCATGCTGATGTGGACCAGGCCGTACAAATATGGTTGGGAGCATTTAAGGAATTAAAGTCAATTCCTTAACATGCGTACTTTTAAGGTTTAAGTGTGAAAGTTGTTGATGTGACATTTCACACTTTATTCTCAACCTTTTACTCAACCTTGTACTTGTTAATAGTTAAAGCTATTAACTGGGTAAAGGTTAGTAAAGTAAAAAGGCTTCCTCCTAATCAGTGTAAAGTGTTGTAAGTACTTTACACTGAGATTCTTCAGTATTCGATCAGGTAGAATCAACTTCTGAGCTCCACATCTGAGCTGATTCTCTTTCTTCAGACTTCAGTCTTTGACTTCAGCTGAATGGTATTCTGATACGTTGATCTGAACTGAAGTGAAGCTTCAGTGAACTAATTCTGAACGACTTCAGAATTCCGTACAAGTATTTTTCACTGAGCTTCAGCTATTTCTGAACAAATTATACTTGGTCGATTTTCGACCTAACAAATTACCCCTATTTGTTCTGAAATAGTGCATGCATCTCAGACTTCTATCTATACATGTTTGTAAGTCTGAAATGCAAGTTTTGTTTAAGTTGTAAAAATTTTCTAAGTACATCTTATAGATCATTGATGTCTTAGAATTTTACTTGTGATTTTTCTAACTTAAACCTATCATCTACTTGTTAGCTACAAAATGTAACATATATATACAAACTGAAGTGTTTGTTACATTTGCAAATATTTATACAAGTAAATGATAAACTGAAAAGAAAACTACTTCTTCACAGGCCTCGAACCAGAAGGTGCTTCAGTAGCTTTTCTCTTCAGTGGAGAATGATCCTTCTTTCCAAATAATCTGCCTTCAATCTCTACCTTGGCTTGCATCTTTTGTTGTATTCTTGATAACCATGCACCAATTAGAGCAGATTTTGGTTTCCCCCTCAGAATCTGGATCATCTCTCTATGCTCAGAAATCCCAAATTCGTGCACTGAAACCTGATTGTATTCTTTAGTTGCCCTTCCTTCTCTTTTAACAACCAAATCAAAGAGCTTCAATCCATCAGCTTTTGTTACTTCTATGTCAGTTATTTTAGCTGGATGGGATCGATGCTTCATATAATGCTCATACTGATCCTTTTCATGTTTCCTTTCGATCTCAGTAGCATCATCATACATTGGCTTGAAGGTAGAAAGGTCAGCATCACGAATGTTCTTTCTTGAAGACCTTGGTCCAGTCACTTTGTGTTTCGTGGGTGGCCTTAACAATTTCCTTTTAACCTTGGCAACTTCAGATAGAATCTCTTTCTTTTTCAAATCCATCTCATTCATTCTATTTTTCTTCAAGTCTTCAATAGACAACTTGAAGGTGAGACTTTCCAGCTGTTGTTCCAGAGGTGAATACATCATCCCACACTCATATTCAAGCATATCAACTACTGCTTTCTGCACTCTTGGATCATTTTTGATTTTCTGATATCTCTCCAGTGAAAGACCAAGAGCTGCAGCATCTACATGATCAAGGGTTCCCATCGAAAGATGTTGTGCCCTTTCTCTTTCCTTGTTTTCCCTCCACATGATAAACTGATTAGAGACTTGCTTCTGCAGAGCCACTAATTTCTTTCCATCTGCATCAAGATTGTGTAAGGGAAAACCATGTTCATCAACATTCTCACCAACAACCAAACCAGAACCCTTAGACCCTTGGGACTTGGATTCTTCCACCATCTGGGCCTTGCCCTTATCTTTCTTTTCTGGTTCAGAATGCTGCACTTCAGATTTTCTTTGTTCCCCCTGGACTAAGGCACCACCAGATTGTACCTCAGCTTGCTTCTTGGTTGCCTCTATTAATTCTTGAGTACTTGAGAGCAAACCAATAGGCACATTTCCCCCTTTGGGGACCTCAGAAGGCATCTTAGCATATAAATCAATCGTCGTCTGCATGGCCTTCAGAGGTTCCCAACTCTGCTGCAGAAGGCAATCAGAAATACCCTTTGCCATTGTAGAGAACTGATCCCTTAACCTGAATGATGAGTTAAGGTTCAGAGTCTCCTTCTCAGTAAGATCTTTCATCATTTTCCTATCTTCTTCAGAGAATGAGGGAGGAGGAGGAGGAGCAACAACATTTTCTTTCTTGAGCAAGGTCAGAATTTCATCTAACTGCTTGGACTGGTCCTTCACCGATTTATCATGAGTGGTTACAGATTCTTTTACTTCATTAACAGCCTTATCCATTCTTTTATTGGTATCCTTGGTAAGCTCGACGACAATTATTCTGGCCTTCTCTTCCACCTTTTCAGCCACTGAAGCTGAAATCTGAGCAACAAGTTCCTGAGAGAGCTCAGACTTCAACTTCTCAATAATTTCAACACTTAAAGAAGACCCAAGTTCTTTTTCATTGACACTTGGATTCTTCACCAATTCATTTACCTCCTTCTCGACTGCCATAACCTCTTGTTTCATTATTTCAACATGTTAGGTCCAGATTTACTGGACTCGCTCCAGACTCGACTACTGCAGCCTTACTGAAGATCTGTCCAGAAACGTGTTCTACTGGACCTACTCCAGACTTGGAATCTGGAGTCCCTCTGAAGATTTGTCAAGAAATAATGGAAGACCAGTGAGCAAATACTTGTATAGGAAATCTGGAGTATTCTCCAGATTAGCTCACTGGACTTCACCCCAGTCCAGATCTACTCTACTGAAGATGTTCTCACTGAAGTCAAAGACTGAAGTCAGAATAAAGAATACTGACAAATGGCAGAGTCCACTGGAAGTCTTACCAGATCTGTACACTGGAGGATTGTCAGTGTTCTAGACCTTACAAGTCTGAACACTGATATCGAGTAATTGACTTTTGCCTTTACACACTTTCCAAAGGACATTACACTTGTTCTTTACCAAAGTTTATACGTGTGTAAAGGTGGTTGGTTAAAAGAATAAAGTCATATTGATGTGACTTTATCCTTGTACCATTAACCAATGCATTTTATGTTCTTGTCGGTTCATTAAATGCATGCAACCATATTTGTACGGCACAAAATTCACTGGTGAATTTTGTTGCCTATAAATACAAAGTCATTTATTTGAGAAAAATACTTTAAAGCATACATTTAGCATTAGAGTGAATTTGTCTAAATACTCTCGATCTTAAACAGGGATACTTCACAACTTTAAGTATCTCGATCCAAAAGAGTTATTTGACAAATATAGATCATTTGTAATTCATAGGTTGTTAGGATACATACTTATTTGTATTATCTTGATTCCGCACAACCTTGTATTTTATTTAACATCATAAATAAGATACACCTTGAAAAATACATAATGTTCCACTTTACTTGTTTATTGCTTTAAGTCTTGTATTACTTTATTTATATACTTGCATTTATATTTAAGTAATACTAGTCCATTCTAGTGATTATTAGACTTGTTGTATTTTACACTTTCGGGGTTAACCATCGTATTTAGGGACCTCACATTTGGTATCAGAGCAGAAGGCTAAACTTTGCCAAGATCTGCTTCTTTGATGGCCACCCCTGAAAATACACAAGGAAGTTTTAATTTTGGTCCCGATCCTAATGTTAATGCTAATGATCAAAATAATGAACCACCTATTGTTAATAACACTAATCCACCACCTCCTCCTCCTACTCCTGCTTCTCCACACGTGCATGTGCACTATTCAAGTAATCATGTTCCTAAATTCAGTGGGAACAGTGATGAGTTTGGTACGTGGAAGGCTAGGATGATATTGCATATCACTGGTATTGAGAGGAACATGATGAAAATCTTAAATGAAGGACCTTATGTCCCCATATCACCTCTCAATCCCCTTCTTGATCCTTCTGGATCTAGAAGAGGAAGGGAAAAGAGGGAGGAACATTGGTCTGAAGAGGAGAGGAGATTGGTGAATCTAGACACCCTTCTCAAAAACATGATCCTCGGGGCCGTTCCAGAAACCCTAATTCCCATACTAGTTCTTTTTCCTAGTGCTAAAACCATGTGGGATGAACTTTTAAACCAGCATGAAGGAGGAGATGATACCATTGTCACCAGAAAGGTCTCCTTAAACAAGAGGTATGAGTCATTTTTTGCTCAGCCTAATGAGTCTCTCACTGGTACTTACACCAGATTTATGAGTATCATAAACCAGTTGAGAGGTCTTGGGGTTGAGAAGGACAAGGATATACTTCTGGAGAAATTTTGTGATATTCTGCCCACCAAATGGTCTCACATGATCCTGGTCTTACGACAAGGTAAAACTCTGCACACACACACTCTCTTAACTCTTTATGGAGCTTTCAGGTACACTGAAGAAAATCAAGCTCAGAGAGTGGTGGCAGAACAAGATGCTTATAACCATGCCTCCAGTAGTCCTAATGTGGTTAGTCATACTGAACCACAAAGTACAGCACTGATATTCTTCTGAGAATGTATTTTCTATGAAGAAGATGGTGTCTGAACTCATGGATTCTGGAGAATCCAGTCAAATCTCTCCAGACTGTTGTGATGAAACTGATGATGATGACCTTATTGCAATGATTGCTAAAACATTTAACCGTTTCAAAGCAAGAGCAAATAGGCCATCTGGACAATTTGCATCCAGTTCTTCAACTGATAAGACCAATTTGACATGCTTTAAGTGTGGCAAAAAGGGTCATTTCATGAAAGATTGCAGGTCCAGCCAGTTTGTATCCAAGCCTGGTCCATTTTCTTCAAATAATAAGCCTGATGATAGCTATAAATTGAAATATAAAAAGCTTAAGGCCCAGATTGCTCTCATGGCACAACAAATGGAAAACAATAATAAGTGCATGATCGCAACAACTGAAGAGAAGTGGGTTCCTTCTGATGAATCATCTGCTGATGAAGAAGAAGAAAGAGATTGCTGTTACATGGCTCTGGCAGACGAAGAGCACCTGGTGAAGGAAGATGTCACATCTGGACGATGGGTGGACATTGTTATTAAAAAGGTTAGTGATTATGATACTGCAACTGACCAAGAATTAAAAATGGACATAGCTGAAGCTCTTAATTCTGATTTGATATTTGTAGAAACTGTTAGATCTGATTGTGTAAATGGTCTAGAAACAGATTTTTCTGAAATAACTGTTTTAAAATCAAAATTGAAAGAACTTCAAGACATTGAACTGGCATTTCAAGCCCAGGTTCTGGTAACTGAACAATTGATTCAAGAAAAACAAGATCTTGAAGTCATTTTAGAGAAAGAAAAACTGGTGATTAAATCATGGCTGGAAACCAGAAAGCCATATGATGCTGGAGTAAATCAATTTCCTGCTCAAAAACGTGCATATTTAGATGGAAATACTCATGTAGCATCATTAATACCAGTAATCGATCGATTACCAGAGGGGTTCAGGCCCACCACTATTTATGATGAGCCCGTAACTCCCAAGGCCAATATTTTCCCAGTTCAATCCCCAGAGGTTAAGACTGGAGCATTCCAGATGACTGCTCCAGTTAAAGAGGTTTATCGGAATAAACCTTTGCCTCAGACCAATCCCCTACCTAAGCCTAGAACTGGAAAGGTTAAGGTATCATCTGATGAAAATGTTTTGTCCAGGTTAGAGAGCCAGATTCAAACACTGACTCGTCAATTTCAAAGTTTTAATGCAAGATTAAACTTTATTGAGGGTACTTCATCTGGCCCTAGACAAAATACAAAACCTTTTGCAAAGAAAGTTAAATCTATTTCTCCAGTTGAGAAAAAGAAAAAGGTTTCAAAACTATCAACCCCAGTGGTCTTTTCAACTAAGACCACTGTTGAAGAAAGTGAACTAAACCAGATTGCCCCAGGGACCTATAAGGGAGGGTCCAGTGAACCCATCAGTCGATGGGTTCCGAAATCTAACTGATAATATCTGGTGGATGTGCAGGGCGATCGAAAGAAATATATCTGGTATCTTGACAGTGCTGCTGGCAGGACGATGACCGGATGTAAGACCCTGCTGGAGGAGTTCACCATTTCTGATGGACCTTCCATTACTTTTGGAAATGATGGTTGTGGAAAGACTGAGGGATACGGTGTTCTGAACAATGGACAAGTCAAGTTCAGACGTGTTGCATTTGTGAATGGTTTGAAATATAACCTGATCAGTGTAAGCCAACTGTGTGATGATGGCTATCAAGTTCTATTCAATATTGATCAGGGTATCGTATTCAACAAGGACTGGAAGGTAGTGTTGATTGCTCCCAGAAAAGGGAATGTGTACGTGATGGATATGGAAAGCTCTCCTTCAGAGCAGTGTTTCTATACTCAAGCTGATGAAGACACAAACTGGTTATGGCACAAAAGGTTATCCCATTTAAACTTCAAGAATATTAATAAGTTGTCCAGAAAACAACTTGCAGATGGGATACCTTCAGTTTCCTTCAAAAATGAAAGGCCATGTCCAGGATGTGAGATGGGTAAGCAAAAACGTACCAGTTTCAAGACCAGACAGAATTTCAGCATATCTGAACCTCTTCATATGCTTCATATGGACCTCTTTGGTCCAGTGAATGTTCAGACTCGTGCTGGTAAAAGATACACCCTGGTAATAGTAGATGAATTTTCCAGATATTGTTGGGTTATCTTTCTTAGGTCTAAAAGTGAAGCTGCTGCTGAAATCATCAGTCTTATCAAGCAAATTGAGCTCAAGTACAGTCGAAAGGTGTGTCAGTTAAGTAGTGACAATGGAACAGAATTCCAGAATGCAACTCTGGAGTCATTCTGTACTAACACTGGCATCTCCCAGAATTTCTCATCAGCCCGCTCTCCAGAACAGAATGGAGTTGTGGAAAGGAAGAATCGAACGCTGATAGAAGCTTCCAGGAGTATGCTTGCTGAATCTGGTCTGTCTACCAGTTGCTGGGCTGAAGCAATTGCTACTGCTTGCCACACCCAGAACCGGTCAGTGTATGTGAAGCGACACAAAAAGACAGCCTACGAAGTCTTAAGAAATAGAAAACCAAATATTGGTTATTTTCACGTTTTTGGATGTCCAGTTTACATCCTGAACGACTCCAGTCAGCTAGGCAAATTTGATGCCAAAGCTGATGAAGGGTATTTCTTAGGTTATTCAGCCATTCGCAAGGCCTTCAGAGTCTACAACAAGAGACTGGAGAAGGTCCATGAGTTAATTCATGTCACATTTGATGAATCAAATGCTGCAATCAACAAGAAGCCAGCCCTTGACACTCCCCCAGTAACTCCAATTGTCTTTTGTGAATCTGATCCTATCAACTACAATAAAGAAGATTCAGAAGACACAGTTTCCAGTCATCCTGATCTGGAACCTGTTCAGAAAAAGAAACGCTCCAGTGGTACTCCATTCTATCCTTCTATTATTTTCAAACTACCCTCTGAAATTAATATTGGATCAGATGTTCGTACTGCTCCCCCGGTATCAGTGTCAGTTGAGCATATACCAGAAATGTCTTCTTATGAAGAATTCCAAACTGAACAAGTACTTCAAGAAATGCCTTCAAATGAAGAATTTCATGATGCAAATCGTGATTTAAATGACTCAGATGAAGATGCTGAAGTAGTCTGGCAAGATCCTCCTCACGAAGCAACTCCAGAGGAGACTCAACTGAATTCTTGCACTGATATTGTTGTCAGTAACAATCCTGGTCAGTACTCCAGATGGACAAAAGCTCATCCTATTGATCAGATCATAGGTGACTCCAGTAGAGGAGTTCAGACCAGAAGAGCCTCCAGTAATCAAAGCTTATATGTTAGTTTTCTATCATTGATGGAACCAAAGAAGATTGACGAGGCTATGGAAGATCCAAGCTGGGTGACTGCTATGCAAGAAGAGCTTCACCAGTTTGAAAGGAACAAGGTCTGGTATCTGGTTCCTTTCCCAGTTGGAAAGAAAGAACCAATTGGAACAAGATGGGTCTTCAGGAACAAGGTAGATGAAGATGGCCACGTAATCAGAAACAAGGCCATACTGGTAGCACAAGGCTACTGCCAGTCAAATGTCGATTTTGATGAATCATTTGCTCCAGTGGCTAGACTTGAAGCGATCAGAATATTCTTAGCATTCGCTGCTCATCATCAGTTCAAGGTCTACCAGATGGATGTAAAGAGTGCTTTCTTGAATGGAAAGCTTGAAGAAGAAGTTTATGTCAGACAACCACCAGGTTTCGTTGATGAAAAGCATCCACATTGGGTATATCGTCTGGACAAAGCGCTTTATGGCCTCAGACAAGCCCCACGTGCCTGGTATGACACTCTGACTAAACATTTATTGAAAAATGGTTTCAAAAGAGGTGCAATTGACAATACCTTATTTATTCTTCATGAAAAAGGTAATCTGTTAATGGTACAAATTTATGTTGATGATATTATTTTTGGGTCTACTGATGAAAACATGTGCAAGAAATTTTCGAAAATAATGTCAACTGAATATGAAATGAGTTTGATGGGTGAATTAACGTATTTTCTTGGACTCCAGATTAAACAAAACAAAGATGGCATTTTATTAATCAGGAAAAATATGTTAGAGATCTTTTAAAGAAATATGATATGAACTCTTCACCATCTAAACCAACTCCAATTTCTGCACCACTGACACTGGACTCCGATCCAGATGGTAAACCAGTGAACACCACTGTCTACAGAGGCATGGTTGGTTCACTGATGTATTTAACTACCAGTAGACCAGATATTATGTTTTCAACATGTTTATGTGCCAGATATCAGTTTAATCCAAAGGAATCTCATATGCTTGCTGTAAAGCGCATACTGAAGTACCTTAAGGGTGTTCCCAGTTTGGGTCTTTGGTATCCCAAAGGCTCAGGCATGGATCTAATGGGTTATTCAGATTCAGATGATGCAGTTTGTAAGATAGACAGGAAATCCACTACTGGTGGATGTCATTTCCTTGGTGGCAAACTGGTCAGCTGGACCAGTAAAAAGCAAACTTCAGTTTCATTGTCCACTGCTGAAGCTGAATACGTGACTGCAGCCAGTTGTTGTGCTCAGATACTCTGGATGAAGAACCAGTTGCTTGATTATGGTATTAAGTACTCAAAGACCCCAATCTTTTGTGATAATACCAGTGTCATTGCTATCTCGAACAATCCAGTCATGCACTCCAAAACGAAGCACATTGATCTCAGGTATCATTTCATTCGTGATCATGTTATGAAAAACAACATTGAACTCCATTTTATTCCCACTGACAAACAACTCGCTGACATTTTTATTAAACCTCTGGATGTCAAAACTTTTGAATATCTTGTTGGTGAGTTGGGAATGTTAAACCCTTAAATTTGGAACCTTGGTATTGAACGCCATTGTGTACTACTGAGGATTTCTGGATCAACATTCCAGGGGGAAAGACTTGAAAGATATTTTTGCTCTTAAAAATGTTTTAAGTTCAGGGGGAATTTATTAATTTATTTTCTCACTGGACAAATTCTTCAGAAAATATTACTGGTGGTTGTGCAGAAACAGAAGCCACAAAGGGAATTCTACCAAGCCCATCTAATGCCTTCTCCAATTGCATTTCAGTTGGACTCTCAGATTCAGTAGCAGAGTCCTACTCTTTCTCAGTTTGATCATCATAATTGATGGGCCTTGGTACTTGGTGAATTTGTGGGTGTAAGTGTTGGAGTTGTGGTTGAAAACGAGGTGAAGTGACATAGGCAGGTGTAGAGCCAGGTGGAAAATATGGATGTTTATGAGAAGTTTCGGGTTGGCGATATGGTTGTTCAACAAGTATATTTTGGATTTCTAGGGGAGGAGGAACATTTGTGAGGCTGAAGGTTGGCTCAGAATCAGAAGACTGATTCTCCTCCAGTAAGCCCTCATCAAACTCAAAATCAGCAAAGGAATCAAGATTCCCTTGAGTTGGCTCATCTTCATCCCAGAGGTCAGTCGAAACTGCAGTCCGATCAGATATGCCCTGGTTCAGATCACTGGTACCTGAACCAGCTTCTGGTTCAACAACTGCTGCTGCAGATGCATCATCACCAGATTTATGGGTTGGCTCAGCCATAGCTTCATCGCCAGAGATAGTAGACACAGGGGTTGCCTTAATGACCCTCGTACCATCATCAAGAGTCACTTCATCGGACGTAGAGTCTGTAATCTCAGTCTCAGGTGGTGTCACACCAAAGACTTCATCAATTCATGCTGCAGTAGAGTGTGAGATTTATGAAGTTTCAGGGGGTGCGCGTGTAGACACTGACTCTAATATGTGCTGGGCTGGCACACTAGTATTATCTTCACCATCTCCTCTTAAAGAAGTTTTGGAGATGGCTGCTTGTGGGTTTCCCTTTGGACTCGATTCCTCTGGTTCTTGTTGGGAAGATCCAGAGGGGTTTGCTTCGGTACTAATGTCCTTGGGCTGTGAGGACGGCTTATATTTACGACGTTTTAATAAGCCCTTTGGAGATCCTGAGGGATCTTTTGGGAGATCCTCAGGTTGGTCAGTGGAGGAGGGAATTGGTGGTTGGTAGATGAAGTTGCTGGGGTTTTAAACAACTTCAACATTTGACCACCAGGTGCACCAATGGGTCTCGCATTCTTTTACGACCCGCTCGGTGACCTTTCTGAGCCAGCCGGTCGTGCTGTTTCAGTTTTATTAATTACCTGAAGCATTGCAGCGGAGAGTTCTGGTTCTGGATCTGAAGTAGATAGCTTTGATAGATCCCTGCAGAACTCCGTTGCTGAAGATTCAAGCCCCTCCATATGATACGCATCTCCAAGCATGTTCATGAAGCAAATGCTCAGAAATCTGGAAATGAGATATGTGGACTTCTTTTCCCTTTTAATTTTGTTACCAGCTGAGAGAAAAGTATCTCAGCGAAGTCCACCTCAATCCCATGCCACAAGTAGTACCTGATTTCTACTTGTGTTAATGAAATCTGGTCCAATCCACCCAGTTTCCACCTAGGCACTCCACAATCTGAGTCCAGAAATAACGCCAACAATTTTTAAATCCAGACAGAAAAATATGTCCAGATGTTCTCAGATTATGCTCAGCATCGACCATGTCATCATGACCCATTGTGTGCAGTACCTCCCTGAAATTAACTCCTTTTTGCATAGGCTGAAGAAGAGGGAAGGTAGTTCAAGTGAAGGGCCTCCCGAAACCCATCAAGTGAAAGGATATACTGCTTAGTGCCTACTTTTAAAGAAAAAGCAATGGATTTTTCATCCTTGCTTAGAGTAGCAGTATACCAGAATTCAAGTAAGTATCTATGATACAATACTTGAGGATCTGCAGTCAAGGCATAATGGAGAGGGGATTGTTCAAGAAATTTATTAATCCTCCCCATTAAGGTTTTGCCTTTGGCGTTCAGTGCGGCCATGAAATTATTCATATTGAATCTAAGGGTCAATGGATCGAACCCTTTTGGCCATTATGCACTGGCCTTGACTACTTTGGATGGTTTGTATTCGAAAGCTATTAGTGATTTGGCGTGAGAAGCAGGTTTAGCCATTATTTCTACAAGGGAAAACTGAATATGAAAGATGAATTTAGGGTTTAGGAGTTATGAAGGAATGAGAAAATGAAAGAGAATGATGATTGGGAGTAAATGTAAAGAGAAGTAAATGAAGGAATTATTTTTGAAAATGGTATTTATATTTATGATGGAACACAAAGGGTTTTTCCAAAATAAACAAAAGAAAAATTGATTTTGAAATTCAAACCCACAACAAAAATATTATTTTAATGAAATCAATTTTGATCGGGTTTGAAGTCCGAAAATAATTTTGGGTATACGTCCGCATTTAATGCAACGACGGTTATGACCCCACATTTTCACAAAACTTTTCAACACTTTAAAGAAAAAGTGATCATTACTTTTCATTTACGGCGTAACTTGTGTGACACGTCAGCAAAAAGCATCATTATTCAAACGTTAAACAGTAACTGTCACGTGTTCACACAACGACCAAGTATCTAAAAGACATTATAAAGGACTAACTCATTTCAGAAATAACTTATTTAAATCTGAGCATGATCAGATTTTAAGGAATCTGAACCATCTCAGTTTTCACACTTATTCTGAAATCATTTCAGAAATTCTGAAGCATTTCAGTCAAAATATTTTTCTGAAAGCAAAGTTCCCCCTTAGAGAGAAATTCTTTTAAACATACAAATATTTGACACTTCCCCCTGAGGTGATGCTATACAGGATTTAGCATACCTAACTCACTGATGAGATGTTTAAACGTTTTGACATCCAAGGGTTTTGTAAAAACATCAGCGAGTTGTTTATCAGTGGGAATGAAATGAAGTTCAATGTCACCTTTAATAATGTGATCTCTAATAAAATGATACCTGAGGTCGATATGCTTGGTTTTGGAGTGCATGACAGGATTGTGAGAGATGGCAATGGCACTGGTGTTATCACAAAATATTGGAGTCTTTGTATACTTAACACCATAATCAGTTAGTTGGTTCTTCATCCACAAAATCTGAGCGCAGCAACTGGCTGCAGAAATGTATTCAGCTTCAGCTGTGGAGAGTGATACTGCAGTCTGCTTCTTACTTGTCCAACTAACCAATTTGCCACCGAGGTTACTTTTCCTATCTATTTTACAACCTGCATGATCAGAATCTGAATAACCCATTAGATCTAGACTTGAGCCTTTGGGATACAAAAGACCAAGTCTGGGGACACCTTTAAGGTATCTGAAAATCCTTTTCACAGCATTTGCGTGTGCTTCTCTGGGATCAGACTGAAATCTTGCACAAAGGCATGTTGCAAACATTATGTCAGGTCTACTAGCAGTTAAGTACATGAGGGATCCCACCATACCACGATATTTTGTGGGATCCACTTGTTTTCCATTAGGATCTGAGTCCAAAGTTAAAGGTGCAGAAATGGGAGTATCTTTTGATGAGACTGAATCAAATTGATATTTCTTTAATAATTCTGTGACATATTTTTCTTGATTTATAAAAATACCATCACTGGTTTGTTTCACTTGAAGACCTAGAAAATATGTCAGTTCACCCATCATACTCATTTCATACTCAGATGACATTATTTCAGAAAACTGTTCACACATTTTGTTATTTGTAGATCCAAACACAATATCATCAACATAAATTTGTACAAGTAAGATATCACTTTTATCATGCAATATGAATAAAGTGTTATCTATTGCACCCCTTTTAAAACCATGTTTCAGAAGATGTTTAGTAAGAGTATCATACCAGGCTCTAGGTGCTTGTCTCAGACCATATAATGCTTTGTTCAGTCTGTACACCCAATGAGATCTTTCTTCATTTATGAACCCTGGTGGCTGATACACATACACAACTTCTTCCAATTCACCATTCAAGAACGCACTCTTGACATCCATTTGATAGACTTTGAACTCATGATGAGCTGCAAAAGCTAAGAAAATTCTGATAGCTTCTAGTCTGGCAACTGGTGCAAAAGTTTCATCAAAGTCTACTCCTTCTTCTTGTGAGTAACCCTTTGCAACAAGTCTTGCCTTGTTTCGAATCACATGACCATCTTCATCCATCTTGTTTCTGAAGACCTATCTTGTCCCAATTGGTTCTTTCTTTAGATCACTGGGACAAGGAACAAGTTCCCAAACATCGTTCCTCTTAAACTGATTAAGCTCATCTTGCATGGCTTCAATCCAACTAGGGTCTTTCATAGCCTCGTCAATCTTCTTCGGTTCTATCAGTGATAAGAAGCTGACATTTAAGCATTGATCGCTTGTGGCTCTTCTGGTCTGAACCCCACTAGTAGAATCTCCAATGATTTGCTGGATTGGATGTGCTCTTGTCCACTTAGTGTAATGACCAGGATGAACAATGATATCAGTGCAAGAACTCCTCTGAATTACTTCAGGAGGTGCTTCAGAAAAGACTACTTCAGTCTCATCATCTTCCTCCTGCAGATCATGATTTGCATCGTGAAACTGTTCAGATTGGGGTAATTCAGTGGAACCTGATATCTGAGGTGAAGCAGCATGTACATCTGATCCAATAGTTAGTTCAAAAGGTAGTTTAAAACTGACTGAAGGATAGAATGGAATGTTGCTTGACTTGTTTATTATTGGTTCTGAACTGAGATGTTCAAAAGCAGGTTCAGGTGACTGATCAGATTGGACAATAGGATCAGAATCACCAAAACTTATTAGACTTTCTGATGGTGGTACAGGAGTTGAATTCTTAAAGATTGCAGAATTAGATTCATCAAAGGTAACATGAATTGACTCATCAACCTTTTCAAGTCTCTTGTTAAGACTCTAAAGGCTTTGCGATTTGTTGAATATCCTAGGAAGTACCCTTCATCAGCTTTTGCATCAAATTTTCCAAGCTGACTGGAATCATTCAGAATGTATACTGGACATCCAAATACATGGAAATATCCAATATTAGGCTTTCTATTTCTGAGTACTTCATAGGCTGTCTTCTTATGTCTTTTGACATAGACAGATCTGTTCTGAGTGTAGCAAGCGGTTGCAACAGCTTCAGCCCAGAAATTCTTAGGAAGACCAGATTCATTGAGCATACTTCTAGCAGCTTCAATCAGCGTACGATTCTTTCTTTCTACTACACCATTCTGCTCTGGTGTGTGAGCTGAAGAGAAGTTCTGAGATATGCCAGTTTCAGTGCAGAAGGACTCCAGAGTTGCATTTCTGAATTCAGTGCCATTGTCACTTCTGAGCTAACAAACTTTTCGCTTATGCTTGAGTTCAATTTGTTTGATGAGAGCAATGATTTCAGCAGCAGCTTCACTCTTGGATTTGAGGAAAATTACCCAGCAATATCTTGAATATTCATCAACAACGACAAGGGTATACTTCTTTCCCGCTCTTGTCTGAACATTCACTGGTCCAAAGAGGTCCATGTGAAGCATGTGAAGAGGTTCAGTTATACTAAAACTTTGCTTTGTCTTGAATGAAGCTCTTTTCTGCTTACCCATTTCACAACCTGGACATGGCTTGTCTTTATTGAAAGACATTGAGGGTATCCCATCAACAAGTTGTTTTCTTGACAACTTATTAATATTCTTGAAGTTCAGATGGGATATTCTTTTGTGCCACAACCAGTTTGTGTCTTCATCTGCCTTTGTGTAGAAACATTGTTCAGTGGGTGAACTATTCATATCAATGATATAAATGTTTCCTTTTCTTGGTGCAATCAATACTACCTTTCCATCTCTGTTGAATATGGTGCCTTGTGAAATATCAAATAATACCTTGAAGCCATCATCACACAGTTGACTGACACTGATCAGGTTATATTTCAAACCATTCACATATGCAACACGTATGAATTTGACTTGTCCATTATTCACAACACCATATCCCTTAGTTTGTCCATTTTCATCATTCCCAAATGTTATTGAGGGCCCCTCTTGCACCCTATATTCCTCCAGCAGGGTTTGATAACCAGTCATGGTTCTGCCAGCAGCGCTGTCAAGAAACCATATATTCTTCTTTCGGTCTCCCTGCACAAACACAAAGATTAGTTCTTTTTGGGAACCCATCTCTTGATGGGTTCGCTAGACTCTCCCTTAGCAGTCTCAGATTTCTTTGGTTCAGAAGGAACTGAAGGATCGAAGGGGATCTCGGTCATGATCTCAGATGACACAAAAACAGTTGGTTTGATGGGGGTTTCAACCTTTTTCTTCTCAGATTTTTGCTTGATTTGTTTGGAAAAAGGTTTTGCATTTTGCTTAGATTGAAGAGGAGTGGTTTCAACATTTTTCAAACGTGCATTACAACTCTGCACTTGTCTAGCCAATAACTGAAATTGACTCTCTAACCTTAACAAAATTGATTCTTCATTAGACACCTGAGCCTTACCTGAATCTGAGGTAGAAGGCTCAGTGGGGGAGATATTTTTCTTCTTCTTTTGGCCTTTTGGAACCTTAGATGAAGTCTAAGGGGATGGCTTTTCGGTTTTAGCCTTCTTTTCTGAAACAGTTGTCTGAGCTGTTTCAGATTTACCCTCAGATTGTTCCTGGGCCTTATCAGTTACAGTTTTCTATTTGCCAACTTTAGGAAAAATAATTTCTGGTTTCATTTCCTTTGGAAGTGCATCTAAATCAGTGATTATTGATGCCAAGTGAAGATCACCCGATTCATATGCTGTTCTTTGATTTGCAAAAGTATTTTTAATTGCAACATCTGGATTTGGTACTTTCATCCAAGATTTAATTATTTTTTGTTCCTTTTCAAGGATGGTTTTTAATTCTTCTTTTTCCAACTCTAAAGTGGCAACCATAGACTGATAACTTTTTAAAGCCAACTGAACATCTTTCAGCTCTTTTAGTCTGGCCTGACTGGCGTTCAGTTCAGAAGTATTACTTTCAAACATTTTTAGGCTTTCTGAACGCACAGTTTCGACAAATGAAATGTCAGCCTCTAAAAGGACCAAAAGGTCCAGTTTTTGTTCCTCATTACTTTCAAAACCAAAGTCACTAACCTTTTTCATGACTATATCCACCCATCGACCAGATTCAACATCAAACTTGACCAAATGACCTTGATCTTCACGTGCCATGAAACACATATCCCTAACTTCTTCCTCATCATCAGACGATTCGTCAGATTCTTCCCATTTTTCAGTCTTGGCAATCATACAACTATTATTGCTTGAGTTGTTTTGAGCCATGAGAGCTATTTGGGCTTTCAGCTTCTTGTACTTAGCCTTATAGCTATCATCAGATTTCTGAAAAATAGAATGATTAGGGGCAGATTGTGATGATGAAGGCTGACTAGATCTGCATTCCTTCATGAAATGTTCTTTCTTGCCACACTTAAAGCATTCAAGATTAGACTTGTCAATAGAAGCGCTGGAAGCAAATGGTTTGCCAGATCGATTTGATTTGGCCTTAAAACGATTGAACATTTTAGCCAGCATGGCAACCAGATCATCATTGTCATCCTCATCACAATTATGAGTTACATTACCAGAAATACCAGTTTTTAACATTTCAGAGACCATCTTCTTCATCGAGTCAGAATGATCACTCTCAGAAGATAGTAGAGCAGTCCCATGTGGCTCAGAGTACTGAACCATGACTGAACTGGTAGAAGCATGATTTTTGACATCTTGCTCAGCCACAGCTCTCTCAACTTTGTTCTCTTCAGTGTACCTGAAGGCTCCATATAAGGAAGCAAGAGTGTGACTGTGCAAGGTTTTTCCTTGTCTTAAAACCAAGATCAAGTTTTCCCATTTAGAAGGTAATATGTCACAAAATTTTTCTAACAAAATTTCTTTGTCTTTAGTTACACCCAGGGCTTTCAATTGAATTACTAGATTAGTAAATCTGATGTAAGTTTGAGTTAAAGTTTCACCAGGGATAGCAAAAAAAGACTCATATCTTTTATTTAAAGCAACTTTTCTTGTGACTATGGTCTCAGAGGTGCCTTCAAACTGTGTCATAAGTTCCTCTCACATTAATTTTGAATTTTCAAGTAAAACAAGGGTGGGCATAAGAGTTTCAGGAACAACATACAAGATCATATTTTGTAGCTTGGTATCAAGGTCTACCAGCCTATGATCTTCCTCAGACCAATGATCCTTCTCCTTAGGTGATACCCTAGGAGTCCCATCGGCATTTCTGACAACAGAGGAGGCATTCATGGGGACAAAGGGTCATTCTTTAAGAATATCGGTCAAATGTCTTTCAACACCAGCAATATATTTGAGCATGTATGCTTTCCATGTTTGAAAATTTTCACTGTTCCCATCAAACTTGGGAAGAGGATTATTTGGAAAGTGTACGTGTACATTATGCGATGGTATATTGTTGTTGATGACAGGTGGAGTATTAGCATTAGGGTCAGAGCCTTCATTGAATAATTGGTCAACCATCTTTGCAGATCAAAGGTTAATGAATTAAAATAATTCACCACATCTGAGCTAATTCTCTTTTTTCAGACTTCAGCTGAATGGTATTCTGATACGTTGATCTGAACTGAAGTGAAGCTTCAGTGAACTAATTCTGAACGACTTCAGAATTCTGTACAAGTATTCTTCACTGAGCTTCAACTATTTCTGAACAAATTATACTTGGTCAATTTTCGACCTAACAGCCGTCAAATCACAACCAGTTATTTAATAAAGTCTAGTCCATAACCTTCTTATGGGTTAAAAACAGAACCAATTTCAACTTTGAATACGGAGAAATGGAGCAGGTTTGATGTTGTTGAGCTTTGCATATGAAGCTTGCTAAGAGTAGTAATGCTTCTATAGTGAGCTAGTGATATTGTATTTTTTTGGTGCTTTGTTTTTAGTGTAATATGGTAAAAATTTTTGTGTATGTTATAAGCAACCTGTTGGAGGTATTAAATAAGTTTTTTATATTTGTCGTTCATAGAAGATGATTGTTTTTCATTTAAATTATTTAAGACAAACGAGTCTTTTTATGAAAAAAGATGTATACAATTTAACCACGATATTACATAATCACTTTTTAAACTATCCCAAAGATTACACTTGTCAATATTTGAACGTAAGACAACAAGAATAACAATAACAGCAGTACCTAATCCCTATCAAAGTGGGATATGGAGAAAGTAATATATAGATAATCTTGTTTTTACCCAAAGGTAAGAAACTGCTTCCAAAAGTACTGGGGAAAGAATTGTAGACTGTAAGGGGTAAATAACCATAGCTGACGACTGGATATCGCATGACTACATTAAATTAAAAATAGATTAAAGTAACATAAACATACAATATGACACACTTTTCAACATATCCAACAAAATATCTATATCTATAATCCCTTATAATGCAAACTAGACTCCCCATCTTTTAAGTAATTAAAAACTTAAAAAGACTATATTACCCCTTCTCCTTTTACATCTTCCATATACCACATACTTAATTAGACTCAAATACCCCTAAAACACACCTATATATACTACCCTTAATAAAATTATTTACAACGTACATCTCTTTTATGAAAAAAGATGTATACAATTTAACCACGATATTACATAATCACTTTTTAAACTATCCCAAAGATTACACTTGTCAATATTTGAACGTAAGACAACAAGAATAACAATAACAGCAGTACCTAATCCCTATCAAAGTGGGATATGGAGAAAGTAATATATAGATAATCTTGTTTTTACCCAAAGGTAAGAAACTGCTTCCAAAAGTACTGGGGAAAGAATTGTAGACTGTAAGGGGTAAATAACCATAGCTGACGACTGGATATCGCATGACTACATTAAATTAAAAATAGATTAAAGTAACATAAACATACAATATGACACACTTTTCAACATATCCAACAAAATATCTATATCTATAATCCCTTATAATGCAAACTAGACTCCCCATCTTTTAAGTAATTAAAAACTTAAAAAGACTATATTACCCCTTCTCCTTTTACATCTTCCATATACCACATACTTAATTAGACTCAAATACCCCTAAAACACACCTATATATACTACCCTTAATGAAATTATTTACAACGTATATCTCTCAACTCTTAAAATAACTACATCACCCCATTAAATCAATTAATTTTACATTAATAACATATATCTACCCCAACGCTGCCACCGCCACCGGCGCCACTGCTACCGCTGAACGCCGTCGCCGCATTGCGCGGGTACACTTCTATAACACATAACATATGCAATATTCGAACGTAAGACGAGGTGTAAAATCGAACGTAAAAGACGAGGTGTAAGATATAGAATATATTTAATTCATTTAACTTGGTACTTTTGGTAAACATGTTATGCCGGTGGAAACGGGTTCCAAGTTTCAACAAAACCAGTAGGAAAAACATCAATCAATATCAATAAATAAATAAAAATCAAACCCCCGAAAAAACCTTCGAGTGTGTGTATGTATACATACATCTGTATCTATATGTGCTCTCCAGCTATATTCTTCTTAAATCCAATAATCAATCAATTCATTAATGGATCTGTCATTTCTGGTTCACCATCCATCACTTTAAACATCTTCAATCAGGTAATATAATATAATATATACAGATATAGCTATATAGATATATTAGATACAGATATAGATATAGGTATGAAGATACCTTGTTGTACGGTATGTCAAAATCGATACAACGAAGAAGAGAGATGTCCGTTGTTACTAGAGTGTGGCCATGGATTCTGTAAAGAGTGTTTATTTCGTATGTTTTCATCAGCTTCATCAGATACATCACTTTCGTGTCCACGTTGTCGCCACGTGTCTATAGTCGGTAATTCGGTACACGCCTTGCGTAAAAATTATGCCGTTTTAGGGCTCATTTCGTCGGTTTCGGATGAGGATGAGGATGAGGAGGACGAGGATGAGGAGGAGGAGGAGGATAGTTTTGGTAGGATGATTGTAAGTGATCGTGATAGACGACGTAGTTGTGATGTGAATGGTTTAAGTAGTAGTAGCAGCAGTAGTAGTAGTGGTTTAAGTAATGGTTTGATTGAGTTAGGGTTTCATCAGGATTTACGGATGGTGAAACGGTTTGGGGCAGGGAATGGAGTTGAAATGTGGAATGGGGTTTTGTGTGGGAAAACGGGGAGGTGTAGACATCGTGTGGCGGTTAAGAAGTTGGTTGTGATTGGGGAAGGTACTGATTTGGTTTGGGTGCAGAGTCAACTTGAGGATCTGAGAAGGAAATCGATGTGGTGTAGGAATGTGTGTAAGTTTCATGGGGTTAGTAAAGTAGATGGTTGTCTTGCTTTGATTTTCGATAAATGTAATGGTTCTGTTCAGACAGAAATGCAACGCAATGAAGGGAGGCTTACCCTTGAGCAAATTTTGAGGTTTTTTTTTTCTCAGTCTAAATTGAACGGATTTTTTTGGTTTTAGTTTGTTTTATTGTTGTGTGAATGTATGATTTTGATTTATAACATATGAAGTAGGGATTATGTTAAGTTAATATGAATTTATTTTATTTGTAGAATATAGAACGCATATATGCTACTTCTTTTGGGGCAATAGGCATAACATAAACTTATTAGAATTTAGAATGAAGTTGAATGGAGCTAAGGCATATATAATTGTTATTCTTTTCAAACATTTTCCCGTATAGTTTAATGATCCCACGACATACTCCGCCATGTGGCTGTCTTAATCGAAAAATAGAAGTATTGTTGGTTTGAGCGTAGACGCTTTAGTAGTGGTTTATGCCCCTGGAATGCATGCTGAAATTGTGGTTAATTCAAAACGGGTAAATCGGAGGGAACCCCTTGATCCCTAGTACTGCATTGGTATCAACATGCAGGCCACACAATGAGATTGTGGTTAATTGATTTATTCAAATCTTGCTTTTCCCCCTTTGCTTAGTATTGTTTTGTTATGCTACAAATTGAGATAAGATATTGTTTTTTCTTATCTAGCCCAACGATGACCTAGACGATGAGTTTGGATTTAACTGTAAAAAACCTATACAATATGATAATGTATTTGTTGATCAACTCCTATGTAGTTAAGGACCGAAGTTTGTGGGTTTTGGTCAAGGATCGATATTTGAAATATCGGTTATCTCGGTTAATATTATGCAAAACTGTCAAAAGTGTCAAGTATATAATAATTAATGCCTAATGCTTAATAGAAATATCAAAAGTCAAGCTTAAAAGTGTCAATATTTGATAGATTAGTGATAATACTTGCAAAAATTGTAATGAGTTGATTCAACTCATTATAGGGGAGGGCACAGGCTAATGAGGGATTACACATAATAAAGAAAAAACTTCAGTTAGGTTATTTCTGAACTTCAACAAAATATACAAGTTATGTCAATGTGGAAACCAAAATTAATCAGCTTCCAAAACTATATGCTCTTGTGTTTTACTTTTAGATGCACCATACAAAGTAGATGATGTTGACCAGTGAAAGAACTTCAGAATTCTCTATCCCATAACAAATTACCAAACAAATTTGCTTTTATGCTAGAAAGTAAAGAATAGCAAATGATTCATTTAAGATATGTACATTGACTTTCTACCCTAGATTTGTATTAATTGCAATGTGTCAGTAATGTTACATCTTTCTAAATCCTAACTTAGCTAGTAGAACTCTTGCAATTTAAACTTCAGTGAAACTGACAAAATACAGGAAATAAAGGATGACATATACCTCAAACTTAGCAAATTGAAACATATACGTGTCTTGAATGGTATTATAAACCAGAATGGTTTTAGTTATATTTGCCTGAGGCATGCTATGTAAGTTGATTTTATCATCAGTTTTAGCATCGTTCGACTTCTCTTTCTAGGATATTCTATATCTAGTATGGCAGCTAACAAATCTTTCTCTTGTTTTGTTTTTTAAAAAAAGATACGGGGCTGATATTGCTCGTGGGGTGGCTGAACTCCATGCAGCAGGTGTTGTTTGTATGAACCTTAAACCTTCCAATCTTCTTTTGGATGAAGATGGTCGTGCAGTGGTTTCTGATTACGGGCTTCCCGCCATTTTAAAGAAACCTGCTTGCCACAAAGCCCGTTTAGAGTGTGATTCGGCAAAAACTCATTCATGTATGGATTGTACAATGTTGAGCCCCAGCTACACAGCTCCAGAGGTGTGGGAGCCTGTAAAGAAACTAAATATTTTTTGGGACGATGCTCTTGGTATATCTCCAGAGTCGGATGCTTGGAGCTTTGGCTGTACTTTGGTGGAAATGTGCACTGGTTCTGTTCCGTATGGCTGCTTTTCTCTTTGTAATAAAGTTTCAGATTTCTTGATGACATATTCCCTATAGGTGGCAATATGGGCGGGCTGGGAAACAGTAAAAAAGGTTTGGAATAAAGCGTCATTTTTTGTACATATAACAATGGGCGAACTCGGGTTGACATGCAAACACTTTCTTGACCACCAAATTTATTAATTATTATTAGAAGTTAAATTTAAACGGAACTGAGAGGGATCCTTGTTCAAGCTACCCAGGTAAAGTCGAGCCTTTGACCCTTATGTAAGCTTCCTAGCCGGTATTTCGTGGCTGTTTTCTAGACTTCTTCCTCGGGCACCCCAAGATGTTTACCTATTTAAACGATCTTCAAATGTTTTGCTTTGACCCAAGTTCCCGTATGAGATGAAACATAACCCAATTGTCCCGTTTATAGATAAACCGGTCTAGATTGCAACCTCTAATTTTTCTTATAGAAGGTGTGATTAGTTGAATTTACAAGTTGATTTTCCTTGTATAGGTGGGCTGGTTTAAATGCCGATGAAATTTACCGGGCAGTTGTCAAGGGTAAGAAACAGCCTCCACAATACGCAAGTGTAGTAGGTGTTGGAATACCAAGAGATCTGTGGAAAATGATTGGTGACTGCCTACAATTTAAAGCTGCTAAAAGACCAACTTTTAGTGCCATGCTAGCAATATTTCTCCGCCACCTACAAGAAATACCTCGTGGTGCTCCTGCAACCCCAGATAAGTAAGGCTTAGGGGGGTTGTGTAGATTTCCGTCTTTGGCTATCTGATTATTGCAACTTGTTTCTAGATTTGTTTTTTGGAACCTTATTATCTGTCGCCATAGTTAGATTTATGTTTGGATACGAATACCATGCTACTGTGTATTACAAATACCATGCTACAGTGTATCTATTGTACCGAGGTCAAATAATCATTTTTGGATTATCAGTTTCGTACTAGCTGTAGCAAACCTTACTATTTAATAGTAAAATAAAGTTACTTATCTACCCATTCTTTAATTATTATCTTTTCAAACATTCAAACCTATAGTAATATGACAGTAACAACTACAAACAGTAGATCACCTATTTTCTACAGTTTGTTTTATTACATATAATTACTTTTGAAGTGACGACCCAGGGGCTCCAGTAAGAGTATTTTCATGGGGCCATCCCTAGACATACACACATTATGTCAAGTATATATCATTTGACATACATTTACACCTTTCTCTTCATCTCTTGAACTGCAGTGATGTAACTGTATTCCCCAAAGCAAATGGGATGCCGCCTTCTCCTATAACTGACATAGAAGCTGTCCACGATTATCGAAGTCTTCTACATAAAATGGTTTGTGAAGGAGATGTTTCTGGTGTCAGGTCAGTAACACTCTGCACATGCATTTTACTTTTGGTAGAGGTGGCGAAATGGGCAGGCCGGGTAATACGTCAAAACAGGTTTGGTTGGGAAATAGTAATATTATGGTACCGGTTGAAACAGACTGGGTTGAGTTGACCGAAAACATTATTTTAGTTTACCAAATATGTATATATATGCTATTACATTTACATAAGACAATTATTGTGTTGGTCCCATTTTAAGACAATGGTCTTAAACCAAAAGCACTATTTTAGTTTGCCAAATATATATATAGCTCTGTTGAGTTGACCAAAAACACTATTTTAGCTTGCCAAATATCTATATCTATGCTTTTACATAACACATTTATTTTGTCAGCCTTGAATCACAGTATACCCCTTTCTTTTCTCCATATAAACAAGCATTATCTACAAAACACTGACACATCATTACAAAAGTTCCCTGATTTTATAATATTTGATTTTAAAAATGGAATGATTTTGGAGGTTTTACACATTGAAAACACATTGGGGAACTTTCGACCCGTATTTAGTAGTTACGAGTATTTATTTTAATTTTATCCGCTTGACCCATTTAAGATGAAACATAACCTGAATCGAGCAATTTGGAAATGAACGGTCGAAATCGCCACTTCTGATCTTTAATCTTTCTCTTTCATTCACTAATTTCAGTTTCGTTTTCTTTTAATACAGTAAGTTGCTAGCAAGGGCTTCATCAAAAAATGATGACAACTCATTTCATTCTCTGCTTGAAGCACATAATGCTGATGGTCAAACTGCCCTCCATCTAGCATGCAGACGGGGTAGTGCTGAACTCGTTGAGGCTATTTTAAAATATCGAGAAGCTAACGTGGATGTCCTTGACAAAGACGGGGATCCGCCACTTGTGTTTGCTCTTGCAGCTGGATCTCCAGAATGTGTTCGTGCTCTTCTTGGTAGATATGCTAATGTTAGATCTAGGTTGAGGGATGGGTTTGGTCCATCTGTTGCTCATGTCTGTGCATATCATGGTCAACCGGATTGCATGCGCGTAAGTTCTTTGACTGTCTTGTATCTGTTCTTTCACGGCAGTACCTTGTTCTTCCATGTCTGTGTGGTCATTTATCAAATAAATAAGAACGTAGGAAGATATTCAATAGATAGAGAAACTTGATGTACAAACATAGACGAGGTAGGATGGGTTTGGGTCTGGTAACTGGTCAAATTTCTCGACCTAAGAACTCTATTTTTGTCCTTTATCTAGATATAGTTTAACATGTTAAATTAAGATTTAAAAACAATATTATTACATTAATAATCAAAGTCTTTGAATGAAGTGACATAGGAAGTTGTATACTTGTATGCATAATCACTTTGGGTCAGTTTAAACCTGTTTGACCAATTTATTCTTTTCCACATTTAGCTAAATTTTTTAATATAACTTATTTGACCCATTTTGAGATAATATTATTTCTTCCAAAAATTTAGCTTAAAAAGGGAATGGCTATGTCGGCCAACATGCATTTAATGGATCAAATCCCTTTCAGCTAAATTTTTTTTGTTAAACTCTATATAACAGCCGTTCAAAAAAAAAACAAAAAAAACTGCAGACTGTTATGGTTAAAAAATGGAAGCAGACTGTTATGGTTAAAAAATGGAACTTCCATAACATACAGGCTAAAAGACCCAAACCGTAGATTTTTCCACTGTTCCTTGTTGATATGTTTATAAATGTAAGTGACAACAGGAGTTGCTATTAGCTGGTGCTGATCCAAATGCGGTTGATGATGAAGGTGAATCTGTACTGCATAGAGCGGTGACAAAGAAGTATACAGAGTGTGCTCTTGTTATATTGGAAAATGGGGGTTGTAAATCCATGGGTATTTCAAACTCAAAAAATCTAACGTAAGTACATATATTGTTTACATCTATTCTGAGAACTTAATCTCAATAAAAACAATCTGTCAAAAAGATTTATAATTGCATTAGATTTTGTAAATAGATGAGTGTTCATTGATAATATTAAACCTTCAATTTTGAGTTGTACCAATGGTCATGTGCACCTAATAAATTAGTTGTACCTTTGGATAGGCCTCTACACTTATGCGTGACAACATGGAATGTAGCTGTTGTTAAAAGATGGATTGAAGTTGCATCCTCTGAAGAAATTGCTGAAGCCATAGATGTAGCTAGTCCCGTGGGCACTGCTTTGAGTATGGCGGCTGCTTTAAAGAAAGACCATGAAGCCAGTAAGTTTTATCTCATATTCATATTAACAGGTTTATCTTAATGGTATCTTTACTTGATACTATTCCTTTCCAAATGATTGTTAATTACCTGATATATATGTATACATAAAGTAGACAGAAAGCAGCAAGAATTTATGTAATTTTTTGGCAGATGGTAGAGAACTTGTACAAATACTGCTTGGTGCTGGTGCGGATGCTACAGCACAGGACACTCAACGTGGACGGACAGCTCTACATACTGCTGCTATGACTAATGATGTTGAGTTAGTTAAGGTATGCCATATTGCCATTTAGCTTCTGTTAGAAGTAGCAGTTATGTATCATTTACCTATGAGGTCAGTTTGGGGTACATCTTATCTCTGATGGGTCAACATGTCAAACAGGTAACTTGTTATATAGAAAAGAAACTAGCATACGACGAAACAGATTTTTCTTATCATTGAGAAAGTATAACTTTTGCATCAAATTTGACGCTTAGTATTTATAGAAAAATTCTAATGTTAGGACAGCCGGTATTTCAAGTCAAGCGTACCCAACTCGATGAGTCTTTGACCTATTATCTGATCCTTGCCTGTTTGAAAGTAGATAAACTGGAATTAAATCTAACATGTAGCTGATTAGAAAAGTAGAAGAATCCATGAAGAAAATGATCCTTTTGAACGCTTCCAAAAAAAGTGTTATTAAATGTTAATTCGTATAAACAGATTATTCTTGATGCGGGAGTTGATGTGAATATAAGGAATGTACAAAATACCATTCCTTTACATGTGGCATTGGCGAGAGGGTCAAAGTCATGTGTTGGAATGCTTCTTTCTGCAGGAGCAAATTGTAACTTGCAGGTACCATTTACTTTCTTTCTCTATCAAGATGAAAATCACACAAAAACATATAGTTTCATACCTAGACTGTCAATGAAAGCTTCTATAACAGCACTATTCTTTGCGTCTAATTATGTTCATTCCCCTTGTCAATTGTCATACAAGAGGCTATTGAACTTAGTTTATTTACTGGCAAGATGGAATTCAAATTAAATATTTATTCTATTCTTTAACAGTAAATCATGGCATGTTGCTGTTCAAATGTCTGATTTATTTTGCATAATTATATATGCTATGCTTATAACCTGTGTGCTGCTTGCTTTTAACCTCTTTTTTAGGATGATGAAGGCAACAATGCTTTCCATATAGCTGCTGACACAGCAAAGATGATACGAGAAAATCTGGAGTGGATCATAGTTATGCTCAAGTATCCAGGTGCCGCTGTAGAAGTTAGAAATCACAGGTAACATTCACCTTCCAGAGTTTCCTTATCAATGAGTGTTAGAAGTAGAGGTGGTGACCACTTCAACCCATTGATGGGTTGATTTGGGTTATGTTACATCTCTACCTGGTCAAACTGGTAAAAAAAAGAAGCTCAAGAGGAAACTGGTAAAATGTGTTAAAAGGTACGTGTTCTTAACACATAAAAGTGTAAAACCTCCTAAATCGATTTTATCCAATTATTATGCTATTATTGAAATAAAATATTTTGTAACCTTATTTGACACAATCTTATGAGAAAGATATAAGGGAAAAATTTGGATGAAACGTTTCAAGTCAACCTACCTAATTTACCCCCACCACAATCGAAAGTAGATCTTTGATATTCTCCCGTATTTTGGGGTTTTTTGATTAATTTACATAATTAAACAATATGGTTATTTTCTTAATGTTGAAAAATACTATATGTATGTATTTGTGATGGGTGACAGTGGCATGACATTACGTGACTTTTTGGAGACTCTTCCCCGGGAGTGGATTTCAGAAGATCTGATGGAGGCCCTTGCAAACAAGGGTGTTCATTTGTTTCCTACAATGTTAGTGCATTTCTTCACAAATTTTTTTTCTAATCTAATTTTTGAATTGTTTCCTGTGTGATGACTTAATTTTTCGTTCCAAATTGTTGTTCAGATATCAAGTAGGTGATTGGGTGAAATTCAAAAGTACAATTGCCACTCCAACATACGGGTGGCAAGGTGCAACACATAAGAGTGTTGGTTTTGTTCAGAGTGTCCCAGACAAGGATAATCTCTTTGTATCTTTTTGTTCTGGCGAAGCTCGTGTTCTTGCCAACGAAGTGATAAAAGTCATTCCATTAGACAGGGGACAACATGTGCAACTCAAACCAGATGTTAGAGAGCCAAGGTTTGATTACAATTTTACAGCTTTAACATGATGTGGCCTTTTAGTTTTTATCTAAAGGTAGTTTTTTTTAAGGGCGTCATTTCGACCCCTTATATATGAGTATGATGTGATATGGGTATTTTCTGATGTGAAACGGGTTAAAAAGACTGACCAGATCAAACCGGGGACACTCATCTTAAGTCAAAATTATAATATAATGCATAATCATCATTGTAATAGTATTGTTTTTTGTAATCATAGAATCATTTATTTACTACCACCAAGGTGGCCTAGTGGTTAGGCATCTTGATGTCCTCAAAATAGGGCTTGAATTTCCCTAGGTAAACATCTTTGGAGAGGCCATGGAAAGGGTTTGGAAATGGTTACAGGGATATCGTTGTTAGGCCGCTTACATTTGAGTCAAAGACTTGCCCTACCCGGGTAACTTGAACAGAAAAACCTCCTCAAGTTATTATTAATTGTTTATATATGTTTTTTTTTCAAATGGACAAACAACCTATTTCCATGTGGCTCACGTCGTTTCATATAAATATGGATTGACAAGATTGATTAATGTAGTATATCTTCAAAACCCTTTAATTGAGGATTTAGTTGTAAAGCACACTCCGTTATTGAATGTATTTCCTATAGTTAATACATTCTTTGCAATCAACTTGCAATCTTGACAGGTTTGGTTGGCGTGGTCAATCACGAGAGAGTATTGGAACCGTACTTTGTGTTGATGATGATGGGATTCTGCGTGTCGGGTTTCCTGGGGCATCAAGAGGATGGAAGGCTGACCCTGCAGAAATGGAAAGGGTTGAAGAATTTAAAGTTGAAGATTGGGTCCGGGTCCGGCCAGCTCTTACTACAGCGAAGCATGGATTAGGGTCTGTCACACCAGGAAGCATTGGTATTGTATATTGTATTAGACCTGATAACAGTTTATTATTGGAGCTCAGCTATCTTCCAAATCCATGGCACTGTGAACCAGAGGAAGTTGAACCTGTCGAGCCATTTAGGGTAACAAAAAATTATGCTTGTTGGTATAATGTGTTTACTTATAACTGAATTAAGCTTTGAACTTATATTAATGTTGTCTACAGATTGGTGACCGTGTTTGTGTGAAGCGGTCAGTTGCAGAGCCCAGGTATGCTTGGGGTGGTGAGACACATCACAGTGTTGGAAGAATTATTGAGATAGAAAGTGATGGTCTTCTAATAATTGAAATTCCAAATCGTCCCATACCGTGGCAAGCTGATCCATCTGACATGGAAAAGGTGGAAGATTTCAAGGTAAATTTAACATCTTGTGGAGGGGACACTATCAGTTGGTCTGGCCAGTTGAGTTGAGGGGTCAAAATGGGTTTGGGTCAAAACTGTTACTTTTGGTGCAAATTGAAACAGGTCGGCGCAGGTTGCCCAAAACACTTGCTGTCCATAACCGTCAGTTAGTAGATGCTCTTAAATAGTTAAAGTTAAAGCATCAGTATGATCACAAAGATCATGTTATGTCAATGATAATGTTTATTTGTGACCAAAATGATTTAGGAGGTTTTATGCACTATAAATATACTTTGGGCAACTTT
The DNA here is from genome assembly GCA_034093135.1 of Erigeron breviscapus. Taxonomy (NCBI): domain Eukaryota; kingdom Viridiplantae; phylum Streptophyta; class Magnoliopsida; order Asterales; family Asteraceae; genus Erigeron; species Erigeron breviscapus. Next base: position 49,053,086 of record CM067175.1, on the reverse strand, counting down.
TGACCTTTTTGAGACATTTTTTTTTTTGAGCCATTATTTTTGTTTTCCCTTTAGAGATAGAACATAACCCATTCAGAAGTGTGTCGAAATTGCTAGCTGTAGATTGCTCGAATACCTTATGGGCTAGCTTTTATTTGACAATTTTTGGGACATGGCAGGTTGGGGATTGGGTCAGAGTCAAGGCTTCTGTGTCCTCAAAATATGGCTGGGAGGACATCACAAGGAACAGCATTGGATTGATTCACAGTTTAGAGGATGATGGCCCCCCCCCCCCCCCCCCCCCCCCCCCCCCCCCCCCCCCCCCCCCCCCCCCCCCCCCCCCCCCCCCCCCCCCCCCCCCCCCCCCCCCCCCCCCCCCCCCCCCCCCCCCCCCCCCCCCCCCCCCCCCCCCCCCCCCCCCCCCCCCCCCCCCCCCCCCCCCCCCCCCCCCCCCCCCCCCCCCCCCCCCCCCCCCCCCCCCCCCCCCCCCCCCCCCCCCCCCCCCCCCCCCCCCCCCCCCCCCCCCCCCCCCCCCCCCCCCCCCCCCCCCCCCCCCCCCCCCCCCCCCCCCCCCCCCCCCCCCCCCCCCCCCCCCCCCCCCCCCCCCCCCCCCCCCCCCCCCCCCCCCCCCCCCCCCCCCCCCCCCCCCCCCCCCCCCCCCCCCCCCCCCCCCCCCCCCCCCCCCCCCCCCCCCCCCCCCCCCCCCCCCCCCCCCCCCCCCCCCCCCCCCCCCCCCCCCCCCCCCCCCCCCCCCCCCCCCCCCCCCCCCCCCCCCCCCCCCCCCCCCCCCCCCCCCCCCCCCCCCCCCCCCCCCCCCCCCCCCCCCCCCCCCCCCCCCCCCCCCCCCCCCCCCCCCCCCCCCCCCCCCCCCCCCCCCCCCCCCCCCCCCCCCCCCCCCCCCCCCCCCCCCCCCCCCCCCCCCCCCCCCCCCCCCCCCCCCCCCCCCCCCCCCCCCCCCCCCCCCCCCCCCCCCCCCCCCCCCCCCCCCCCCCCCCCCCCCCCCCCCCCCCCCCCCCCCCCCCCCCCCCCCCCCCCCCCCCCCCCCCCCCCCCCCCCCCCCCCCCCCCCCCCCCCCCCCCCCCCCCCCCCCCCCCCCCCCCCCCCCCCCCCCCCCCCCCCCCCCCCCCCCCCCCCCCCCCCCCCCCCCCCCCCCCCCCCCCCCCCCCCCCCCCCCCCCCCCCCCCCCCCCCCCCCCCCCCCCCCCCCCCCCCCCCCCCCCCCCCCCCCCCCCCCCCCCCCCCCCCCCCCCCCCCCCCCCCCCCCCCCCCCCCCCCCCCCCCCCCCCCCCCCCCCCCCCCCCCCCCCCCCCCCCCCCCCCCCCCCCCCCCCCCCCCCCCCCCCCCCCCCCCCCCCCCCCCCCCCCCCCCCCCCCCCCCCCCCCCCCCCCCCCCCCCCCCCCCCCCCCCCCCCCCCCCCCCCCCCCCCCCCCCCCCCCCCCCCCCCCCCCCCCCCCCCCCCCCCCCCCCCCCCCCCCCCCCCCCCCCCCCCCCCCCCCCCCCCCCCCCCCCCCCCCCCCCCCCCCCCCCCCCCCCCCCCCCCCCCCCCCCCCCCCCCCCCCCCCCCCCCCCCCCCCCCCCCCCCCCCCCCCCCCCCCCCCCCCCCCCCCCCCCCCCCCCCCCCCCCCCCCCCCCCCCCCCCCCCCCCCCCCCCCCCCCCCCCCCCCCCCCCCCCCCCCCCCCCCCCCCCCCCCCCCCCCCCCCCCCCCCCCCCCCCCCCCCCCCCCCCCCCCCCCCCCCCCCCCCCCCCCCCCCCCCCCCCCCCCCCCCCCCCCCCCCCCCCCCCCCCCCCCCCCCCCCCCCCCCCCCCCCCCCCCCCCCCCCCCCCCCCCCCCCCCCCCCCCCCCCCCCCCCCCCCCCCCCCCCCCCCCCCCCCCCCCCCCCCCCCCCCCCCCCCCCCCCCCCCCCCCCCCCCCCCCCCCCCCCCCCCCCCCCCCCCCCCCCCCCCCCCCCCCCCCCTTTTGAAACCCATATAACCAGTTACCGATTCCCCCATTTTGTCACTTCCAGTGAATGCAATCATATGTTTTGTTTTATTGCTATATATATATATTCATATAATAATAATTGTAGTTTGCCCTTCCTAAGCTTTACAAACATTAGACAATCGATTGTCATAGAATATAGCATCCAGTTTTAATACTTTATTCGCCCTAAACTCCTCTTTATGTTTCTAAATGAATGGTGGTTCTAATTTTTCTTTTAGGCTAAAGTGGCTGGAAGGCACAGCTTGTGGAAAGTTTCTCCTGGTGATGCAGAAGTGCTTTCAGGGTTTGAAGTAGGTGATTGGGTTCGTTCGAAACCGAGTGTAGGCACTAGACCAAGTTATGATTGGTATAGTATTGGAAAAGAAAGTTTAGCAGTTGTCCATAGTGTACAAGATACTGGTTATTTGGAATTAGCATGCTGTTTCCGTAAAGGTAAATGGATGACTCACCACACAGACATCGAGAAAGTTTTTGGCTTTAAAATTGGTCAGCACGTGAGATTCCGGGCAGGTCTAGTGGAGCCAAGATGGGGTTGGAGAGGTGCCCAACCTGATTCCCGGGGTGTTATAATCAGTGTGAATTCTGATGGTGAAGTACGGGTTTTGTTTTTTGGTTTATCAGGTTTGTGGAGAGGAGATCCTGCAGATTTAGAGATAGAACTGACATTTGAAGTGGGAGAATGGGTCCAAATGACGGATAGTTCAGGTGTTTGGAAATCAGTTGGGCCAGGTAGCATTGGAGTTGTTCAGGGTGTTGTTTATGAAGATGATAAATGGGATGGAAATATTTCTGTTGGTTTCTGTGGAGAACAGGAACAATGGGTCGGGCCAAGCACCCACCTTGTAAAAGTCAACAAGCTCATGAACGGTCAACGTGTGCGTGTCAAATCTTCAGTGACCCAACCCAGGTTTGGGTGGTCAGGTCATAGTCATTCAAGTATCGGTGTCATTTCAGCCATCGATGCTGATGGGAAATTAAGAATATACACACCCGCCGGCTCAAAGTCATGGATGCTTGACCCATTTGAAGTGGAGGTGGTGGAGGAAGAGGAACTCCATATAGGAGATTGGGTCCGGGTCAAACCATCGATCTTAAACCCGACTCACCATTGGGGAGACGTTACTCATTCAAGCATAGGAGTGGTACACCGCATTGAAGAAGGTGATCTTTGGGTAGCGTTTTGTTTCATGGAAAGATTATGGCTTTGCAAGACTTGGGAAATGGAAAGAATCCGACCATTTATAGTAGGTGATAAGGTTAAAATAAAAAAGGGTTTGGTTAGCCCGAGGTGGGGTTGGGGCATGGAGACACACGCAAGCAAAGGTCAAGTCGTGGGGGTAGATGCAAATGGAAAATTGAGGATCAAGTTCCAATGGAGAGAAGGAAAGCCATGGATCGGTGATCCCGCTGATATTGAGCTTGATGAAATTGAAAACACGTCACCTCATTCATAAAAACCAAGCATCTGGGCCGAATTTTGTAGGTTCTGGGTGATTGAATACAACTAATGTGGATAGAAAAGAGCTGGACCGGTTTTGCGCGGGGCCAAGCGCCCAAGCGACTAGAGACCTTGAAAATGCAGACAGCTAAGAGAGAGGTAATCTATTTAGGTATATAGTGTCTACATTTGATTGCTGTTTAATTTTTATTATACAGAGGAATAGCACCATTTCATCTTTTTTGTCCCTAGAAGTAGACTTTTTGTGGTTAACTTTTCTGTACAACTCATATTATTTCTTGTTCATATGTTATTGATATACACCCTTTTTTGTGCTTTCTACTATATTATATGTGTGGGTTTACTTGCTTTTTCATCAAATCAAAACGTCTCCTATGAGTTTCACTTGCTGTAAAATTTTTACCATAACTTCAGTATCTACTTCAAGGCTCATTTCTATTAGTGTTTCGGAATTCGTAAAAGGTACCCCGTCTGGAATACCATTTATTAATCTGGTACCCCCGTTATTATTATTTTGATAAAGTTGATCAATTTATTTTATATTAATTTAGTCCCCATAAATGTGGGATATTTACAGGCAGCACTGCTTTTTCACATAAATTTAGCCCACATAACATTGCAAATTTGAAATGATCATGTTCTCCGCTCAATCCACAATAAGCCAATGTGCTTGTGCGAGAATGTTTGGAATGTAAACCTTTGAAGTTTGAATGAAGCTGTTATGGTCGTTCCATGATGTCTGTCCCATTTGTATTTGTATTTTTTACGCATAATGACTGGGCAGAAGAAAGTGATGCAGCCAGAGAAAGGTTTTTAGTTTCCGGATCTGATTATTTGACCTTGGTGTCACAAGCATGAAAAGCTAACAAATAGAACGGAGGTTGGTGCCAAAGTCAATTGACAAAGACCTGTGTCTATCAATGTGAAGGTCATAAGTTTTATTTTTGGCATAAGCCTTTTTGTGGTTATGGAGGTTCACCTGCTATGACTTTAGGCTCGCCCTAGGATTATTCTACTCGCAAAGGGAATAAGATCACCAAAACTCGTAAGAGAGGGAAAAAAAAAAGAGAAAGAGAAAGGACCATGAAAGACGTGAAGTGTGGACAGTGGATCCCAAAAACACTCAAAAATCTACTTAAGCTTATTTCACTTGAACAATAGGGTTTCAAGTAATTTGCCATTTTTATTAAAATTCATATGATTTGTTTGGGTTTATTAAGTTTACTGATATAATAAAGTAAAATTCTAATTTCAAGTGAATGATATGAAAAAGAAACATCTGCATGTAATCTTTTTCTATTCTTTTATCTTGTCTCTACCTTGTTTTCAAACTTTTTAAAATCACTCCATTTATTCAACTGTTTTTGAGAAAACCTCAAATGCAATCTATATCTTGTAAGAAAACAACGTTTGATGTTTTGGTTTTAGATTTTCAAAAATACAATGTTTCAGATCGATTTTAGCGCAAGGACCATCTATATGTAAACCTTTTGCAAAGCAGAAAGATTAGTTTTGTAACTCAATCTGAATTCTTGTCTTAAAACTTAAAATTTGAAGTATAATATATTAATTATTGTGTCTTTAAACATATATAGTTAAATGGAAAAAAAAAATATCAATAACCTATCATCTTTTACCAACACAGGCCATCATAAAAAAGATGTGATCCCGTCAATCTACTATCTTTGCTATGATCAATTGTTGGCATTGTATGAATTTTAAAAAATAAAAATAAAAATAGAATACATTTGTTCCATGTTAAAAAGATATCAGATTTCAACTCAAGGGACCTAAAATACCAATACATTAAACTCATGTATCAAAGATATATATTGTTGTTAAAAAGTATGCTTGTAATCTTATTCTTGCTTAATCTTGTTCATGTTCTTATTGTATGATTAGATTGTGTGCAGGCTGTGTGTGCAAGCTGTGTGTGGATTTGGTGCTTTGTTAATGTAAGCTGCTTTATATAGAAGATGGACTTAGAGTGTTCAAGACATGAGGTTCAGGGACTGAAGTTGTTCATTCTGAAAGATAAGAAATATAGGGACTAGTTTGTAATTAGCTTATAGTCTCTTTGTATAAATAGGATGTTATAACCCGATTAGGGTTCATAACCCTATAATTCTCTTGTTCAGTTTTCAAAAAAAAAAAAAAAAAAAAAAAAAAAAAATCAACTCAAGGGACCTAAAATACCAATACATTAAACTCATGTATCAAACGATATATATTGTCCAAAAATCACTAAGGTCTTACGGAACTACCGTCCATTACCAAAAGTGGCTTCAAACCCATCAATCATTATCCAACCCGGTTGCTTCCATAGTCTGGATTACGTGTCGTTTATTTTGACCAGTCAAAACTATGACAATCCTATTTTCCACACCAATATAGACAGTTACACACAATATATGTTGTATAGGCCTGGCAAAATGGGTGGGTTTGGGTAACGGGTCTATACGGGTGCGGGTCAAAGCGGGTCATTTTAGGAAAGCGGTCAAGCGGGTGCAAGTCTATGCGGGTCGGGTGTGGGTTGGTGCGGGTCAACCCACATTTTTTTTTATATATTCTTGTTAGTTTCGTAGCATCAGTTCCAGACAACCGCTCAAGTTCAAGTAATTCTGTCCTAGGTGGCATTTGAATGACCTGCCATTTCGCGCGCAGAAGATGATGCCTCATTTTCGTACCGGCCAATCGGCCATCATATTAGCAAATAAACGTATTCCTAAGCTTAATGCGCGAAAACAATAAGAAATTAGCTCAATAATAAAATCCCAAGACTAACACCACCACAAGGACTTCTGTCCAGCCTTTTATTAATGGACCAAAACCTCTTAGCATTATTTTTAATGGATATATAAACATCTCAATAACATATCGCATTTAAGTTGTTACAATGTGTCTTTAAACAACAAAGATGATGATATTTAACTTCCAAAGATGCTGCTATGGACAAAATTGATAATCGCTTAACTGTCATAAAGTAACATAGAGAAACTTTAAACATTAGATTAGCTTATACTATGTATAATGGAAGATTAAAAAAAAAAGTAAAACCTTTCATGAAAAACAAATATATGAACGACTATAGGTCTAAATTTAGAAATTAATAATAATAGTAATAACGATAGAAATATATGATTAATTAATTATAAATATAATATAAATTGTAATCCAGTCAACTCAATTGTATAAACCCAAACTCTAAACTAAATCAACAATAAATATAAAAGCAAAGAAAAAAAAGCATTAATTTATTTAAATACATTAAAAATCCTACATATAAATTAGTTAAACTCAAAATTCAAAAAATACAATTGAATTACAGCAACAAAAATGCAACAGTACGGCAACAATAATTATGAATTAAATGACATATAGTTGGAGAAAAGAACTTTGAAACTTTATTCCTGTGTGGTGGTAATTAATTGAAGGATTAGGATCCTCTAAAGTTCAAACTTCATAGGTGAAGTTGGAGTAACTTCACCTATGAAGTTTTTAGAGAATCTAAATCCAAGAGATATATAATTGGGAAAAGGAACAAACCCGCTCGACCCGCAATGGTTACCCGCTGGACCTGTTTGTGTTCAGTTAGGCATGTTGCACTTACCGACTTAAACCCGTTTCTTTATTTTCACTAGCCCAAATTGATCCAATAAAAAAATAGGACTCAGATTGTGGAGTGCCTAGTGGAAACTGGGGTGGATTGGACCAGATTTCATTAACACAAGTAGAAATCGGGTACTACTTGTGGCATGGGATTGAGGTGGACTTCACTGAGATACTTTTCTCTCAGTTGGTAACAAAATTAAAAGGGAAAAGAAGTCCACATATCTCATTTCCCAGATTTCTGAGCATTTGCTTCATGAACATGCTTGGAGATGAGTATCACATGGAGGGGCTTGAATCTTCAGCAACGGAGTTCTGCAGGGATCTATCAAAGCTATCTACTTCAGATCCAGAACCAGAACTCTCCGCTGCAATGCTTCAGGTAATTAATAAAACTGAAACAGCACGACCGACTGGCTCAGAAAGGTCACCAAGCGGGTCGCAAAAGAATGCGAGACCCATTGGTGCATCTGGTGGTCAAATGTTGAAGTTGTTTAAAACCCCAGCAACTTCATCTACCCAACCACCAATTCCCTCCTCCACTGACCAACCTGAGGATCTCCCAAAAGATCCCTCAGGATCTCCAAAGGGCTTATTAAAACATCGTAAATATAAGCCGTCCTCACATCCCAAGGACATTAGTACCGAAGCAAACCCCTCTGGATCTTCCCAACAAGAACCAGAGGAATCGAGTCCAAATGGAAACCCACAAGCAGCCATCTCCAAAACTTCTTTAGGAGGAGATGGTGAAGATAATACTAGTGTGCCAGCCCAGCACACATTAGAGTCCGTGTCTGCACGCGCACCCCCTGAAACTTCACAAATCTCACACTCTACTGCAGCACGAATTGATGAAGTCTTTGGTGTGACACCACCTGAGACTGAGATTCCAGACTCTACGGCCGATGAAGTGATTCTTGATGATGGTACGAGAATCATTAAGGCAACCCCTGTGTCTACTGTCTCTGGCGATGAAGCTATGGCTGAGCCAACCCATAAATCTGGTGACGATGCATCTGCAGCAGCAGTTGTTGAACCAGAAGCTGGTTCAGGTACCAGTGATCTGAACCAGGGCATATCTGATCGAACTGCAGTTTCGATTGACCTCTGGGATGAAGATGAGCCAACTCAAGGGAATCTTGATTTCTTTTCTGATTTTGAGTTTGATGAGGGCTTACTGGAGGAGAATCAGTCTTCTGATTCTGAGCCAACCTTCAGCCTCACAAACGTCCCTCCTCCCCCAGAAATCCAAAATATACTTGTTGAACAACCATATCGCCAACCCGAAACTTCTCATGAACATCCATATTTTCCACCTGGCTCTACACCTGCCTATGTCACTTCACCTCGTTTTCAACCACAACTCCAACACTTACACCCACAACTTCATCTACCCAACCACCAATTCCCTCCTCCACTGACCAACCTGAGGATCTCCCAAAAGATCCCTCAGGATCTCCAAAGGGCTTATTAAAAACATCGTAAATATAAGCCGTCCTCACATCCCAAGGACATTAGTACCGAAGCAAACCCCTCTGGATCTTCCCAACAAGAACCAGAGGAATCGAGTCCAAATGGAAACCCACAAGCAGCCATCTCCAAAACTTCTTTAGGAGGAGATGGTGAAGATAATACTAGTGTGCCAGCCCAGCACACATTAGAGTCCGTGTCTGCACGCGCACCCCCTGAAACTTCACAAATCTCACACTCTACTGCAGCACGAATTGATGAAGTCTTTGGTGTGACACCACCTGAGACTGAGATTCCAGACTCTACGGCCGATGAAGTGATTCTTGATGATGGTACGAGAATCATTAAGGCAACCCCTGTGTCTACTGTCTCTGGCGATGAAGCTATGGCTGAGCCAACCCATAAATCTGGTGACGATGCATCTGCAGCAGCAGTTGTTGAACCAGAAGCTGGTTCAGGTACCAGTGATCTGAACCAGGGCATATCTGATCGAACTGCAGTTTCGATTGACCTCTGGGATGAAGATGAGCCAACTCAAGGGAATCTTGATTTCTTTTCTGATTTTGAGTTTGATGAGGGCTTACTGGAGGAGAATCAGTCTTCTGATTCTGAGCCAACCTTCAGCCTCACAAACGTCCCTCCTCCCCCAGAAATCCAAAATATACTTGTTGAACAACCATATCGCCAACCCGAAACTTCTCATGAACATCCATATTTTCCACCTGGCTCTACACCTGCCTATGTCACTTCACCTCGTTTTCAACCACAACTCCAACACTTACACCCACAAATTCACCAAGTACCAAGGCCCATCAATTATGATGATCAAACTGAGAAAGAGACTCTGAACCTTAACTCGTCATTCAGGTTAAGGGCTCAGTTCTCTACAATGGCAAAGGGCATTTCTGATTGCCTTCTGCAGCAGAGTTGGGAACCTCTGAAGGCCATGCAAACGGCAATTCATTTATATGCTAAGATGCCTTCTGAGGTCCCCAAATGGGGAAATGTGCCTATTGGTTTGCTCTCAAGTACTCAAGAATTAATAAAGGCAACCAAGAAGCAAGCTGAGGTACAATCTGGTGGTGCCTCAGTTCAGGGGGAACAAAGAAAAACTGAAGTGCAGCCGTCTGAACCAGAAACGAAAGATAAGGGCAAGGCCCAGATGGTGGAAGAATCCAAGTCCCAAGGGTCTAAAGGTTCTGGTTTGGTTGTTGGTGAGAATGTTAATGAACATGGTTACCCCTTACACAATCTTGATGCAGATGGAAAGAAATTAGTGGCTCTGCAGAAGCAAGTCTCTAATCAGTTTATCATGTGGAGGGAAAACAAGGAAAGAGAAAGGGCACAACATCTTTCGATGGGAACCCTTGATCATGTAGATGCTGCAGCTCTTGGTCTTTCACTGGAAAGATATCAGAAAATCAAAAATGATCCAAGAGTGCAGAAAGCAGTAATTGATATGCTTGAATATGAGTGTGGGATGATGTATTCACCTCTGAAACAAAAGCTGGAAAGTCTCACCTTCAAGTTGTCTATTGAAGACTTGAAGAAAAATAGAATGAATGAGATGGAGTCGAAAAAGAAAGAGATTCTAGCTGAAGTTTCCAAGGTTGAAAGGCAATTGTTAAGGCCACCCACGAAACCCAAAGTGACTGGACCAAGGTCTTCAAGAAAGAACATTCGTGATGCTGACCTTTCTACCTTCAAGCCAATGTCTGATGATGCTACTGAGATCGAAAGGAAACATGAAAAGGATCAGTATGAGCATTATATGAAGCATCGATCCCATCCAGCTAAAATAACTGACATAGAAGTAACAAAAGCTAATGGATTGAAGCTCTTCGATTTGGTTGTTAAAAGAGAAGGAAGGGCAGCTGAATAATACAATCAGGTTTCAGTGCACGAATTTGGGATTTCTGAGCATAGAGAGATGATCCAGATTCTGAGGGGGAAGCCAAAATCTGCTCTGATTGGTGCATGGTTATCAAGAATACAACAAAAAATGCAAGCTAAGGTAGAGATTGAAGGCAGATTATTTGGAAAGAAGGATCATTCTCCACTGAAAAGAAAAGCTACTGAAGCACCTTCTGGTTCGAGGCCTGCGAAGAAGTAGTTTTCTTTTCAGTTTATCATTTACTTGTATAAATATTTGCAAATGTAACAAACACTTCAGTTTGTATATATATGTTACATTTTGTAGCTAACAAGTAGATGATAGGTTTAAGTTAGAAAAATCACAAGTAAAATTCTGAGACATCAATGATCTATAAGATGTACTTAGAAAATTTTTACAACTTAAACAAAAACTTGCATTTCAGACTTACAAACATGTATAGATAGAAGTCTGAGATGCATGCACTATTTCAGAACAAATAAGGGGAATTTGTTAGGTCGAAAATCGACCAAGTATAATATTGATAGTCCATAGTAGATGTATGTATAGGTACAGAAAATACCTATAAGATGTGATAGTCCATAGTGATGTATGTATAGGTACAGAAAATACCTATAAGATGTGATAGTCCTAGGTGTATGTATAGGTACAGAAAATACCTATAAGATGTGATAGTCCATAGTGATGTATGTATAGGTACAGAAAATACCTATAAGATGTGATAGTCCATAGTGTGTATGTATAGGTACAGAAAATACCTATAAGATGTGATAGTCCATAGTGATGTATGTATAGGTACAGAAAATACCTATAAGATGTGATAGTCCATAGTGATGTATGTATAGGTACAGAAAATACCTATAAGATGTGATAGTCCATAGTGATGTATGTATAGGTACAGAAAATACCTATAAGATGTGATAGTCCATAGTGATGTATGTATAGGTACAGAAAATACCTATAAGATGTGATAGTCCATAGTGATGTATGTATAGGTACAGAAAATACCTATAAGATGTGATAGTCCATAGTGATGTATGTATAGGTACAGAAAATACCTATAAGATGTGATAGTCCATAGTGATGTATGTATAGGTACAGAAAATACCTATAAGATGTGATAGTCCATAGTGATGTATGTATAGGTACAGAAAATACCTATAAGATGTGATAGTCCTAGGTGTATGTATAGGTACAGAAAATACCTATAAGATGTGATAGTCCATAGTGTGTATGTATAGGTACAGAAAATACCTATAAGATGTGATAGTCCATAGTGTGTATGTATAGGTACAGAAAATACCTATAAGATGTGATAGTCCATAGTGATGTATGTATAGGTACAGAAAATACCTATAAGATGTGATAGTCCATAGTGATGTATGTATAGGTACAGAAAATACCTATAAGATGTGATAGTCCATAGTGATGTATGTATAGGTACAGAAAATACCTATAAGATGTGATAGTCCATAGTGATGTATGTATAGGTACAGAAAATACCTATAAGATGTGATAGTCCATAGTGATGTATGTATAGGTACAGAAAATACCTATAAGATGTGATAGTCCATAGTGATGTATGTATAGGTACAGAAAATACCTATAAGATGTGATAGTGGTAAAAGGCCTAAGAAAATGAATATGAAGGTAGAATAGTAAGTTTATGTAAGATGATATATTAAAATTTAAAAGAAGTATGACTTTAAAATATGATGATGTTTATATGATAACGGTAATAAAAGAAAATAGTTATCAATTTTAAAAATTCATCATTTAACCATAAATTTGACAAAAGTTGTCAAGTAGTTAAGTCTTAGAAAGATGAAAGATAAAGGAGATATTTAGAAAATACTTTTACATGGAGTCATTAGAAAGGGATGCAAAATGGTTGAGTTTATTACGTTTAAGGATCCTCTCTGATATTAAAATAAAGTTGAATTACATAGAGTAGGATGGACAAATGACTCAAATGATAGTGTATAACTAAAAGAGGTGAGACGACTAAGTTGTAGCATAATTATAGAGGATGGAATAATTGGAAAATTTAGAAAGTTGAGAGTATTTATATGTTAACTAGTATGTATATATATTGTGTATACAAGGAGAATTGTTGGAGAAGACTCATAAGGTATGCGATAAGAATGGGGATTTAGTTTATACATTGATTAATATATTGATATGTAGTTAACATGGTTATCTTAAACAACATTAGTTGAAGATGTCAAGCTAACTCAATTCTCAAATAAAAGCTAAATGATTAATTCTTAAACGAAGGTAAAATAAGTGGAAAGAAAGTGAAATTTGCATTGATATCGAAGGATAAATTAACGTAAATAAATGCCTATAAATGCTTATAGTGGAAATAGTAGAGAGGTAGAGGATGAAGACAGTGAAAATGATTATAATTACGTCAAAATATAATGTTGATGAAAAGAAAGGAGGAAAGAGGATTAATTGAGTCGTTAAAGATCGAAAATGTCAATAAGCAAAGGAATATGTTTAAATGAAGGCTAAGAAGTAAGAGGATTATGAAATAGTAAAGGAAAGTGGGTTGGTTATGAACTGTTGATAGAAATACAAGGTCAAGTAAAATGAATGGATGTAAATGTAAAAATTTCATAATCTTTGAAACCAATTAAGTTAAGAAAGACGTTTTACAATGATAAAGTTGAAAGGCCAAAAAGGCTAGTTAATAGACAAAGATAAAATTCGCTTTTAATTGATAAAAACGATTTTAGAATGAAAGTCGACAAGAGTTTGCAAAACGTTGACGCAAAGTAAATAGTTAAGATGGCAAGTAAAGTGTAAATATATTATTAACATATTGGATGGATGGAATTAGTATCTATGTTGGAAGGTGGATCATTTTATATGTTAAGATATAAGTATAGTTGTTGCAATATGAAGTTGTTTAGTCAGCGAGTTACCTTTGACCAATATAATACATGAATGTGAGATAGAATTCTTTAGTAAGTAAAGATAAGAGGTTAATGTTTTACACTAATGAAATATAAAAAAGTGGATGATGAGAAAATTTATATAAAGACTAGTAAGAAGTAAGAAAGTTGATAAACATGAAATAGATGAGAATTAAAGCGTAAAGTATTAGTGTTGAAAACTATATATAATTAGGATTGAATAATAAATGAAACGTTATATGTGTGAGAAAAAAAGTGGAGGAGGACCTATAAGGACAATGAAAAGATATTAATATAGTGAAAAATATAAGTAATGAATATAAAAGCTTGAAAGTGGTCGTACTTGAATCATGGATTTAATAGTAATGGAGAATGATATGTAATTCCTGATATTTTCATATTTCTATAAGACGAGTATGAGGTTAGCACTTTTAATTTTGTCAAAACAAGTAAAAAATTCATTGTTTTAGCTGTTAGATGAAAAAGAAAAATATTAAGTATGCCTAACAGTATCATGAGATAGAAATTGATTAAGCTATGAACTAAGTAGAAACAAACAAAAAGTGGTGGTTAATAAATAAATTCGTTAATAAAAAGAGGTTTTATACTAAGAAGTTGAGTATAGATGAATTCACTATTAAGGTGAAACTTATATTTATTGTAATCATAAACGTGCTGAAAGCAGTAAATCGTCATATATAGTAGAGACCATATTATTTTAAAAGTTAAATGTTTTAAGTATTGAGTATTATATTTAAAAGTGGTGGATTTTTAATGGATGAGACTAGAAGGGGTAGAGGTGTAAATACCATTTAACTAATTAAAACACACACTTAATTATCTATATACATATATTATACGTACACACACACATACCACACGGACACTCTTCAAAACTTCCGGAGAAAAGAAGAAAGAAAGATCGAGAAGGAGGGAGAGAGCGAGACAGAGAGAGACCGAGAGAGAAAAAAAGGAGAGAACGAAGAAAAAATGAAGGAGAAAGACAACTCTAACCCTAATTCATAAGTTTATGGTATTCCATATCAATTTAAGGTAAAATTCATTGATTTTAATTCTTGAACCTAACTAATGATTATAAAAGTAATAAAAGAAAAGGGTTTGAGATGATGATGGTGATTATATAAAGAGAAAATTACAAATTTGGTCCCTTAAGTTGGCAGGATTTTCAGTTATTGCCCTTAAGTGAATTAATTACAGAAAAAACCCTGAAGTTGGTCAATTTTTTCACTTTTCACTCCGTGACTAACAACCGTCTATTAGGTTCGTTAAGTGAGGGGCAGATTCATCATTTCACCATGATCCTTTCTTCCTCTTCTTCCAAACTCAAACACAAACCCAGATTCGTCAGGTTTTGCAGAAAACGAAATGTCAACTGAAATCACGGCAACCGGAAATTTGAAAATCACGCCGGAAAAAATTAAAATCTAGATTTATCTCTTGTTTCTTCTAATCAGAACACGAAACATGTTGCAATCGACTCATAAATCAATCGCGCACAAACCCTAGCCAAAATGAGTGATGTGTCTCAATATATACATATTTCCCACATCTTATTTGGACGTTTTAGACACGTTTGATAGTCGTTTATACATGTTTTGTGGTGCTTTATGGTATTTGCTAGTGATTTCAGGTCTACAGCAGGTACATCGCTCATAATTGGTAGAAAATAGCTTAAGAATGGTCCATATGCACTAACGATGAAGAACGAAGCTGAAATTCCAAAAATCTGACAGAATTCGCGGCGCGACCAAGTAGCCTCGCAGCGCGATACAACACAAAACTTCACTCGCGGCGCGATCATGGTATCTCGCGACGCGACAAAAGTCCCTGGATTGAAATGCTCCAACTTTGGCACACCTCGCGGCGCGACTCTGCGCTGGTCTGACAGATTTCTCTCTCCTGGGGTATAAATACCAAACCCCATTCAACCCTAAACCTAATCTTGGACATTCCAACCTCCACACTCTTTCTCTAGCCGATTTTAAGGGTTTTTCAAGGGTTTTTCATCATCAAAACTATTGGGAAGACTTGAAGATTAATTTTGGCTCTTGATTAGTGATTGTAGCTCGGTTGTAACCTCGATTTGGATTATTACTTCATATTTGGTACACTATCTTCTCCTTTTTACTTGAATCTATAGTTATTTTCATTATGAGTAGCTAAATCTCTATACATCTATGAAGATGAAGTGAAACAGTTAGTTATGGTTGCATAATATTTTGAACTCAAGTTGGTTTTACTTAACATTTTGTCAAGATCTTAATGAAGTGATTTCTTCTACTTAAACTTGTGTTCTTGGTGATATTTGTGTTCTTCGGTAGTGGTACTAGTTGAATGCAAGTATTATTTTAGTTGTTTGTCTATGAATAACTCTTACTAAGTCATGGTATGATAGTAAAGAATACAAGTCTAATAGAAATTACTTTGTTAAGTGGATTTAACGGTTAGTGGTACCACGTTTCTTTCACAAAGATAAAAATTGTTATTTAAATAATCAAACAAACTAGTTAGTTCGAGGAATTGTAATAGGGTTGGTGGTACCACTTGTTGCAAGAAATTGGATTGAGTAGGTGGTTGAGTCGATTTTACAAACGGAGTGCACCCGGTTGTGTTTTTGTCTTGTCACGATTATTATTATCAACACATATGAATTTTGAGCTTAACCCATATGCAACCTAGACTTTTTGCGTAGCGGATTCGACATAGATGGCTTTTTAATTATTTGTTTACAACTCAAATCTTTTCGCGTACTCTCGATTGACACCGGTTGAGTACTTTATTTTACTTGTTGGTTACATAGTTTTCAGAATCGCAAAGTGACAATCCGGTCACACCAAACCTTTTACATGTTTCACATTTTTACAACCTTTAGTACAACAATCAGTCCTTGTGTTCGATCCTGGTCTTGCCAGTTAGCTACATTACATACGAACGGGTACACTGCCCGTAAGTGTGTTGTAGTCAGTTAGCGGTAGATCTTGTTATAAATTATAAACTTGATTTCACACATCAAGTTTTTGGCGCCGCTGCCGGGGAGTGATCTTAAGTACTTTTGGTTGAGATTCTGTGAATCGATCCTTTTTCGTGCTTTGCACGGAGAAGTTACTTGCTTTATCCTGCTTTGAATGTGAGATAGAATTCTTTAGTAAGTAAAGATAAGAGGTTAATGTTTTACACTAATGAAATATAAAAAAGTGGATGATGAGAAAATTTATATAAAGACTAGTAAGAAGTAAGAAAGTTGATAAACATGAAATAGATTAGAATTAAAGCGTAAAGTATTAGTGTTGAAAACTATATATAATTAGGATTGAATAATAAATGAAACGTTGTATGTGTGAGGAAAAAAAAAGAGACAAGATGTTGAAAGATTAGATAAGAAACAAAATGTAAGAGTACTTAGAAGTTGATAAGTGAAATAAGTTGAAAGACAAGTAGAAATATATTATTAAAGAATTAGAAAGAAAAAAAAGTTCTAGTTTAAGTGGAGGAGGACCTATAAGGACAATGAAAAGATATTAATACAAGTAATGAATATAAAAGCTTGAAAGTGGTCGTATTTGAATCATGGATTTAATAGTAATGGAGAATGATATGTAATTCCTGATATTTTCATATTTCTATTAGACGAGTATGAGGTTAGCACTTTTAATTTTGTCAAAACAAGTAAAAAATTCATTGTTTTATCTGTTAGATGAAAAAGAAAAATATTAAGTATGCCTAGCAGTATCATGAGATAGAAATTGATTAAGCTATGAACTAAGTAGAAACAAACAAAAAGTGGTGGTTAATAAATAAATTCGTTAATAAAAAGAGGTTTTATACTAAGAAGTTGAGTATAGATGAATTCACTATTAAGGTGAAACTTATATTTATTGTAATCATAAACGTGCTGAAAGCAGTAAATCGTCATATATCGGTATAAAATGACTTAAAATAGACATAAGTATATAACTAAATTAGATGGTTATAGCATCAAGGATGGTTAAAATGAAGTGTATCGTTACATAGAGCCTCGAATGTATAAGTGATTATGTAGTTAAGTAATGAATCACTCATACTAGATGATCATTTCAACAAGTAGAGTTTAAAGTTGATGAATACTAAGACAAATAGAGTTGCGATAAGAATCTATGTCATATTATGATATTGAAATTAGGCTGAATTTTTAGATGGTTAAGTTGTATAGCGATAGTTATAATAAATCAATTAGTTAGTCAAAGATGAGATAGATGTAATAGTGGTGAACGTAAGCTGTTTGAATGAATATGAGGTTATAAATAAGAGAACTATTAAATTGATAAGGACAATAAGAATGAGTATAAATGAATTAAATTAGCTTATAGTTTAAAACATCTTCCGCATATGATAAGTAGTTGAGTTAATGCTATTTAATTAGGCGTTAAGATAAAAACTGGATTGATGTAATTAGAAGTTAGTTGCTTATGAGGTGATGTAAGAGGTAAATGGTCATGAAGAAGTAGTTAAGTTTAAATTAAGTTAAAGCAAATTCGTGAGGACACGAATCAAGTAAGTGAGGGAGAGTTATAACATCCCGTAATATTTAAAGTATTATAAAAATGGTTATACTATTATGTACAATTTTAAAGATGGTAACTGTGACTGCGTATATAGTAGAGACCATATTATTTTAAAAGTTAAATGTTTTAAGTATTGAGTATTATATTTAAAAGTGGTGGATTTTTAATGGATGAGACTAGAAGGGGTAGAGGTGTAAATACCATTTAACTAATTAAAACACACACTTAATTATCTATATACATATATTATACGTACACACACACATACCACACACACACTCTTCAAAACTTCCAGAGAAAAGAAGAAAGAAAGATCGAGAAGGAGGGAGAGAGCGAGACAGAGAGGGACCGAGAGAGAGAAAAAAGGAGAGAACGAAGAAAAGAGGAAGAAGAAGGAAGGAGAAAGACAACTCTAACCCTAATTCATAAGTTTATGGTATTCCATATCAATTTAAGGTAAAATTCATTGATTTTAATTCTTGAACCTAACTAATGATTATAAAAGTAATAAAAGAAAAGGGTTTGAGATGATGATGGTGATTATATAAATGATGGTTAGGTTGTTTTTAAAATTATAAGTATAGACTATAATTATAGTTGGTTTTAAGGTTATGGGTTGTCAAAATAAGTGGGATTATTGATGAAATAAAAGATGGGTTATGATTTTATTATGTTATTATGTATCTAGGAGTCATTAATTTAACTATAGAAAGGATTTTTATAAAAGATGAAATTATGTATATAATCATTGTGAAGTAGAATTGGGTTTTGAATAAAGAAAGGTAGCTAGTAATATTATTAGTTCAAGGAGGTTAATTTGATGTAATTTTTTTTTTTTTTTTTTTTTTTTTTTTTTTTTTTTTTTTTTTTTTTTTTTTTTTTTTTTTTTTTTTTTTTTTTTTTTTTTTTTTTTTTTTTTTTTTTTTTTTTTTTTTTTTTTTTTTTTTTTTTTTTTTTTTTTTTTTTTTTTTTTTTTTTTTTTTTTTTTTTTTTTTTTTTTTTTTTTTTTTTTTTTTTTTTTTTTTTTTTTTTTTTTTTTTTTTTTTTTTTTTTTTTTTTTTTTTTTTTTTTTTTTTTTTTTTTTTTTTTTTTTTTTTTTTTTTTTTTTTTTTTTTTTTTTTTTTTTTTTTTTTTTTTTTTTTTTTTTTTTTTTTTTTTTTTTTTTTTTTTTTTTTTTTTTTTTTTTTTTTTTTTTTTTTTTTTTTTTTTTTTTTTTTTTTTTTTTTTTTTTTTTTTTTTTTTTTTTTTTTTTTTTTTTTTTTTTTTTTTTTTTTTTTTTTTTTTTTTTTTTTTTTTTTTTTTTTTTTTTTTTTTTTTTTTTTTTTTTTTTTTTTTTTTTTTTTTTTTTTTTTTTTTTTTTTTTTTTTTTTTTTTTTTTTTTTTTTTTTTTTTTTTTTTTTTTTTTTTTTTTTTTTTTTTTTTTTTTTTTTTTTTTTTTTTTTTTTTTTTTTTTTTTTTTTTTTTTTTTTTTTTTTTTTTTTTTTTTTTTTTTTTTTTTTTTTTTTTTTTTTTTTTTTTTTTTTTTTTTTTTTTTTTTTTTTTTTTTTTTTTTTTTTTTTTTTTTTTTTTTTTTTTTTTTTTTTTTTTTTTTTTTTTTTTTTTTTTTTTTTTTTTTTTTTTTTTTTTTTTTTTTTTTTTTTTTTTTTTTTTTTTTTTTTTTTTTTTTTTTTTTTTTTTTTTTTTTTTTTTTTTTTTTTTTTTTTTTTTTTTTTTTTTTTTTTTTTTTTTTTTTTTTTTTTTTTTTTTTTTTTTTTTTTTTTTTTTTTTTTTTTTTTTTTTTTTTTTTTTTTTTTTTTTTTTTTTTTTTTTTTTTTTTTTTTTTTTTTTTTTTTTTTTTTTTTTTTTTTTTTTTTTTTTTTTTTTTTTTTTTTTTTTTTTTTTTTTTTTTTTTTTTTTTTTTTTTTTTTTTTTTTTTTTTTTTTTTTTTTTTTTTTTTTTTTTTTTTTTTTTTTTTTTTTTTTTTTTTTTTTTTTTTTTTTTTTTTTTTTTTTTTTTTTTTTTTTTTTTTTTTTTTTTTTTTTTTTTTTTTTTTTTTTTTTTTTTTTTTTTTTTTTTTTTTTTTTTTTTTTTTTTTTTTTTTTTTTTTTTTTTTTTTTTTTTTTTTTTTTTTTTTTTTTTTTTTTTTTTTTTTTTTTTTTTTTTTTTTTTTTTTTTTTTTTTTTTTTTTTTTTTTTTTTTTTTTTTTTTTTTTTTTTTTTTTTTTTTTTTTTTTTTTTTTTTTTTTTTTTTTTTTTTTTTATATACTTTGTTGTTTTGCATCATAGGGATATTCTAGCTTCGTGCTAGATTTTCAGTTGTTAAGTGCTACTATGGTTGTGTGCTAATGTGATTATGTGCTTGAGTTACTATATGCTTATGTTGTTAGTTGTTGCAGTTGAACGGATCTGTTACAGTTGTAAGTTGTAAGTTGTAATCCCTATGATTGCTAATGGAGATAGTTGATGCTAGCCATGTGCTAGTTAGTTGTTACTTGTTTAGTTGCTATAATATTAACTAAGCTTTGTGCTTAGTCCCCAAGTTGTTTTTCTTTACTAGGTACAAGCGGGCAAGGTTGAAGATAATAATTAACTATTCAAATATTTTTAAGATAATTGTTGTAAATGGTTGAAGATCAACCACGTAAATTATGATGAGTGAATTCAAGTAGTTGAGTCGTTTGGATCAAAATGAGATGTTTTAGATATCATGTCATATAAGTTGGTATGTTTTAATGGTTTTGTTAGGACCAGTTCACCTGGAACTGGCCAGTCACCAGTTCACACTGACCAGTTCACCAGTTGCATCTGGTGACCAGTAAACTGGTGACCAAGAAGATTTGTCGAGAAATATATTGAAGTCCAGTTGCACCGTACAGTTAACGCAACTGAAGACTTCCTCCAGTTGAGAACTGACCAAGTTGAAGAAACATTCCAGTTGAAGTCGAAGACAACAAATGGAAGAAAGAGAATGACAATGGCAGCGAAGCCCAGTTGACATTCTAGTCAGTTACAAACTGGAGACCATCAGTGGAAAGCCCTTACAAAGCTTTACACTGATTACGAGGAATTGACTTGTATACTTTATGTACCTTTACCCGGATAATAAGCCTTATCTTATTATTTAAGTATTAAAAGGTACATAAAGGTGGTTATGTAAAGTCACTTTAACATGCGACTTTACAACGCTTTTTAAGGAATTAAATGCTATTCCTTAAATGCTCACAACCACATTTGTACGGCTAAAGTTAACATCCCAATGTTAACTTTGCCTATAAATACAAGTCATTGCACAACCAAGAATTACAAGTTACTTCACACACAAACGAATAACTTCATACTTTGCAAACCTGCAATATTCTTGGTGAACTTGTGCAATATTCTCTCAATCGCTAAAAGGAACATTTCACTACTTTAAGTGTTTCGATTGTTGAAGAGAAATTCCGAGTATAGATCAATTGTATTTCATAGGATGTTAGGATATTTACATTCGTGTATTATCTTGGTTCCGCATCAACCTTGTAATTTGTTTAATATCAATAAATAAATTACACTTTGAAAACTACATATTGTCTCATCAAGATTGTTTACAAGTTATTTGTATTATTGCATTGTTCTTTACTTATTATCTTTTATATAAGTAATCTATCTAGAACTTGGTATATACCTCTGCAACTGGTCGTCTCCAGTTCAATAAGTATATTGCAAAGTAACTCCACCATCGACATAGAGGTGTCTTCAGTAGTACCATCTAACAAGTTGGGACTTACAAGTGGTATCAGAGCAGAAGGCTAATAAACTTGCCTAGATCTGCAAAGATGAACACTACTGAAGGTGGAGATGTTGAACAGTTTCTTAAACTCTGGGCTGACCACTGAAAACAGTGAAGGTTATGATGAAACTGACGATGATGATCTGGTCGCCATGATTGCTAAAACCTTTAATAGGTTTAAGCATAAATCTAAAAGATTTAATGGCCCCAACAATGCTTCCAGCTCCAGCTCTCTGGATAAGACCAATCTTACATGCTATAAGTGTGGCAAGAAAGGTCATTTTATGAAGGAATGCAGATCTAGTCAGTTGAATAACCAAACTGGCCCCTCTGTCCCTAATTACAATCGGCCTGATGATAGCTACAAAGCTAAATACAAGCAGCTTAAGGCCCAGATTGCCCTCCTGTCCATGCAAAAAGAAAAGGATCAGTGCTTAATAGCACAAACTGAGGGAAAATGGGAGTACTCTGATGACTCATCTGAGGATGAAGAAGAGGAAAGGGACATGTGTTTCATGGCCTTGGAAGATCAACAACAGCAGCATGTGGTGAAAGATGATGTCGTCTCTGGAAGATGGGTGGACATCATACTGAAAAAGGTATGTGATTATGATCACCAGGTTGACCCTGAATTAAAACTGGACCTGGCTGAATCATTAAGTGGTGATTTGGCATTTGTAGAAACTGTTAGAGCTGATAGTGAAAGATATTTAGACACTATCTTAATTGAACTGAACAATGTCAAACCACAACTGAATGATTTGCAAAGTGTCCAGTTGGCTCTCAAGGAGTCAGTTTTAAAGATTGAGGCTTTAGAACTTGATAATCAAAAACTATCTTGTGATTTTGAAAAAGCTCAAAAGATTATCAAGTCCTGGGTAAAACCATCTGGCAAAAACTATGATGCATTTTCAAGAACTATCGATGCCCAGAAAAATGCATGGAAATCTGAAGATCTGGAGATGGCAGCTCTTATACCAGATCTTCATGCATTGCCTCCAGCTCTCCAGGTTGAAACACCTTATGATCAACCTGAAGCTGTTAAAACTGAAACCAATGAGACCACCCCCATTGAGGTTAAAACTGGAGCCAAACAGGCTAAAGCTCCAGTCAAAAAGGCCACTGGTAACAAGCCTTTACCTCATAAGTCTAAGGAGCCCAAGACCCGACAGACTAAATCTCCAGTTGAACCAATGTCCAAGGTTCAACTGCCTGAACAAAACAATGTTTTGGTTAATCTGGAAAGGCAACTCCAACTTTTGTCTCGGCAGGTTCAGAGTTGCACTGCCCGGATTAACAATCTGGAAGGAGGTTCACCACCTCCAGTTTTAAAACAAAACATTAAATCACTCCCTTGTGTACCTAAACAAAAGAATGTTCCTTCTGGAACAAAATCTGGTAAACTTAAGGTGAGTAAGTATCAAATACCAATCGTTTTTACTTCTGCACCTAGAGCTGGTGATAATGCTCCAGATGTAGCCTCCAGTTCAACACCTCAACAATCAACTGTGGCTTCTGTAGAGAAGTCCAGTGGACCCATCAAGAAAAGATGGGTTCACAAAAATAACTAATGATTTTTGTGTGTGTGTAGGGCGATCGAAAGAAAAATATCTGGTATCTGGACAGCGCTGCTGGCCGGACTATGACCGGATGTAAGCCCTACTGGAAGAGTTCACTGTCCAAGATGGACCGACAGTGACGTTTGGTAACGATCAATCTGGAAAGACTGAAGGATATGGTGTGCTCAATAATGGACAAGTCGAATTCAAAAGAGTTGCATTTGTGAATGGTTTGAAATATAACTTGATCAGTGTAAGCCAACTTTGCGATGATGGCTTCAGAGTATTGTTCGATATTGCACAAGGCACCATATTTAACAAGGATTGGAAAGTGGTGATGATTGCACCAAGAAAAGGGAATGTGTACATCATGGATATGGAACCAGCTCCAAAAGAGCAATGTTTCTATACCAAAGCTGATGAGGACACCAACTGGTTATGGCATAAAAGGTTATCCCACCTTAATTTCAAGAACATTAACAAGTTGTCTCGCAAACAACTGGTTGATGGGATACCCCAGATTTCCTTCAATAAGGAAAAGCCATGTCCAGGGTGTGAGATGGGTAAGCAGAAGAGAGCCAGTTTCAAAACTAGGCAAAATTTTAGCATCACTGAACCTCTTCACATGCTTCATATGGATCTTTTTGGTCCAGTGAATGTTCAAACTAGAGCTGGAAAGAAATACACTCTAGTTGTGGTTGATGAATTCACCAGATATTGCTGGGTGGTATTCATCAGATCCAAAAGTGATGCACCTGCTGAAATCATCTCGCTTATCAAAAGAATTGAGCTCAAGTACACTCGAAAAGTTTGTCAGTTGCGAAGTGATAATGGTACTGAATTCCAAAATAAGGTACTTGAAACATTTTGCACTGACACTGGCATTTCTCAAAACTTCTCATCAGTTCACTCTCCAGAGCAAAATGGAGTTGTGGAAAGAAAGAATCGTACACTGATAGAAGCGGCCAGAAGCATGCTATCTGAATCTGGTCTTCCCACCAGTTTTTGGGCTGAGGCAGTTGCAACTGCTTGTCACACCCAAAACCGGTCAGTCTACATCAAGAGACATAAGAAGACTGCCTACGAAGTACTCAGGAATCGTAAACCAAATATTGGATATTTCCATGTATTTGGTTGTCCAGTTTATATACTGAACGATTCCAGTCAGCTTGGAAAGTTTGATGCAAAAGCTGATGAAGGGGTATTTTTAGGCTATTCAGATATTCGAAAGGCCTTTAGAGTTTATAATTATAGACTCCAAAAGGTGCATGAGACAATTCATGTCACATTCGATGAATCAACTGAAGCAATCAACAAGAGACCAAGCCTTGATATTTCTCCAGTCATTCCAATCAACTTTGGTGAAACTGACCAAGTTCATCGGTCAGTTGTTTCACCAGAAGATGCTTCCAGTTACAACAAACTGGAACCAGTCAAGAAGAAGAAAAGCACCAGTGACACATCATTTTATCCCTCCATCAATTTTAACTTACCACAAGAATTGGTGATTGGATCAGATGTACGTGCCACTCCAATATCAGCACCAGTTCAAGCACCTACTTCTCCAGTTACTCATGAAATACCTTCAACTGAGGAATTTCATGATGCCAATCGAGACCTCATTGACTCTGATGAGGATGTAGAAGTTGTTTGGACTGATCCTTCTCCAGATGCTGCTGCAACTGAAGAAGATCTCCAGGTGACTTGCACTGATATTGTAGTTCACCAGCCTAGTCAATACACTAGATGGACTAAAGCCCACCCAATTGAACAAATTGTGGGTAATCCAACTAGTGGGGTTCAGACTAGAAGAGCCACCAGTGAGCAATGCTTAAACGTCACCTTCTTATCTTTAATTGAACCAAAGAAGATTGACGAGGCTATGGCAGACCCAAGCTGGGTGGAAGCTATGCAAGAAGAGCTCCTCCAGTTTGAAAGGAACAATGTTTGGGAGCTTGTTCCTTGTCCACCAGGGTTAAAGAAAGAACCTATTGGTACCAGATGGGTCTACCGAAATAAAATGGATGAAGATGGCCATGTTGTAAGAAACAAGGCCAGATTAGTTGCCCAGGGTTATTGTCAAGCAGAGGGCGTTGACTTTGATGAGACTTTTGCTCCAGTTGCAAGACTTGAAGCCATTAGAATATTCTTGGCTTATGCAGCCCATCTGCAGTTCAAGGTCTTCCAGATGGATGTCAAAAGTGCGTTCCTTAATGGAACATTGGAAGAAGAAGTTTATGTTAAGCAGACTCCAGGTTTCATCGATGAGAAGCATCCTCATTGGGTTTATAGACTGAACAAAGCATTGTATGGTCTAAGACAAGCCCCAAGAGCCTGGTATGATACTTTAACTAAACATCTTCTTAAAAATGGCTTTCAAAGAGGTGCAATAGATAATACCTTGTTTATCTTGAAAGAAAGAGGTAATATCTTATTGGTACAAATTTATGTTGATGACATTATTTTTGGTTCAACTGATGATGCAATGTGTAAAAAGTTTTCTAAAATCATGTCATCTGAGTATGAGATGAGTTTAATGGGTGAATTAACATTTTTCTTAGGTCTTCAGATTAAGCAAACTGAAAATGGAATTTTCATAAACCAAGGAAAATATGTCAGAGATTTGTTAAGAAAATACAAATATGATTCAATCCCATCGAAAAACACACCTATTGCAGCACCATTGAATTTGGACTCTGACCCAACTGGCAAACCAGTTAACATAACTGACTATAGAGGTATGGTTGGTTCACTGATGTACTTAACTGCCAGTCGACCAGATATAATGTTTGCAACATGTTTATGTGCCAGGTTTCAGGCTAACCCTAAAGAATCACATTTGCACGCTGTAAAGCGTATCTTTAGATACCTGAAAGGGTGTCCTAATCTTGGTCTTTGGTACCCCAAAGGCTCAGGATTAGATCTAATGGGTTATTCAGATTCTGATCATGCAGGTTGTAAGATTGATAGAAAATCCACAACTGGTGGTTGTCATTTCCTTGGAGGAAAACTGGTGAGTTGGACCAGCAAGAAGCAGACTTCAGTCTCTATGTCCACTGCTGAGGCAGAGTACATTTCTGCGGCCAGTTGTTGTGCCCAGATTCTCTGGATCAAAAACCAGTTACTAGATTATGGTCAGAAGTACACCAAGACCCCAATCTTTTGTGACAACACCAGTGCAATTGCTATCTCTCACAATCCAGTGATGCACTCAAAAACAAAGCATATTGACATCAGGTATCATTTCATTCGTGATCATGTTATGAAAGGTGATATTGAAATTCATTTCATCCCCACTGACAAACAGTTAGCTGATGTTTTTACTAAACCTCTCGATGAGAAAACTTTTAAACATCTCATCAGCGAACTGGAATGCTAAACCCTTAACTGGAGCTTTCTTTGTTATTGAACGCGTCAGTGACACTGATGAAGTTCTCCAGTTGAGGAGGTCCAGATAATCTTTGCTCGCCAGGCTATCGAACGCCTTTGTGATACTATCTTGGCACTAATTGATTACTGGATCATCATTTTAGGGGGAAAGACTCAAAATAATTTTCTGACTAAAATTCGTTTTTGTTTGAAAATGCAACTGGAGAACTCTTCAGTTGGAACTGGTACTGGATTGATCCTCCAGTTACCAGGTTCGGTCTTTGTCTAATTTTCATAACGTTACAAATACTTGGTCAATTTATGTGACACGTGATGATACTCGAGTGTTTTAAACTACTTGATATCGTGATCTGACGTGTTTGAAACCATTTTAGTACTTGACAACTGTTTGTGTTGGGAAAACAAAAAGTGAGTGGGGTCATGGGTAAAGTAAGCCGTCGTAGCATTTAATGCTGACATGGTAACATTTAATGCTTACATGGAAAATTATATTTTATTTTCAAAATATCTTCGAAAATGTTTTGGTTTAATAAAATATGATTTTTGGGTTTACATTGGGATCTTGAATCCCCTTATAAATACCCTTATTTACTCCAAAACTCATTTACTTTCTTTTTCATTCTCTTCATTTACTCTCTTCATTTACTTCCAATCATAAACATTGCTTCATTCTTCTCTTTGCTTCACAAATCTAAAACCCTAAATCCTAAATTTCAGTTTCATTCTATGGCTCCTAGATCATCCCGTTCGAGAGATGTAAATCTCTTGACTGTTCCATATAATCCCTCGCCAGATGCCTCACAGGCACCTGGTGCTCCTTATAGTGCTGCCATAAAACTAAATCCAAATAATCCTATGGCCAGCCTACGAGGAAATCAAGGGTCCGATACCCTTATTGGTAGAATTCGAAAGTTTTTAAAGAATTCTCCAATAGGACCCTCGTTCTCTCTAAACCCACGCAAGTTGTTTCACAACTACTTGTGTGAGTTTTGGTACACTGCTGTTCTTTCTTCTGATTGTTCCTCCATCAGTTTCACTTTAAAGGATGGAACAATCCAGTGTACCTTGACCTCTGACGTGTTAAGGGATGCCTTACGCCTTAACTACTGGAGAGAGAATGAATCTCCAGTCGTCTTGCCCCCTAGCATAAATTTTCGCCAAGTGCTCCTGGAAATGGGACACAAAGAGTGCTTGGAGAATGGGGTGCTCAAGACAAAAGGTGCGATGACCATGAAGGGTCTTACCCCTTCATGGAGGTATTTTTTCATCCACCTGGTGGAAAGTATGGGTGGGAGTTCTGGTGGACTTGACCAGATCAACTCCTCACAAGCAGAGATGGCTTACTGCTTGTGGAACGGTTTGAGGGTGGACTTTGCAGACATTTTGTACAGAAGCCTGGTACAAAAACTGAAGGGCTCCAGGGGTGTATGTATCCCCTTTTCAAGGTTCCTCTCACTCTGTTTTAAGCAAATTCTGGGCAGGGAAGCATACAATGATACAAATTCACCATTCAATGCTCCAGATATGCTTAGGAATCTAGACTCACTAGTATCTGAAGCTGGTGAGGTTGAAATTCCTGAAAGAATGCAGCTGGCATTTGCTTCAACTGATGCACCTCTGGTAGGTGAGTCAGAAAGGCAACTGGGCGGGCCTCAAAACAATGAGGGACCCTCCAGTGTGTCTAATGTTGTGGTAGAGGATAGAGCTACCATAACTGAAGCAACACCAATCACATCTATCCCCGGTGACGATACTTCGGTATCTGATCCACCAACAGATGCACCCATCCAGGAAACTGGGGAAGGTCATCTGGAGTCTGACCAGGTAACTGGTCAGCTCTCTGTCACATTCATGGATCTGGACATGGGTGTTAACGACGAGGAAATCCTTATTGAATCTTCGGATTCAGAAGGTACTGAAACAGACTTGGAGATTCTTGATGCTTCTGTACAAGCACAAGACCCTTCATCTCCAGTCTGCCCTCCAGACGCATCAATTTCACTTTCACCATCTGAGCAAAATGTGCCTACAAATATTCCCTTACCAATATATACCGCTCCTTTACCAACTGGGCAATTCTCCTTTGCTCGAGAAATGCCCCCACCACCGTCGC
Source organism: Erigeron breviscapus (assembly GCA_034093135.1). Classification (NCBI taxonomy): domain Eukaryota; kingdom Viridiplantae; phylum Streptophyta; class Magnoliopsida; order Asterales; family Asteraceae; genus Erigeron; species Erigeron breviscapus. The sequence continues at coordinate 49,024,399 of CM067175.1, read as the reverse complement.
CGTTGTTTCACACCTGAGCTTTCTCAGCATGAACAACACATTGTATTTCCAATCCTTTCTTCTTCTACCACTCCTCCTATATATTCAACTGCTGGCCTGACAACTGGGGAGACTTCCATTAGTTTGCCTCCTCCAGTTGCTCCAGTAGTAACTGCTCGTGGTCCAGTGACACCTTCTCCTTTGTCACTGGACAGTCAAGTTGTCTCTATACAATCCGATCTCCAAAACCTTCTTACCAGGGTGGAGGAGATTCAGAAGACACTTGACAAGAACACCAAGTCCTTCTCCAGATACCACAAAGACTCATTGACAAATATCAAGGTGGTTGATCTGGGGATAAACAAGTTCTCATCAAATGAGGACTTGGTGTTTCATAAATTGAATGAGTTGGTCACTGGCAGTAACAATCTGGCAGGTACATTGAAGGAAGCCTTTGACCTAACTCACTCCAAGGTCACCAGTTCTATCTCAAGTCTACTTACCAACACTCTCAGAACTTCTGAAGTAGATTTGAAGGAGATTGAAAGGCAGGTCAAGGAACTAATTGAGAGACCTGGCCTAGATTTAACTGGCCTTGGAGAGCAGTTGTATCTTCAGTTGGTCAAAAGATAGAGGATACGTTGGGTGCTAGGGAAGAGCGTTTGGTTGAAAGGGTGATATCTGAGATCACCAAGCTGGCCACTCCTCAGGTTGATCTGGCCCCACTTACCAGTGAGATCAACCAGTTGAGGGGCAGCATTGAAGGTTTGAGCACCCAAGTATCTCTTCATACTGAAACATTGAATAAACTGACCAATGAAGTGGAGAATTTGAAGAAGAGGGATGATGATATGAAGGAAAAGGTGGTTGCTGGTATTGATGAAGAATCAAAGGTTTTGAATGAATTGAAAACTGGTCAAGACAAAGTTATTGCAAATGTCTTGGCCCAGTCTAAAGAAACCAACCACCTTTGGAGGTCCTTCAGAATGATGTGTGGGATATTTAAAGAATGCAAGGACATGCAGTCGTGGCAGCCTCTTGACCGGTTGCCATCACACCCTTCTGAATGGGAAGCAATTAGGGCAGGTCTAGATGCTGCCAAGGGGGAAAGAAGTACAGTCCTTGCACCACCAGTTGTATCTAGAAGGGAATTGAGCTTAGCTACCAGTACTGATGCTGGTGAGCAAACTGGTGAGGCTAGTGAAAGGGGGAATGTGTTGGATAAGGGAAAGGGCAAAGTATCTGATGAAGCCCAGCCGGCCACTGAAATGGAAATGCTTGAGACTGGTAATGTTGATGTACTGCCTCCAGTTTCAGATAGTGATAGTAGAAGACTGGCCAGACTTGGTGATAATGTTAAAGAACGAAAGAAAATGAAACAAAGGAACCAAGCTGAAGCCAGGGCACATCTCACACAATTGAATTTGCTAGATATGAGTGATGCCAATCTTCTAGGTATCACTAAGGAGGAGTATCTCAGTGTTAAGAATGATCCTAGGATAGTTGACCAGTTAAATGAAATGCTAGATGTTGAACTGGAAAGACACTATCATGAGGATGAGGCTGAATTTGATGCCAGAAGCTTGAACATTTCTTTGGAGAGGGCTAAGGAGTTAAGGGCCAGTGGGATTCTGAAGAGAATTGCCAATGTAAAGAAGGTTGTGAAGGAAGTGATGAATCCACCAAGAAGGATTCCACAACCTAGAAGACCACTGACCAAAGCTGCCAGGGATGCTGATCTTAGAACATTCGTTGAACCAACTGGCGAGGTAACAAATGAAGACATTAAGTCCGCCGTACTGGCTGCTGGTGCTGGGAGTATTAAAATCACTAATGAAACTGAAGCAAGAAACTACTACTCCCAGATCATGTCAACCAGAAGACATGGTGGTACTATCACTAATGTCAATATTACAATTAAGCCGGGCACCAAGGTCTTTCAAGTTGAAGTAAAGTATGCTGGTGGGCCACTAGTGAGAACTAATGATCCAGGTGTGTTGCAATTTGGGTTCAGTGAATGGGTCGAGATGGTAAATGTGCTAGATGCGAAGGCACAAAAGAATAGGTTTGAGAAGGCATGGGTAAATTTCCTAAAGGGCAAGATTCAACATAAAGAGAATCTGGAGCAAAGGCTGAATATTGACCCTGAAGACACTCAACCTATTTCTCTAGTGACCAAAAGAAGAAGAACTGGCGAAGGGCCATCTGTTTAAGTTCTGTCTTCAGTTATCTACTTATTATTTGTTTTACATTCTGTTGTAACTTGTGTAAATTTCATTCCTTGTATAAATGAAGTTACCAGTTTGTAACCATAAGGTAGATAATAGATTAAAATCTAACAAACATAAAAAGAAAAACCTAAGGCATTTATTGATCTATAAAAATGCCTTAGATAACTTAAATAGATTTAAATCGAACAAGTCTCTATAGTTCACACGTGTATAGATACAAGAGCTAGAAAAGACTTAGACTATATTTCTAGACAAATAGGGGGAATTTGTTAGGACCAGTTCACCTGGAACTGGCCAGTCACCAGTTCACACTGACCAGTTCACCAGTTGCATCTGGTGACCAGTAAACTGGTGACCAAGAAGATTTGTCGAGAAATATATTGAAGTCCAGTTGCACCGTACAGTTAACGCAACTGAAGACTTCCTCCAGTTGAGAACTGACCAAGTTGAAGAAACATTCCAGTTGAAGTCGAAGACAACAAATGGAAGAAAGAGAATGACAATGGCAGCGAAGCCCAGTTGACATTCTAGTCAGTTACAAACTGGAGACCATCAGTGGAAAGCCCTTACAAAGCTTTACACTGATTACGAGGAATTGACTTGTATACTTTATGTACCTTTACCCGGATAATAAGCCTTATCTTATTATTTAAGTATTAAAAGGTACATAAAGGTGGTTATGTAAAGTCACTTTAACATGCGATTTTACAACGCTTTTTAAGGAATTAAATGCTATTCCTTAAATGCTCACAACCACATTTGTACGGCTAAAGTTAACATCCCAATGTTAACTTTGCCTATAAATACAAGTCATTGCACAACCAAGAATTACAAGTTACTTCACACACAAACGAATAACTTCATACTTTGCAAACCTGCAATATTCTTGGTGAACTTGTGCAATATTCTCTCAATCGCTAAAAGGAACATTTCACTACTTTAAGTGTTTCGATTGTTGAAGAGAAATTCCGAGTATAGATCAATTGTATTTCATAGGTTGTTAGGATATTTACATTCGTGTATTATCTTGGTTCCGCATCAACCTTGCAATTTGTTTAATATCAATAAATAAATTACACTTTGAAAACTACATATTGTCTCATCAAGATTGTTTACAAGTTATTTGTATTATTGCATTGTTCTTTACTTATTATCTTTTATATAAGTAATCTATCTAGAACTTGGTATATACCTCTGCAACTGGTCGTCTCCAGTTCAATAAGTATATTGCAAAGTAACTCCACCATCGACATAGAGGTGTCTTCAGTAGTACCATCTAACAAGTTGGGACTTACAAGTTTAAAATTGACTCTTGGTCAAGTTTGTCCAAGTTGCCACCCTACGGGTTGTGGTGGATAATATGACCCGTTTGGCCCGTTTGAGTCAAAATTTTAAAGGAATGGTTTCAATGTGTCTTAAATGATGTTTTATGATATTTGACATGCTTTAGTGATATAAAGTCGAGTTTTGAACTAAATTGAGTGTTTGGACACTATTTGGCAACAACGCCAAAATGTGACTTTCGGACCTACTTTGAGGGCATGTAAGTTTCACAAGGTTGAGTTTAATTAAAAGTAAGTTATCGGGTTGGAAAGTAGACCTATAGAGCTTCGAAATGGTATAGGATATGTCTATTTTTGGTTAAGGAAAAGTGGTTTAAAGTTATCAACAAAACTGCATATTGAGTAATATGCGGATGTGCAGAACAGACACATAGGTGCGCCGCACCATCTGTGTTCCAGTTTTCTAACTTCGATTTGGGGTCCAGGTGCGCGCACCATCCACTAGGTGTGCCGCACTTGTTGTATAAATTTAGTTTGTTGTCTTTTAATGATGTTTTGAGTTATCCTTGAGTTATGGGTCGTATATACCATTATGGAAAAGATAAAAATAATTTGTAATACATGATTTTGAGTGTCTTTATATTACGTGTCAAGTGTCGGGTTATGGTAGGTTTATACCTTACCGGGTGGTCGTTCTTTTTATAAGTACAAGTATTAAGTTTCTATATTAATCGTACTTATTTAGAAGAAAAAAAACGGGCATTTCAACATGTGTCATAACTTCACCCTTCACCGTCAACAAATTATCCCACCATCTTTTTGCGCTATCTCGAAGCATACTTACCGCAAATACAACTTTGAGATCTTGAGGGCATTGGCTTGTACGAAAAGCCCCCTCAATTTCCGACACCCACTTTGTGCAAATGATGGGATTCATGTCACCACGATACACGGGTGGGTGGCAAATCTCAAAATCTTTGTATGTAAACTTCTTCTTATACGCCTTTTCTCCCATGACATCAACCTCCTTATCACCGTTACCTTCTTTCTCACCTTTGACTTTGCCATCACGTTTCTCAAACTCTCTTTGAACATTGAGAGCCACCTCTTCTCGTATCATCAAAGTTATGTGGTTATTCATAGCTCCTACTAGAGTGTCATTTAGTTTCCTGAGTAAGACCGTGGAGTATTTCTCAAGGTCCATCCCAATTTGGTCCGATATGTCCATGCTACCCTCGGGAAATATTGGTTCTTCTTCATTTCTTCGACTATTCTCAGCTTCCTCGTTGTTGTGTTGTTCCACCATACTATAATAAGAGTAGATGAAATTTCAAACGCATAAACTACTACTATACTCCCTGTGTATAAACCAAAACCTATAACTTTATACTAGACCGTTCCAAAGTTTGATGCGGTCGGATTATAAAGATTTAGTACTTCAATCACAATAATGCCGGACTTATTGTGCTTCCATACTAACAAGTTTATAAGCTAATGCTCCATCAAACACTCTTTCGGGTCCCATATAAATATATCGAACACCTAAGGTCAAGTCATGTATAAGGTTTAAGTCTAGGCATTCGCTCAACAAGGGAATCCCTAAATCCCTTAAACCTCGGCTCTGATACCACTTGAAAAGACCTGACTCGACTCGACCAAAAATAGAAAAATATTTTTTTGTATCGCCGTAAAATGGCCGTAAATTTATGGCTAAGAGCCGTAAATTTATGGCTTAATTACAACTGACCGTAAAAACCTAACCGTAAAATTATGGCTTAAATTATAACTAGCCGTAATTTGCTCCTGGATTTTTTTCTTCTCTGATCAAAAGTACTCGAAAATACAAAGGGTCGTAAATTTACGGTCCCATCTGCACTTTTTCATTTTGACCCAAATTCAATATAATTCAATTCCATAGTTCAAATCTTCAAACCAAAACACCAAAAAGAGTAAATCACATATTACAACTATACGGACATATTCAACACATCAACCATTCAAATATACATTAAACGACCAAACGGGTCACTCGCCCGCATTTACCCAAAGTGACGAAATGGCCAATTTGACTCCAAAATGATTTATACTTCAATCACCATAATAGTCAAGACTTCAAGAGTTAAAATACATCATACACAACATTTTCATCAAAAGACACATGTATCAAGAGTCAAGAGTTTGAGAGGGGATTAACTAAGTTTCTAACCAAAATACCTTCAAGTCATCTTCAATCAACAATTCCTAGTTCCTTCTTCCGGAACAACCTATAAAATGGTAAACAATTAAAAAGTAAGCGACTGCTTAGTGAATATGCTTGCATACAATCATATAAACGAAGGAGGGCAATGCACAAAGGTCTATTGCATATAGACTATGGCACCGTCGTGCCATATCTATAATACTCACTTTTGTGTCAACGCATTACATGATCCATATAAGCAAATGATTACAATCACAATCAAATAATAACAATAACAATGCTCCACATGAGCTATGGCCACTACTTAGGCCCGTAATCAAAGACGGTCGCTACTTAGGCTCAACGCCAAATCAATTACCACACACGGAATCCACCATCATGTGGTAATTGACCCGACGAATATACAAAGGTATGCAAGTATACTCACCTCCTTCGCGACACGAACAACTACTCAATGTAATCCGCAAATGCACAATTACAAGCTTTCAACCTATCATTTCATCACAATTCACATATAAGACTATATTCACATTTTGGCTAACTCAACCTAGCCTTACAACTTTCACTAGCATTCCTAACCCAACCATCTTATTTTGCCATTGAGTTGCATTTTATTCAAAAATTCACTTGATAAGTTCAACTCATCAAGTTCATCATCATTCCATTCAACTAACAAAATCATCATTCTTTCACAACCAAAGTTTCAATGTCTATCATTCAAAATATCAATTAAATTCATTACGCAACTCAATAACAAACTATAATATACAAGAATTTGGGAGAAATCATACAATAACTCAATTCTAGTAAAAATCCCCAAATTGGAATCCCCAAGAACCCTAATTAAAAAGAATGAATGAAACTAGGTTAGGGAAATCATTACCTTAAGGACTCAAGAGTAAAGTCAAAGATGTAAGTCCCCTGGTACGGATCGTTAATAGCTTGCTCCAGTTATCTTGAGGTGCGGAATCCCTCACTATAACTTGGTGATCAACAATAAGCCCCTAGATCACCTGCTGCCTCGCAGATCTTCTTCGGGCTAGCGGAACAACCTTTGACGACTTAACCTGCACAAGTATGCTCGAAATTTCGACAAATGTTCAACCCTAAACTCTGTTAGGGTTCGGTATTTATAGGAAACACCTGACATGGGCTTCAGCGAGTCGGCCTCGCAAATCCAGCCCAGCCCGTCACTAATGCGAGGTCGCATTCTGTGATTGGCCTCGTATTTGACCCTGCAAATACGGAGTCGTATTCCCTATGTGAAATGCGAGGTCGCATTTCACACTTAGCAGATTTATTACACATTCAATACTTCAACTTAATCTAGTATTCTATGCATAATACTAAGTTCATTAATGACAATCACATTACAAAGACATATAACAATATAAGCCCAAACAATCTAGACTGCTATTGACATAGATGTGCACTTACAGACTCCCCCTTGGCAATAGCTTCTAGACGTTAACATACCTATGTCTTTGTCTTGTCTTTGTCATCAATCTACTTCCTCTGCTTTTTCTTCTTGCTCCTGCTCTGCTCCTTCTCAGTCTCAGTCTCAGTCTCGAAATCAGAATCTGACTCTGACTCTGAAGGAGTATGAGTTAACCCTAACCGTTCTTTCTCTTGATCCCACATAGATCCTGGATCATAATAATAATCCGCAATCTCTGCCCTAGCTCTCATATGAGCTTGTGGATCATACCCAAATCTCTTCTCCAGTCTATGCACAATTACAGGATGCAAATCTGACTCGGTAGAAGTATTTGTAGTAGAGTCGGTCTTGGTAGACTCACTATCCTGAGCACTAGCATTATCATTTTCAAGAGCAACAACAGCAGATTGCCCTACCAAACCCTTATCCTTATCTAATCGATCAACGTCAACATCTTCTGTAAGGAGTTTGGTTTGAGGTGCATCAGACTCAACTACCATCTTCAACTCTGTGACAACCAGTTCTTGAGTCTGTGGAGCTTCAGAAACTGCCTTGCCAGCAACACCAGCCTGGCTAGACTCCCCTTGAGTCTCTGTTCTCAAACTAGAACCTTCTCCTAGCTCCTGAGTAGCTCTAGCAGCATCTGGATCTTCATTCTGATCATCATCATGCCCTGCTTTAGCCAGCTCATCACCTCTGCAACCTAAGCTGTCTCTCTCAGCTCTAACCTTGAGATAGTTATCGATGAGCTCATGCAGTTTTTCTTCGGAGATCTTGACTCCCTTCTTCAATGCATCTGCCATCCTGATAACCTTCTCATCTAGAGTCAAATACTTCTTGTACATACTGGACACTACCACCTCGGCCTTGTCCAACTTGTCTTCCAAAAACTTATTCTTGTCACTAACAACCTTAAGATCACCAGCTAAACGAGTGATCAAACCTCTCATCTCATTCATCTGTCTCTGCAGATCACCAAGATTAGTTTCTTCACTTGTTTGTCGCTGTGGTTGTGGCTGTGTAGTCTCAAGAACAGTAACAACTGGCACACTTTGTGAACCACCAGTAGCAGCAGAAGTCTCTTGTTCCCTGACAAGTCTAGTTCTCTTTGGCATAGGCTGCTCTGGCACCCAATCTTCATCCGTTTCTCTCCTTCTTCTTCCTTGAGCTGCCTCAGTAGGTTTAGGAACCATCTTAGATCCAACTCTGATGAATGCATGAGATCTGTAAGGATCTTCATCACCATCACTGCTAGAATCATCATCAGAATGGATAGAAGGCTCTCTGTCTGTTTGAACATCAGCAACAGCCTTTCCTCTACCTTCAGCATTCACACCAGATCCACTAGCCTGACCCACTCCTGACCTACTAGCTCTAGCTGCTTCAGAACCAACTGCAGCTCCAGCTACATAATCATCTATGTCCCGGTCAAGGTCCACATCTACTAGGTCATCAGCATTGGCATTGTACCTTTGCACTTGAGCAATATCACCCTCTGGATCAGCCATTTGCTCTAATAGATCATCTACAATCTCAGGATTGGCTCCAGGTTGGTTTATCACATCATCTACAATCTCAGGATTGGCTCCAGGTTGGTTTATCACATCATCTGCAACCTGTACAACAACTTCAGGCTCTTCTGGTGCATCTTCCTGAACTACTACGTCATGTAACTGCTCAACATTCTCAGCAGCTTCACCATCCTCTGGCTGAGGCCCTTCATAAGCTGATATGACCCCATCAGTAGGTGCCACGTAGTTGGCATTAACGATTGCACCAAATAATGCTACATCTTGAGCATTTGGATCATTCGGATACCTGCGGCAAAACTCTTCATAGCCACGTGTGATGATAGAACTCACTTGCTTCACTTCTCCTACAGCAGGTAAATTCGGAAGTCTAGCATTGACGATCATCATCACAATCCTAGGATACATCTTTCCCGTGGCTGTGATCTATTTATCTTAAATTATCTCTGTAATTTAGTTATAGATAGATTAACTTATTTTCAAATCTTTATTAACATAAACTTTTGAAAATCTGTTAAATTAACTTAAATTATCCCTGTAATTTAGTTATAGATAGATTAACTTATTTTCAAATCTTTATTAACATAAACTTTTGAAAATCTGTTAAATTAACTTAAATTATCCCTGTAATTTAGTTATAGATAGATTAACTTATTTTCAAATCTTTATTAACATAAACTTTTGAAAATCTGTTAAATTAACTTAAATTATCCCTGTAATTTAGTTATAGATAGATTAACTTATTTTCAAATCTTTATTAACATAAACTTTTGAAAATCTGTTAAATTAACTTAAATTATCCCTGTAATTTAGTTATAGATAGATTAACTTATTTTCAAATCTTTATTAACATAAACTTTTGAAAATCTGTTAAATTAACTTAAATTATCCCTGTAATTTAGTTATAGATAGATTAACTTATTTTCAAATCTTTATTAACATAAACTTTTGAAAATCTGTTAAATTAACTTAAATTATCCCTGTAATTTAGTTATAGATAGATTAACTTATTTTCAAATCTTTATTAACATAAACTTTTGAAAATCTGTTAAATTAACTTAAATTATCCCTGTAATTTAGTTATAGATAGATTAACTTATTTTCAAATCTTTATTAACATAAACTTTTGAAAATCTGTTAAATTAACTTAAATTATCCCTGTAATTTAGTTATAGATAGATTAACTTATTTTCAAATCTTTATTAACATAAACTTTTGAAAATCTGTTAAATTAACTTAAATTATCCTGTAATTTAGTTATAGATAGATTAACTTATTTTCAAATCTTTATTAACATAAACTTTTGAAAATCTGTTAAATTAACTTAAATTATCCCTGTAATTTAGTTATAGATAGATTAACTTATTTTCAAATCTTTATTAACATAAACTTTTGAAAATCTGTTAAATTAACTTAAATTATCCCTGTAATTTAGTTATAGATAGATTAACTTATTTTCAAATCTTTATTAACATAAACTTTTGAAAATCTGTTAAATTAACTTAAATTATCCCTGTAATTTAGTTATAGATAGATTAACTTATTTTCAAATCTTTATTAACATAAACTTTTGAAAATCTGTTAAATTAACTTAAATTATCCCTGTAATTTAGTTATAGATAGATTAACTTATTTTCAAATCTTTATTAACATAAACTTTTGAAAATCTGTTAAATTAACTTAAATTATCCCTGTAATTTAGTTATAGATAGATTAACTTATTTTCAAATCTTTATTAACATAAACTTTTGAAAATCTGTTAAATTAACTTAAATTATCCCTGTAATTTAGTTATAGATAGATTAACTTATTTTCAAATCTTTATTAACATAAACTTTTGAAAATCTGTTAAATTAACTTAAATTATCCCTGTAATTTAGTTATAGATAGATTAACTTATTTTCAAATCTTTATTAACATAAACTTTTGAAAATCTGTTAAATTAACTTAAATTATCCCTGTAATTTAGTTATAGATAGATTAACTTATTTTCAAATCTTTATTAACATAAACTTTTGAAAATCTGTTAAATTAACTTAAATTATCCCTGTAATTTAGTTATAGATAGATTAACTTATTTTCAAATCTTTATTAACATAAACTTTTGAAAATCTGTTAAATTAACTTAAATTATCCCTGTAATTTAGTTATAGATAGATTAACTTATTTTCAAATCTTTATTAACATAAACTTTTGAAAATCTGTTAAGTCAAAAATACGAGGTCGTATCCCTGTACGAGGTCGTATTTCAAGGTCAAAATACATGTCAACCAAACCCTAAAATACTAGGTCGTATTTTCCAATTTGGCCACGTATTAGTCCATGGTCGTAAATCGGCATCGTATTTCGAAAGTCAAACCGGTCAAAATAAATTGACATTTACGAGGTCGCAAATCTGGGCTAGCAAAAAAAAAAAAAAAAAAAAAAAAAAAAAAAAAAAAAAAAAAAAAAAAAAAAAAAAAAAAAAAAAAAAAAAAAAAAAAAAAAAAAAAAAAAAAAAAAAAAAAAAAAAAAAAAAAAAAAAAAAAAAAAAAAAAAAAAAAAAAAAAAAAAAAAAAAAAAAAAAAAAAAAAAAAAAAAAAAAAAAAAAAAAAAAAAAAAAAAAAAAAAAAAAAAAAAAAAAAAAAAAAAAAAAAAAAAAAAAAAAAAAAAAAAAAAAAAAAAAAAAAAAAAAAAAAAAAAAAAAAAAAAAAAAAAAAAAAAAAAAAAAAAAAAAAAAAAAAAAAAAAAAAAAAAAAAAAAAAAAAAAAAAAAAAAAAAAAAAAAAAAAAAAAAAAAAAAAAAAAAAAAAAAAAAAAAAAAAAAAAAAAAAAAAAAAAAAAAAAAAAAAAAAAAAAAAAAAAAAAAAAAAAAAAAAAAAAAAAAAAAAAAAAAAAAAAAAAAAAAAAAAAAAAAAAAAAAAAAAAAAAAAAAAAAAAAAAAAAAAAAAAAAAAAAAAAAAAAAAAAAAAAAAAAAAAAAAAAAAAAAAAAAAAAAAAAAAAAAAAAAAAAAAAAAAAAAAAAAAAAAAAAAAAAAAAAAAAAAAAAAAAAAAAAAAAAAAAAAAAAAAAAAAAAAAAAAAAAAAAAAAAAAAAAAAAAAAAAAAAAAAAAAAAAAAAAAAAAAAAAAAAAAAAAAAAAAAAAAAAAAAAAAAAAAAAAAAAAAAAAAAAAAAAAAAAAAAAAAAAAAAAAAAAAAAAAAAAAAAAAAAAAAAAAAAAAAAAAAAAAAAAAAAAAAAAAAAAAAAAAAAAAAAAAAAAAAAAAAAAAAAAAAAAAAAAAAAAAAAAAAAAAAAAAAAAAAAAAAAAAAAAAAAAAAAAAAAAAAAAAAAAAAAAAAAAAAAAAAAAAAAAAAAAAAAAAAAAAAAAAAAAAAAAAAAAAAAAAAAAAAAAAAAAAAAAAAAAAAAAAAAAAAAAAAAAAAAAAAAAAAAAAAAAAAAAAAAAAAAAAAAAAAAAAAAAAAAAAAAAAAAAAAAAAAAAAAAAAAAAAAAAAAAAAAAAAAAAAAAAAAAAAAAAAAAAAAAAAAAAAAAAAAAAAAAAAAAAAAAAAAAAAAAAAAAAAAAAAAAAAAAAAAAAAAAAAAAAAAAAAAAAAAAAAAAAAAAAAAAAAAAAAAAAAAAAAAAAAAAAAAAAAAAAAAAAAAAAAAAAAAAAAAAAAAAAAAAAAAAAAAAAAAAAAAAAAAAAAAAAAAAAAAAAAAAAAAAAAAAAAAAAAAAAAAAAAAAAAAAAAAAAAAAAAAAAAAAAAAAAAAAAAAAAAAAAAAAAAAAAAAAAAAAAAAAAAAAAAAAAAAAAAAAAAAAAAAAAAAAAAAAAAAAAAAAAAAAAAAAAAAAAAAAAAAAAAAAAAAAAAAAAAAAAAAAAAAAAAAAAAAAAAAAAAAAAAAAAAAAAAAAAAAAAAAAAAAAAAAAAAAAAAAAAAAAAAAAAAAAAAAAAAAAAAAAAAAAAAAAAAAAAAAAAAAAAAAAAAAAAAAAAAAAAAAAAAAAAAAAAAAAAAAAAAAAAAAAAAAAAAAAAAAAAAAAAAAAAAAAAAAAAAAAAAAAAAAAAAAAAAAAAAAAAAAAAAAAAAAAAAAAAAAAAAAAAAAAAAAAAAAAAAAAAAAAAAAAAAAAAAAAAAAAAAAAAAAAAAAAAAAAAAAAAAAAAAAAAAAAAAAAAAAAAAAAAAAAAAAAAAAAAAAAAAAAAAAAAAAAAAAAAAAAAAAAAAAAAAAAAAAAAAAAAAAAAAAAAAAAAAAAAAAAAAAAAAAAAAAAAAAAAAAAAAAAAAAAAAAAAAAAAAAAAAAAAAAAAAAAAAAAAAAAAAAAAAAAAAAAAAAAAAAAAAAAAAAAAAAAAAAAAAAAAAAAAAAAAAAAAAAAAAAAAAAAAAAAAAAAAAAAAAAAAAAAAAAAAAAAAAATATATTTCTAACCAGTTATAAAATTGATTCTTCATTCTTATACCTCCCCCTCAATTTTATGACTAGGAAGTATAACGATGACTAATCATTATAACCACTATCATTCTTATGTCTCCCCCTCAATTTATGACTAGGAAGTATAACGATGACTAATCATTATAACCATACATTCTTATGTCTCCCCCTCAATTTATGACTAGGAAGTATAACGATGACTAATCATTATAACCATACATTCTTATGTCTCCCCCTCAATTTATGACTAGGAAGTATAACGATGACTAATCATTATAACCATCATTCTTATGTCTCCCCCTCAATTTATGACTAGGAAGTATAACGATGACTAATCATTATAACCATACATTCTTATGTCTCCCCCTCAATTTATGACTAGGAAGTATAACGATGACTAATCATTATAACCATACATTCTTATACCTCCCCCTCAATTTTATGACTAGGAAGTATAACGATGACTAATCATTATAACCACTATCATTCTTATGTCTCCCCCTCAATCTATGACTGGGATACATAACTATGATAAAAAAATTTTTGATTAAATACTTCATATTCTTATGAAAACACAATTGACTAGGTACTCCTCCTCAATTTATGACTAGGAAGTATAACGATGACTAATCATTATAACCATCATTCTTATGTCTCCCCCTCAATTTATGACTAGGAAGTATAACGATGACTAATCATTATAACCATCATTCTTATGTCTCCCCCTCAATTTATGACTAGGAAGTATAACGATGACTAATCATTATAACCATACATTCTTATGTCTCCCCCTCAATTTATGACTAGGAAGTATAACGATGACTAATCATTATAACCATACATTCTTATACCTCCCCCTCAATTTTATGACTAGGAAGTATAACGATGACTAATCATTATAACCACTATCATTCTTATGTCTCCCCCTCAATCTATGACTGGGATACATAACTATGATAAAAAAATTATTGATTAAATACTTCATATTCTTATGAAAACACAATTGACTAGGTACTCCTCCTCAATTTATGACATATTTTCATAACTATATATGTCTAAGGCATAAAATATTAACTATGTAGCCTTTCACATTCAAACATGACATTTCTATGTCTAAGGCATAAAATATTAACTATGTAGCCTTTCACATTCAAACATGACATTTCTATGTCTAAGGCATAAAATATTAACTATGTAGCCTTTCACATTCAAACATGACATTTCTATGTCTAAGGCACAATATAGTCAATAACCTTTCATATTCACTTAACGTCTATGACTAAGATTTTTCTTAATCTTCTTCATTCACATTAAGTCTATATCTAAGGATTTATTTAACCTTCTACATTCACATTATGTCTATGTCTAAGATTTTAATAATCTTATACATTCACTCAATGTCTATGTTTAAGGTTTACTAACATAGTTGATAATCTTTCATATTAAAATAAAATTATTTCTATATCTAAGATCTTCAACTAGAAAAACATTGAGCATTGTCTACCTCTTATTCTAGACCTTTGCCTGATAGCAATGTTTTTAATACCTCAGAATATTGCTCAGAAATCCTTCTTTTAGATTAACTTCTCTGCAAATACACTGAAAAAGAATTTCGAGACAACAAAACTTTAATTGCTATACCCGAAACTCGATCTTCTGAAACTTCATATTTGAAAGACAAACTTCAAACTCTCTATATCGTCATAATAATCAACTAATGCACCATAGCTTGTTGTAGTTCTCCCCCTCAACGATAAATCCCTTCGAATTAAGCATATGCAATCTTCCTTCTTGGATATATTGCTCGAGTCCCTGCTCGCCTTGCATAACCGGCATGTAATAGAGAGGTAGAATTTCCAACAATCAATCCTGAACTAGTTGACTCCCATGAAAACCAGAAACTTTGAAACTTAAATCACAAACTTCAGGAACATGGAACCTGTTTCAAAAGCAATCTAAATCATGTCTCGAAGTCTCAATGTCTTGAAGATATGGAGACATATATAAACCATTGTGCTTCCTTGTGCTAATACCTGCACATACAAGCTTAAAACAAGATAGAAATCAATAATGTTATTCTTCAATATTTCATCACTATTACATTTGATAGTAACGATTTAATCTAGAACTACATTCTTCATTTTTTTCTCCAAATTTGTTATTCTTCACTATCATAAGTCATAAACATATGACATTATCTTAGTCTAGAACTACAAATCTTCAAGAACCTTAAACTTCTTATTGTTCAAAAATCCAAACCGTAAGATCTCTGTCTTATTGTTCAAAATCCAGAATCTTAAGATCTCTGTCTTATCATTCTACGGATACATATCACAAATTCTAGAATCTTAAGATCTCTGTCTTATCATTCTATGGATACTTATCACAAATTCTAGAATCTTAAGATCTCTGTCTTATCATTCTATGGATACATATCACAAATTCTAGAATCTTAAGATCTCTGTCTTATCATTCTACGGATACTTATCACAAATTTAGAATCTTAAGAACCCTGTCTTATTATTCTATGGATAACCTAATCTAAGGTCTTCCAACAAAATATCCTTCATTATGCAAACTTATATAGATTCCGTTTCCAAAGTCACTATTCTTTAACTCTGTAAAAACATATAACCGAAACCTAATCTCTTATATATTTGCATACGAGATCTAATTACAAAACCATATGTAATACTCCTATGATTGCCTCATCAAACTAGTATACATCTTGGTTAAACACTGAATGACCTATACAATCTCTGTGTATTCGTCTTTCATGCACTTTAACTTCACAACCTACAGAAAACTCATCTGTTCGTCATCCTGTTAATCTGCACATCTCAACAAAATCATCAAATCTTCTCAAAGTAATAATCATACAATCTGAAGAATTTTATGAATTTGTAGGATAAAATGAATATACTTAACAGTTTCTGGAGGTCAATAATAGACTGTTAGCACATTAGCACTAATCAAAATCATTTGACATCTCTGTATCAAATCTTTTTGATTCAACAAAACTCTTTTCAAAGATCGATCTCAAACTATGAATCATCTCTGTGTTCATTCTTTGAAAATCTTCTTTCTAAAGATCCGGATAAAATGACTCTTTTAAAGATCAAATTCAAAACTATGAACAATCTCTGTGTATTCGTCTTTCATGCACTTTAACTTCACAACCTACAGAAAACTCATCTGTTCGTCATCCTGTTAATCTGCACATCTCAACAAAATCATCAAATCTTCTCAAAGTAATAATCATACAATCTGAAGAATTTTATGAATTTGTAGGATAAAATGAATATACTTAACAGTTTCTGGAGGTCAATAATAGACTGTTAGCACATTAGCACTAATCAAAATCATTTGACATCTCTGTATCAAATCTTTTTGATTCAACAAAACTCTTTTCAAAGATCGATCTCAAACTATGAATCATCTCTGTGTATTCGTCTTTCATGCACTTTAACTTCACAACCTACAGAAAACTCATCTGTTCGTCATCCTGTTAATCTGCACATCTCAACAAAATCATCAAATCTTCTCAAAGTAATAATCATACAATCTGAAGAATTTTATGAATTTGTAGGATAAAATGAATATACTTAACAGTTTCTGGAGGTCAATAATAGACTGTTAGCACATTAGCACTAATCAAAATCATTTGACATCTCTGTATCAAATCTTTTTGATTCAACAAAACTCTTTTCAAAGATCGATCTCAAACTATGAATCATCTCTGTGTATTCGTCTTTCATGCACTTTAACTTCACAACCTACAGAAAACTCATCTGTTCGTCATCCTGTTAATCTGCACATCTCAACAAAATCATCAAATCTTCTCAAAGTAATAATCATACAATCTGAAGAATTTTATGAATTTGTAGGATAAAATGAATATACTTAACAGTTTCTGGAGGTCAATAATAGACTGTTAGCACATTAGCACTAATCAAAATCATTTGACATCTCTGTATCAAATCTTTTTGATTCAACAAAACTCTTTTCAAAGATCGATCTCAAACTATGAATCATCTCTGTGTTCATTCTTAAGAAAATCTTCTTTCTAAGAATGATAAAAATACACATTAACCTAATATCTGTTTATTGAAATCAACAACTCTGTGTTCTTTTCCTTAAACCCATATTCTGTTAATATGACACACTTTCTTTTAGCTTTTGATCACAACACTATCGCTAAACTACCCTACTCGTTTATTCATTGTTCCATAAGAACGTAGTTAAGTCCTCTTGGAAACTAGATTCTATTCTGACTATATCTCTCGTGAAATAGGAACTTTTATTTAAACAATACAATACAAATAAAAATTTAAACATTTCACGAAAAACATAACACACACACAAACATACACTAAACATAAACGAATAACATAGTTACAAGAGCTAAAGTTACTGCAGATTAGATCAGATTAGCATGTTACATAAGCCTACTAGCGAGAAATAATTCTCTTATTATTAGTTATGAACAGTGATCCAAAAACGATTACCAATATATTTGTCCTCTTAAACACTCGGTACTTCTAGTCTCCTTTTTGGTTTGTGACACTTTCGACATACCCTGGCCAAGGACAGTCACCATGCAACCCGAGTAGCCTAATATGTCACTTAATCACGTTTGCGAACTTATGTGCCCCATATTCAGATACACTCTCACAATCGACACAAGCACTAAGATTAAGACATTTGGTGAGTAAAGTGAGAAAGTCTTTAAGAATCAAGTCAGCGGTGACAGGTCGGTGATTCCTCACGCGCAAATCGACTTAACTTGACTCACGTACGGAAATATACTCAACATTGCATAATGCCAAGTACTTGCATATTTGTGACATTATTTTAAGCACTTATGAAAACCCATGACTTTCGATGAGACCCGTGTAGCGAACTTTCTGACAACCTATCCCAAGTTGGAAGCTTTAGGTAGGCTAGGTATACAAAGACACCCCAAGGACTTATTTGTTCGAATCTCAAAGGCCACATTAGCTTCATATTTTCAACAGATTTATTAGATATTTGCATATCTTGTCACAAATATACATCCGAAAAAGCAATACATACACATATATGTACCCGAGACCTTCTATATAAAGACCAAATATACATCCGAAAAAGCAATACATACACATATATGTACCCGAAACCTTCTATATAAACACCAAATATACCTAATTACAATGCAATATCTTTCATAAGATTTAAAGGACTTGTCTATTTTAAGAACAAGCATTCTCAGCCATATATCTGAATACGTTTCCCATAAGAACATTGTATACATTTAAGTTCAGATTATAAGGAAACCTTGGTACTTTGTGCCTACCGATACATCATATAATGGTATCACTGAACTGGGCATTTTAAAGTACAATTAAGTAGGCTTAAAAGCTAAAGTATCGTCACGTCTAATCGTCTTGATGCAGTGACCTTACTCTTTTTATTATATTTCTTTTTCTTTTCTGATTTTTCTCATTTTTATTTCGTTTTTCTGACACTATATGACACACATACATTACAACACAAACACTGGCTCATTTTACAAAGTTCCTTTTGAGAGACACTGTCACTATAGATTTCTCATTCCAATCAATTGGATTGAAGTTACAAACCCTTCCCACTTAACTGGAAGAGCTTCCAACAACTTCTCGATGACATCTTCTGGATCAGGTTTGTACCCAAAGTATGCAAGCTCAACCAGCAGATGACTGTAACAAAGAATCAAGATCTCATCAAGAGGTTCATCTTTGAAGCTAGTAAAGACATAATACTACTTCTTTAGCAAATCCTTCCTTCTCTTCTTGAGATCATCATCACCTTCACAATGCTCTTTGAGTGCATCCCATAAGCCTTTTGCATTGTCATACATTTCAAACAAGTGCAAGAATTCCCCTTGGAGAGCCATTCGGAGTGATCCTAAAGCTTTACTTTCTGCTTCGTAGTCTTTCTTTTGATCGACAGTCATTTGCTCATACGAAGCCGCTTTTCCACCACCAGAACCAGTAGGTTCTTTGTCACTTTGCACAGTGGGATGAACATAACCATTAACAATACATATCCACATCCTCACATCCATTAACCTGCAATATGACTCGAATCTGCCCTTCCAACTGAAATATCTATCAAGGCTTATTAACTTGGGCGGTGAGTTGGCCTTTCCGGTTTCGTGATCCATCAGAATTAGTTGATTCAGCAAAGATTGATAATTTACGGGTAATTGAGACGTCATTTTCTCCGAGCTAGCAAAATTCACGAACTGTTTACAAAAATAAACGAGGTCATAAAAGTTCACGAGGTCGTAAAGAAATACGAGGTCGCAATTAAATACTCGAGGTCATAATTGAACTGGCGAGGTCTTAAAGAGCTCACGAGGTCGCAAACAAAATACGAGGTCGCAATTGAACTGGCGAGGTCGTAATTAGCTACCCAGGTCGCAATACGAGCTGGATGAGGTAATACGAGCCCGCGAGGTCGCAAACAATGCTGGAATCCTTAGATTTCTTGAATTCGAAACCCTAAAAACCAACAACACCACCTTCGACTGTTGCAAATACAAATAGACGTCACAAACAAGATTTCCGATCATAAACTCGTGAAAAAATCACGTCTAAACGACCCTAAATCAATATTGTCTATCACCAACAAGCTATAACCTTCCGGTATTAAACCAAGAGGCTCTGATACCAATTGTAAGTCCCCTGGTACAGATCGTTAATAGCTTGCTCCAGTTATCTTGAGGTGCGGAATCCCTCACTATAACTTGGTGATCAACAATAAGCCCCTAGATCACCTGCTGCCTCGCAGATCTTCTCCGGGCTAGCGGAACAACCTTTGACGACTTAACCTGCACAAGTATGCTCGAAATTTCGACAAATGTTCCACCCTAAACTCTGTTAGGGTTTGGTATTTATAGGAAACACCTGACATGGGCTTCAGCGAGTCGGCCTCGCAAATCCAGCCCAGCCCGTCACTAATGCGAGGTCGCATTCTGTGATTGGCCTCGTATTTGACCCTGCAAATACGGAGTCGTATTTCCTATGTGAAATGCGAGGTCGCATTTCACACTTAGCAGATTTATTACACATTCAATACTTCAACTTAATCTAGTATTCTATGCATAATAGTAAGTTCATTAATGACAATCACATTACAAAGACATATAACAATATAAGCCCAAACAATCTAGACTGCTATTGACATAGATGTGCACTTACAAAAGATTAAATCACAATTTCTTCTCCTTCTTCTTCCTAATTTTTGGCCGCCACCACCAAAATCAAACCCTCACTTTTCAATTTCTTAGATGATAGAAGATTAATGTTATTATTCTTGTTGATGATAATTTTCTTGAAGGATTTGTATGTAATGAAAGGTTGATGTTAGAATGAAATGATGAAGATTTGAGAAGGAATGAAAAGAAGTGTGGGAAATGACTCACAAGGCAAAAAGGATGGCTGGCACTCCATGGAGATGCCACGCCCCTTTCTTAAAAATTATGGGTATTTTACCCGCTATCCGTTAAAGTTCCAACTAAATTAACCCCCTAACCAAAAATAAAATACTACTAACTTATTTTAATGTCAAAACTATAAAAATGTTAATTTATTACCTTAAAATTCTTGGGGTGTTACACTTAGGCTATTAGGAGTGAGGGGGCCTTAAGCCATCCCACATGGGGGCGTCTTACGCCATGTGGCGGTGGCTCCTCCAAGGAGATGCCCCTCCTTTTTCTTGGAGTGAGGCATTTCTTTGGGGCTCCCCTTGGGGCATCTTTCAATTTTTTTATTTTTTATTTATTTTTAGACTATAATTACAAAAATACCATATTTATAAATATATAAAACAAGTATATGTAAATATATAAAGCATTTAGATAAAATAGATAACATATCTATCGCTTTATTGCCTCCCTGCATATCCAAAAGCCTCTTTTCTTCCCTCTCTGTTACTATTTATCATCATCTCTTTTCTTGCTTTCTTGGAACAGATCTTTCGATCTATATATACAAATAAACACACAAATATATATCTATCTATATATAAAAACACACTATACATACACATACAAATATATAAAGAAAAACGGAGAAACTCGCCGAGGAAATCGTCGGGAAAGATCGCCGGAAAACTCGTCGGAGTTGCAGGTATGTGTGATATATATATATAGTAAAAAGATAAAATGAGAACTAAAAAAAGGTTAAGAACCATGAGAACTTTTATTTCATTAATATGTATAAGGATAGTATTGTAATTTTATAAATATAATTTTTTTTTTTTTTTTTTTTTTTTTTTTTTTTTTTTTTTTTTTTTTTTTTTTTTTTTTTTTTTTTTTTTTTTTTTTTTTTTTTTTTTTTTTTTTTTTTTTTTTTTTTTTTTTTTTTTTTTTTTTTTTTTTTTTTTTTTTTTTTTTTTTTTTTTTTTTTTTTTTTTTTTTTTTTTTTTTTTTTTTTTTTTTTTTTTTTTTTTTTTTTTTTTTTTTTTTTTTTTTTTTTTTTTTTTTTTTTTTTTTTTTTTTTTTTTTTTTTTTTTTTTTTTTTTTTTTTTTTTTTTTTTTTTTTTTTTTTTTTTTTTTTTTTTTTTTTTTTTTTTTTTTTTTTTTTTTTTTTTTTTTTTTTTTTTTTTTTTTTTTTTTTTTTTTTTTTTTTTTAATTTTTTTTTTGTTTAAAATTAGTATTAAGGTGTTTTTCTCTTCTTTTTTTCTTTATAATAAAAAGTTTTCACATATTTTGAGTCTTGTGATACACATGTGAACAAATCAAAATATTGATGGATTAATAATATATGTATCAATGTACCTATGTGCACCTGTGTACACCTATATTCATATAATATATACACATATGCACACCTTAAAATATTAAGATCTCACGATACTAAGCATTCTTTTATGATACAAGCACACATGTGTCCATACGATATATGTATCTATGCACACCTATGCCCAATTTTGTGAGATAAAACATTATTGGTTCACATGTAAACACAATTCCTATAATATGTACACTTGTGAACTTTGCTATAAAAATATACATGTACACTTGTGAACATGAATTATACCCAAGTGTACCTGACAAAAATTTTATGTTTTAAATTTTTTATTTGTTTAAATTCACATGTTAACAACTTAAATATGATCACATGTTCATAATCTTATATTGTCAGAATATTAATGAATTGATAAATTTAATCGTAAATACCTACATTTCTACTAAATGTTTATATCTAATTTAATCAATTTTACTTTTATTAAAATTTTAATTTATTGTGGATCAAAATTCTTTTATTTATATCAAAAAAAAACTTGCGAAAACATTGTTTCACGTGTGATAAGGAACTTTCAATTAAATGCATAAAATATTGTTTATCTAATGAGAAATAAGAAAATTGAGAAGTCAAAACTGATCCATGATTTTCTCGGACGGTTTCTTTTATTAATATTTCCCTATTATGCCCCTCACTTCATTATTATTTCTCTGTTAATAATTTTAGTCACAATATATACAAAAATGCCACCACTCAATTTTATCCTTTGATCTAACTCATCCAATGGACCATAATGGTTCTCATAGTTCTCGACAAAAAATGAGTTCTCGTACTAACTGAACTTATATATATATATATATATATATATATATATATTGAAAAGTTATTTTGAGAACCCCTAAAAAGACAAGAACTTTTAAGAACCCATTTAAATCAATCTCAACCTTTAGATATTTCAATCAATGGATCATAATAAATATGGTATTTTTGTAATTAATTTGAATTGTAAATATTAATCTAATAATAAAAAAGAGTAGTTTAGTCCTACTATCTAAAAAGAAACTGACGATTTTTTTAAGCAACAAAAATAGGTTTTTGAGTTTAAAAAATAAATCTCTACTATACAAATGTCTCACGGTTAAACACAAACCCTAAAAATAACCCTTCTATATCAATAATGGATCGGTGGATTTAATAATCCGTCAATTTGTTTTTGAGAATATGATGCAACTTTCAATTTGTTTTTGAATTCCATCGATGGAATTTAACTCGATCTTCACTAATTTTAATATTAATAGTGGGTTGGTTTTTTAATTCTTCAGATTTGTGTTCGTAGTTTGTGAATTGGCGAATTGCGGGTTGCGGCTAAAGTTTTTACAATCTTCAATTACTTGCGTCCATATCTATTTGTGGTTACAATTATTGGGATAGTATTTTGTAGCCAAGTATATTGTCACGAAATATTTTACAAATGAATATTTTATGAGATTAGCTGGTGATTATATGTACGATGCTATGAGCACATGTATGCTAGTATATTGTAAATTATGTTTCATAATATTAGTCAGTGATCACATGTGCATGAACAACCATATTAGTGATCACATGTGCATGAACGATGCTATGAGAACATGTATGCTAGTATATTGTAAATTATGTTTCATAATATTAGTCAGTGATCACATGTGCATGAACAACCATATTAGTGATCACATGTGCATGAACGATGCTATGAGAACATGTATGCTAGTATGATGTAAACAATGTTTCATAAAATTAGTCGGTGATCACATGTGCATGAACAACCATATTAGTGATCACATGTGCATGAATAGTCATATCGGTGATCACATGTGCATCAACAACCATATTAGTGATCACATGTGCATGAATAGTCATATCGGTGATCACATGTGCATCAACAGCCATATTTTCTTTTAATTTCTATTAATTTAATTAATCAATTATAAAAATACAATACTACCCTTGTAAATATTGATGGGAAAAGGTTTATAAAGGTAGCCGTTGAACGGCTACATTTTTTGGGGAAAAGGAACGAAACTGGGCGGAAGATATCTTTCGGGTGAACTTTTTTTTGGCCTTTGTCGCCCCTCGGGGCATTAATGTGCCGAGCGGAAGATAGGCGGAAAGGGGCGGCGTCGGGTGATCTGCCCCCTCACTCCGAATAACCTTATAGTGTATCAAAATAATGTTTTTAGTGTTTTCACAAGCTAGTATATATGAAAATGAGTTTGTTATTTATTGACCGTATATATAACCAAGTCACGTTCTTGTTGAGAGAGATTCACACATATCGCCATATCGGCCAAGTCTATTAAAATGTTCATATCAAGTCAGACATATACGAGGCAAACTGGTTATATATATACAGGTTTAGAATATAATATGTTTTTAAATCAACCTGAGAGATCAAATTCAAGTGGCCATTAGACTCTTCCAAAACTGTTCAGCTTGACGTGGTTATTGTTCGACGTAATGCTAATTTAAGAAGAAAAAAAGATCGACCACTAAACCGGAGGGCTGAGGTCTTGTTCGACGAGATCATGCTTTCCTCTTTTAGTTAGAACACTAATTAACCGGAGAAGCCGTAATGCTAATTTAAGAAGAAAAAAAGATCGACCACTAAACCGGAGGGCTGAGGTCTTGTTCGACGAGATCATGCTTTCCTCTTTTAGTTAGAACACTAATTAATCTCATTGTTAGATTCGGAAAAAAAAAACAAAAAACAACAACAACAACAATGAAGAAAGAACAAATTTTCAATATTTATTTCTTTATTATCAAACACAAAATGGAAAACAACTGACATTTAACACATAAATTCAAATACAAGCCCTTTTCGTACAAATTTAACTGTTTTTGTTCTAGATGTTTATTCTTAATCTGGGCTGCAGGGTCCAAAATATTATCTCATCGACATGTATTTCTTTAATCCTGCATGTATGGAAAAAAAAAGTATAACATAAAACAAAATTAGTGAATGATGACAACTAGAAATAAAATATATATACACTGATCATTAAATAAGGTGATATAATTCATGCATAAAATAAAATACGTACCTTAAACATATATGTCGTGTTTAATGGTGAGGGGGAGGCGGTGAACTGTAAATGTAATGTGTAGGTGGGGACTTGTGGACCGGGGGTGGTGGTGACTTGTAGTATGGGGGTGGTGGGGATTTGTATACTGGGGGTGGTGGTGACTTGTGGTATGGTGGTGGTGGTGGTGATTTGTAAACTGGGGGTGGTGGTGGTGGGACTTGTGGTATGGTGGTGGTGGTGACTTGTGGTATGGTGGTGGTGGTGGTGATTTGTAACTGGGGGTGGTGGTGGTGGTGGTGATTTGTAAACTGGGGGTGGTGGTGACTTGTGGTATGGGTGGTGGTGACTTGTGTATGGTGGTGGTGGGGATTTGTGGACCGGGGGTGGTGGTGACTTGTAGTATGGGGGTGGTGGGGGATTTGTATACTGGGGGTGGTGGTGACTTGTGGTATGGTGGTGGTGGTGATTTGTAAACTGGTGGTGGTGGTGACTTGTGGACTGGTTTGTGGTATGGTGGTGGTGGGATTTGTAGACTGGGGGTGGTGGTGACTTGTGGTATGGTGGTGGTGGTGATTTGTAAACTGGGGGTGGTGGTGACTTGTGGTATGGTGGTGGTGGTGATTTGTAGACTGGGGGTGGTGGTGACTTGTGGTATGGTGGTGGTGGTGATTTGTAAACTGGGGGTGGTGGTGACTTGTGGTATGGAGGTGGTGGGGAATTATAGACTGGGGGTGGTGGTGACTTGTGGTATGGTGGAGGTGGTGGAGATTTCTTTGGTGGTGGAGGTGGTGGAGATGAGTAACGGTAGGTAGCCGTGGTCATTGAGGGCAAGCTTAGAGAAATTATAACCATAGCAAGAGTGATGAAGAGTGTTGTCATAGAAGACATCTTTCCCTTCGTCCCCATTTCGAATTGAAGTGGGATTTGGTTTCTGTGTTTTTGAACATACTAACATCCCCTTTATATAGCTAATCATTTTCATTTTTTTAATCAATTTGAATTATTTAGACATTTAAATAAGTTTTAGTTGAAATTGATTCTACCAACTCCGATAAATAATCCATCTACATGTAAACTAAAGACATGCATGCCAAGCCGTCATGTCCCAGCATAGAATAATTGAACGTTGTGTAAATTCCCATTTAATATTTTTTTGTTTTTTCGAAAGGTTTATAAACTTGGTAGAACATTTTCTTACTCGAGATAATATTTACATATTTACTAGCAGCCCACTTTTTTTCCACTGGAATGTAGAATTATATACAATATATATATATAACCGAAAAAAAATATAATATATATATATATATATATATATATATATATATATATATATATATATATATATATATATATATATATATATATATATATATATATATATATATATATATATATATATATATATATATATATATATATATATATATATATATATATATATATATATATATATATATATATATATATATATATATATATATATATATATATATATATATATATATATATATATATATATATATATATATATATATATATATATATATATATATATATATATATATATATATATATATATATATATATATATATATATATATATATATATATATATATATATATATATATATATATATATATATATATATATATATATATATATATATATATATATATATATATATATATATATATATATATATATATATATATATATATAT
The DNA here is from genome assembly GCA_034093135.1 of Erigeron breviscapus. Taxonomy (NCBI): domain Eukaryota; kingdom Viridiplantae; phylum Streptophyta; class Magnoliopsida; order Asterales; family Asteraceae; genus Erigeron; species Erigeron breviscapus. The sequence continues at coordinate 48,997,795 of CM067175.1, read as the reverse complement.
ATATATATATATATATATATATATATATATATATATATATATATATATATATATATATATATATATATATATATATATATATATATATATATATATATATATATATATATATATATATATATATATATATATATATATATATATATATATATATATATATATATATATATATATATATATATATATATATATATATATATATATATATATATATATATATATATATATATATATATATATATATATATATATATATATATATATATATATATATATATATATATATATATATATATATATATATATATATATATATATATATATATATATATATATATATATATATATATATATATATATATATATATATATATATATATATATATATATATATATATATATATATATATATATATATATATATATATATATATATATATATATATATATATATATATATATATATATATATATATATATATATATATATATATATATATATATATATATATATATATATATATATATATATATATATATATATATATATATATATATATATATATATATATATATATATATATATATATATATATATATATATATATATATATATATATATATAAAATTATATGGATCTTTACCATATATATATATATATATATATATGAGAAAGATAATTTGAGGATGAGGTAAAAAAAGTACAAGGGGACTCCTCCCAGCCGTCCGATCAAGCATTTTATGGCTCAGATCAAGCATCTTCCTCCTTCTTCTTCCTCCTTCTCCGGCGAGACAACCACCATCTGTTGGAACCACGTTAGTGTGACCGTCACTGATCATCTATCATTCCTGATATGATAATTGACGATAACTGAAATCCCTATGTCTAGTAAATATATAATGGGCGTATTTACTCTTAAAGACATACTATAGGGTTTCTCATTAGATGATTGGAACTATCAGGACTAATGTTACACACATTAAACACCAGAGAGGTTGAATGTGTAAATACTCTCATTATAAATAGAGGAGTTAATTGCAGGATTCGTCCCTGTGGTTTACCCATTTTCGTGGTTTACATCCCTGTTAAGTTTTTTTAAACAAATCCGTCCAAACTTGTCACATTCTTTGCAAGTTACGTCCCTGTGGCTAATGGCGTTATTATTTGGTCGTTAAGTCGACGCACGTGAGCTGCACGTGAGGGCAGTTTTGTAATCTGCCACCTACAAACAGCTTTGTAATTGAACGATTCGTCCCTGTGGTTTGTCCATTTTAGTGGTTTACATCCCTACTCAAGAATTTTCGTGGAATAGATCCAAAGTACGCAAATTTGTTGCATGTTCCATCCCTGTGGTTGATGTCGTCAATTTTTTTCCGTTAAATGGGATCACGTGCCATAATAAGTTTGATGGGTTTTTCGAAAATTTGCAAACCGTCATTGATTTTTTGACGGTGGAATTAAACAACGTTTGGGGTATACAACTAAGCAAACCTGTTGATCGGTTGGTTAAAAATGCAAAATCCGCCATTGATGAGCTTCCCCATTGGAACCAACCACCACCAAGCTCTCACCATTACCACCACCACAAACCACAAACCAAGTTGTTCTGAAACCCAATCGCGGACCGCCACTGATTGGTGCGTCTCTATTACCCGAACAACTACTTTGAATGTTGTTTATATATATATACTTATGGGATTCTACGAATTTACATATACATATACATATATGTTTATTTATATAGATCTACGAATTTACACATACATATTAACATATATACCCAGTATATGTATACTTATGGGATTCTAGGCCTCCTGGCTTTATATGTGGATGTGTATTAATATGAAGTTTCTTTTTGTTCGAGCCTTAACAACCTAAATATCACAAGAATTAATTTCAAAAATAATTGGATGAGAAGGAAATTGAATAAAGGGGAATTTGATGATATGTGAAAGATAGGTGAAAATAACAAGGAAAGAAAAACTTAATTGATTTTGGTGGAGTCGTAAGAAGTAAGAAAGAGAAAAAGAATAGGTGTAGGATTGGGGAGAATGTACGAAAATACCTTCACATGTGTGGCATGTGATCCCATTTAACAGGAAAAAATTGACGACATTAACCACAGGGATGGAACATCCAACAAATTTGCGTACTTTGGATATATTCCACGAAAATTCTTGAGTAGGGATGTAAACCACTAAAATGGACAAACCACAGGGACGAATCGTGCAATTACAAAGCTGTTTGTGGATGGCAGATTACAAAACTGCCCTCACATGCAGCTCACGTGCGTTGACTTAACGGCCAAATAATAACGCCATTAGCCACAGGGACGTAACTGTAACATCCTAAACTTTTTATGATTGACGTTTGACTTGTCCGTTAGTCAACGTTATGGTTATGTCTAGTTAAACGCCTTAAATGGATTACGTGATTAAATACTTATGTATTTAATATATGAAATGTGTGATTAATGTGTTAATGTGCAATATGATTAAAGTGATGAAAAGAATGATAAAAGATGATCAATAAAGTTATAAAGTGTTTCCGATAGGAGTAAGGGTCGTTAAGTGATCCCGTATGCGTTAAACGATCAGTTAGGGCACGAAACGAGTTTTAAGAAAGTATGAGGGCCTAGATGTTAAATCTTGAAACTTGTTCCAGCAGAGGAGGGGAGTATATCACGTCCCATATGCCCTAGAATCAGATCCCAAACTCTGAAGAAAGTTCACACACAAACCCTAGAGCCTTTCCTCAAGTTCTATGCGTTTCGGTAGCAATTCGATGGACATTTCTTCTAGTTTTCGATCCATTAAGCATCCCTACAGGTAATTAGTCATTACAAGATCATAGGGTAATGGTCTTTGATAGTTTTTGTCCACCCATCTCTGGTGGTGAGGGTTGGGTATGGTTTAATTGCAAAACGTTTATGGATTTCATGTCATTCGGGTAATCAAATAAGTGATTTATGTTTGTAATGGAACAAGGAATCAACTGATGGTTTGAAGGCATCAATTGTGTCATAAAAGAGGTCAATTTCATGTCTCCAGGTCGGGGTTAGGGTTTGAGATTGAATGAGAATCGTTTAAAGATGTTCAAAAATCAAAGTTTGCTGATTGAGCCCCGTTGTGCGGTGCACAGGAATTCTGTGCGGTGCACAGATTGGTATGGGTGTTTCTGATCAAGTTTATGCGGCGCATGGAAGACCCATGCGGCGCATATTCAGGTCTGGCAGTCGTATAGGCTTGTTTTCATGCTCGTTTGACCCATAGACCTTATGTTTAGGTTACCTTATGATATAGGGAACTTAGAGAGGTCTTTTGAAGCCACGTTTATGTTACCTATTGGTTATATGTTGCTATAGGTGGTCGGAAACACAAACAAGATGAATTAACCTTGCGTATTGCTCGTTGTATTCGTCACGAGGTAAGATACACTACTTTGACACGCTGAGGGTTCAACAAAAACATAGTTTTCATATAATAACATCTCAAATGTTATCTTGATTGCTTATGGGTATTTGGGGTTACACGGGAGGTGATATGGGCTATGTACATGACTATTGAGGCCTGAAATGCAGTCCCTATGATATGAAATGTAATGATACGCTATGAAATGTTATGCAATGATACGAGATGCAATGATATGCTATGTAATGTCTTGAGATGAATTGAAATGTGATATATGTTGATGATATGCGAAATGTGCATGATTACATGGCTTGTTCATCTAGTTCACTAGACTTATTAAGTTGCCATGACACGTGCACGTTTAAGGGCCCAAACGTTAAGATGTATATGTGATAATTGTTTAGGTAGTGTAAACACCTAAACCATATGAGATGTGAAATCGAGCTCGTAATTTAGATGTGAAAGTGTTAAGCTTAACCCGTACTTGCCCTTGCCCGGCTAAGTGCGTAGATGTGGTTACTTGGGTGCTCCTTGCAACATGGTTTGAGATGTGAAGAGTAATACGGGAGGTCTGGCCAGCCCCATTTGTCTTGAACATACGGATTACTCCGGGATTGGCTTGCCATTCCTTAACGACAATGATGTACAGCTGTAAGGTTTGTCCATCCAGTCGGTGTGACTTATGTCACACTTAAAAAGATGTAAATGTTATATGTGACATGTGCGACTTATGTCACAACTAATAAGATGTTTAGATGTGATATGTGGAGATGCGAAAGATGACTAGGCACATTTAGGATGACCCATCCTAATATGAAAGATGTTGATGCTATGATATGTATGTGAGATGATATGTTTGATGATATGTGCCTTAACGACTTAATATGACTTTTATATAATGTTTTAAATGGACAAACGTTTTATAAACTAGGTGTTATCTTACTTAGCTAATTCGTTAGCTAACACTTGCTCTTTTAAAATGTGTTGTTCCCTCAGGTCCAACATTAGTGAGCAGCTAGATGTGAGAAGATGTGAGGCATGGGTAGATGATCTTGAAGCTGGCTATAGTTTACCCCTAGTGGCTGCTCGCTTTAGACATTTGCTTTATGTTTAGATAATAATGACTTGTATTGATAATGTGGTCGGTTGTTTAATGTTGGGCAACCGATGGGTTTCCATTTGAACTTATTTTGATGATATGGCTAGTAACACCATTTAATGAATAAACCAAACATATTTTGCTGATTTGAACTTTTAAAGTTTACTTCCGCTTTCTTTAGACGCCGTTAGGCGAAAGTTTTTGGAAATCCTTGTTTTTAAACGATGGGTGTTACAAGTTGGTATCAGAGAAATAGTTTAAGTGAACCAATGACTATAAGACCATAGGATTTGGACTTAAACCGTAAGATCAGACATGCTAGGCTTAAGTAGTTGAGCTTTAGCCTTATGATGAGATGTTGTTAGGACGGGTTGGGATGAGTGAGAGTGTAGGATTAAGGCTATATGATGATTGTTTGATTGACGATATGTTAATATGTTTTTAGCCTTTATTCTTCTGTTTCTCGCTTCTCCGTCACTAGATTATTTTATTGCTACGATCGACGGTCCCCGAGGTGATGTGCTATTTCCCTATCTGAATTTGCTAAATGTTCGCTGTAATTTATGTGTGAAGTGGTTGAAATGAAGGGAAATTTGTTGGATTAGGTGAAATGGTGTCCCGTCAATGGTGTCCAACCCACGAGGTTAGTGACAAGGACCGCAACGGAAATGAGATGTTGTATGGATGATAAGGATTATGGGAATGGAATTGGTGAAAGAATGTGATACACAAATGTGGTAATTAACATGCATGTGAAGTGATACAATTACAGTTTTGGTCCGGAACATAATTGCAAGCGTATCACGACGCGAGCGTGTTTGTATGGCCATGCTTGTGTTGACCGGTGTACAAAGTAATGAAGTTGGAGAGATTTCTATGTATTGTACCCCTATTTGTCAAGAGTGAACATCGTGTTACAACTTTAGTGATGTTGATGCTTCAGGTGTGTGGAAATGTGTGAAGATCGGTGGAAAGTGATAGCCAGATTAAATGTTTATGATGATTATGATGTACAAGAAGTTAAATGAAGTGATTGGTAGTCAATGTTGCTGAGTCTACTAGTTTAAAAGACATGGATTTGAAGTTTGAAGAGTAGAGTTGATGCTGGATACTTGAAGGATTATAAGTAGGTGACGCATAGAAGGGTTACCAGGCACGCGTATGAAAGGATACAGTTACAATTCCGGTCGCGAACGTAATTTTAAGTGTATCACGACATATGTGTGTTTGTGAGACTGTGTCTGTGTTGATCCAAATAAAGTGAAGATGGGATTGATGAAATCATTGAATGGTATCATATTTAACTACACGGAGAGTAGACACGTATGAAAGGAATAGAGAATGATGAAGCAGAAGCAATTAAAGAAGTCAACTCAGGGGTTGATTGAACCCTTAAACATGAAACTCTTCCATTCCATGAGCACTATGTTATGATGTGAGGCTACTTTCGAGCTGCAAAATGTTAAAGTTGTGCTTGGGATTAAGATTGAGAGTTTGAATTCGTATGGAATTCGATTAAAAAGGTTAAAAGTTGGATTTTTTGGTCGAACTGGGCTATATGCGGCGCACAGGACTTTTGTGCGGCACATAGATGCCATTTTTGAAAAAATGGTTTTCAGATGGGTGCCCGATATGCGGCGCATAGAAGTTCTATGCGGCGCACAGATCGAGTGCTCAGATTATTTTTTGGTTTCTGTGACGATTTTGGTTGATTAGTGTGATGCACAGCCTTTTCATGCGGCGCACAAATGCTTAACTTGGTTTTGTGCGGCGCATAATACTTCCATGCGGCGTATATTTTGGTCTGCTTTGGATTTACAACTCGTTTAGTTTTGATTTCGCTATGGGATGATATATGACGATTGGGACGAGTATCTACAGGTGGAGATTCTTCCTTATATTGCGCGAATATAAAGATAATGTTGAGATCCTATAATTGTAGTTCCTTAAAGTATATGAAGTAAAAGTATTCAAGAGCATTTGGTTCCGAATTGATCATGTTTCTCGCCTGGGTGATTACCCATGTAAGACAAACATTATATTTCTAAAGTCGAGGCTACACGTAGTTTTGAGATGTTCTAATAAAGTTCCCGGTTTTGTTTCGATCGTGAGATCAAACCTTCATTTGATGTGTGACTAGTGCTACTTCCATGCAAGCGCACCCTCCGTTTTGTTCTCACTTATAGGAAGAAGTTAATGTTTTCGATAATGGGATGTATTCCTTCTATAAGATAGATTTACGGTTTTTGCTACCACTTGTTGATGATGAAAGTCCTGCTAATGTTATTTCTACCCTCATTATGACCCTATTGAGTTTCTCGAAGTACCTGCATGCTAACCAATGGTCCTTACCATGTCATGAACTTAAGGGATAAAGTTTAAAGTTTTCTCTAGATCAAAATCTTTGCTGAATACTAGTCATATCCATCCATATATTTCGTCCATACCTGGACTTGTTGAGTATTGATTGATAAGAAATGTTTTTGTTGTTAGATTGGCGATTTCGGGTCATTCGGTGATTGTTATTGCAATCAATATGTATTTTAAGATTTCCTACAGGTATGAAGTTGTTTCTAGAGTTATTTTAACGTTCAAATAGAACCAATATAGGGTTCACATTTGGTCTTTAGATTTGATATGGATTCGATTGTGTATGTGAGTCGATTTAGGTCATTCGGGTGTCAAATCGATTGTAAAATGAGTATAATGAATCCATGAATCAATTGAGGATTTCATAATGATAACTAAGTCATAGTTTGATGTGTATGAACTGTAGAGGTCGTGGTGGCTTGACACGGATGTTTGATGGTGGAAATTGTTTGCAAAACAAAGAGTTTATTAGGTCTGAAAATTTAGTCATATTTCAAAATCATATCTTCTTTATATGAACGACTTAGGAGATGACTTTTACATTTCTGAAAACCTCTATGTGTCTCCTAAATTCGATATGAACAAAGTTTTCTGTGATTTTGCCCAGATATATGCGAAAAATGTCAATTTCTAGAAATTGTCAGGTTTCGGACGAATTCTGCAGACTTGTCTTGTAAACGTCATAACTTATTCATTAGAGCTCTTCAAGAGTCAAACATTGCATTTTTTTAAAAGGTCTTTGAGTTTGCTACTTTTGTTAAGAACTGAGTTTTGTCTCATCTGGTCATCATATGACCCAAAAGTTGTACTTGAGGAGGCTTATGAACCGTGGTGACATGCTTATTGGATGCCGCCTGAAATGTGATACGACCTATTATGATACGAGGTGTAGTAAATTTTATATGTTGACGTGTGATAAGGTTAAAAGCCAAGATTAGACACCGAAAATTTTATTACAATGTAATTATTTAATGATCCTTTAAGGAAGTGAAGAGTCACGTTATCATGGACCAAGAGACAAAGTTGCGTGGGAAGCTACAGGTAATGATATGAGACATTAGTAGACAGGTGGTCCAAGAATGCTTAATTCTTGGTGAATTATTGCACCGTTTCATTGGACATGAAAGAAAAGATGTATGTTAAAGAAGTTCTCTTAAAGTGTGAAAGCTAATAGTTTGAATGCTTCAAATCGAGACGGCCGCTATGTAAATAATTTTCAAAGATGTTTTGGCAAAGTATAAAAGAATGGTGATCTCAAAGGATGTCCATCACTTCTAGATTGATGGGAAAGAGAAAGAATGATATAGAAACTCAGGAAAATCATATGATTGTGCGATGGTACATCGAGAGTTATTGTTGTGTTCATATGCGACCATGGTTATGCCATAGGCGATAGATGTCACTTCATGATACGATATGTTATGCATCGAAAGTTATGGCGAGTCGACCCTTTGTTCAAATGAATCATGTGAGTTGTGATAGCAAGTTAATAAGGATATGTGTTTGAAGGGCTTAACCGCCAAATGAATAAGCCTTCGCCAAAGATAAAGTGGAAGAGGAAGTGGAAAAAGAATATGTAAGAAGCTAAATGAGTTTGGCTATGCTAAGTTAAAGTACAACCCAAGAAATCATGAAATGATATGACAAAGTGAGGGATACGGATAAGTCATTTATATATGAATGGCAAAATGATTCTGAGGACAGAATCCTCTTAAGGGGGAGATAGTTGTAACATCCCAAACTTTTTATGATTGACATTTGACTTGTCCGTAGGTCAACGTTATGGTTATGTCTAGTTAAACGCCTTAAATGGATTACGTGATTAAATACTTATGTATTTAATATATGAAATGTGTGATTAATGTGTTAATGTGCAATATGATTAAAGTGATGAAAAGAATGATAAATGATGATCAATAAAGTTATAAAGTGTTTCCGATAGGAGTAAGGGTCGTTAAGTGATCCCGTATGCGTTAAACGATCAGTAAGGGTACGAAACGAGTTTTAAGAAAGTATGAGGGCCTAGATGTTAAATCTTGAAACTAATTCCAGCAGAGGAGGGGAGTATATCACGTCCCATATGCCCTAGAATCAGATCCCAAACTCTGAAGAAAGTTCACACACAAACCCTAGAGCCTTTCCTCAAGTTCTATGCGTTTCGGAAGCAATTCGATGGAGATTTCTTCTAGTTTTTGATCCATTAATCATCCCTACAGGTAATTAGTCATTACAAGATCATAGGGTAATGGTCTTTGATAGTTTTTGTCCACCCATCTCTGGTGGTGAGGGTTGGGTATGGTTTAATTGCAAAACGTTTATGGATTTCATGTCATTCGGGTAATCAAATAAGTGATTTATGTTTGTAATGGAACAAGGAATCAACTGATGGTTTGAAGGCATCAATTGTGTCTAAACAAGAAAGTAAAGAACACAAACAAGAACAAGTTCAATTGTTAGAAAACTATGCAAGTCTAATCATATGTATCATTGATTTAAACGATGAATACATGGTCGATAATACAACTTGTCTTACAAGAATACAAATGAACTATGTAATTGCTAAGTCTAGAAAGAAGGAAAACTTAAACAATTACAAATAGAGTGAAATACTTTGTGGTGACAAACACACTATAATGATGCGGCTGTGTTCCTTTATATAGAAGAGGAATTAGGGCAACACTGCCTTACAATGATAGTGATGTGATGGTGGTTGTCGACATTCCATTGGCTCTAAGTACTTGGATCCAGGAGCCTTTGTCTTCTTTACCAAAACGGGTATGAAAGAGAGAGACCCTTGTTTTGGTCCCAACTGTACCTTTGCCGTATAAGGTAACATTCAGTTAGGAGAACCACCATGTGACTTCTTGTCTTCTTGTTGGTTTGAAATCTTCCCGCCTTGACATACAATTTGGAAAGCAGACCACCCGCTGACGCGAGTCAGTGACTCGCTGATGACTCGCTGATGACTTGCTGACGACCCACGTCAGCGACCAAGTCTGGTCAGCGAATCCTTGACTCAACAATCTCCCCCTATTCGCTGAGACTCGCTGATGACTCGCTGATGACTCGCTGATGACTCGCTGATGACTCGCTGATGACTCGCTGATGACTCGCTGATGACTCGCTGATGACTCGCTGATGACTCGCTGATGACTCGCTGATGACTCGCTGATGACTCGCTGATGACTCGCTGATGACTCTGTCTTCTTGTTGGTTTGAAATCTTCCCGCCTTGACATACAATTTGGAAAGCAGACCACCCGCTGACGCGAGTCAGTGACTCGCTGATGACTCGCTGATGACTTGCTGACGACCCACGTCAGCGACCAAGTCTGGTCAGCGAATCCTTGACTCAACAATCTCCCCCTATTCGCTGAGAAGACTTGTTTGAGTGAAGACAATTATAGAAAGATTAAAAAGATGTCTTATATACATATCTTTGAACATTACAAGCTGACTCATACAGCATTTACAATTGTAAGACATCTATTCATTTTCAGCTTCAAATTCCCAAGCATGTTCTTGCTTGGCAATCTGAACAGCTGGATCATTAAATCTATGAGGCTTAACCAGCTCCTCATCCACCTTGCTGATGAACCATCTATTGTTGGATGTCTCAGCACATCTTCTTCTTATGTTCAAGAGAAACATCGTTGAAGCTTTTTCAATTTCAGCCAGCCGGAAGAACAACTGGTTGTTTTGGAAATTTGTGAAGAAGATGCCAGCAGGTGTTTCAAGTACTCTCCCTTCTTCAAATAGGCTTCTGGGAGGGAGTCTTGTGTTCAGTGAGGCATCACCAGCGATAGGAGGAAGATCAATGTTAAGAGTTTGATGCACTTCCTTTCTCTTTCTTTGAGCCCTTCGATCTGCTGAGAAGATAGCAGCTGGAGTACCAAATACTTGCCTCAGCATAGGCAGATCTGCTTTAAACTTGGTCTCATACTCCAGTGCTTTCTCGAAATAGTCCTTCAGCATGTCTTGGAGTTGCTGGTAGCTGACTGCCTTTCTATCTTTTACTAACAGGTATACTTCAGCCCACTCTGAAGCACCCAAGTTTGTTGGTTTTACTCCTTCCAACCTGGTTGGCTTGTCAACCCCTTCTCTTAGGATCTTCAAATTTGTCTTTCGACCCATGTCAGCTTTGAAGGCCTCAGCAGCAACGATCCTTTGAGGCCTCTTTCTATCAGCCATCAACTTCAGCCATTTAGCCTTCTCTCCCTCAAACTTGGCTCTCTTCTCGCTGAGCTGCTTTTCAACTTCCTTGTGTTTCTGCCTGTATAAGGCTTCAGCACCCCCAGATTTCAGCAGCATTCTTTGCTCTCCATCAAGCTGATCCTTTTCAAGCAGAGGCAGCTGCTTGATAAACTCAAGGTTTTTCCTTTCATTTTCTTCATTTTGTTTGATCCTGTCCAGCTCCTTGACGATCTTCCTCAGTGAAAGATGCTGAGGGAACTGGAAGTTCAGCTACTTGTTTCTCCAAGGCTTGAATAGCCTTGGTGTTGCTTTCAACCTGAGTGGGCAGGGGAGAGATGAGATCGCTCAACTTCTTCACTTCAGCAGCAGCGTCAAACAATTTTCAGTTGCCTTGTTTACTGCTTCAGTAACTGCTGCTAAGATATCAGCATCGATTTTCTCCCCCTTGGAAGTTGTATCATTAATAACAACTTCCACTGTTGCTACCGGTGCTGATTGCTGTTTCACAAGCTGTGTCAGTAAGAGCTTTATTTCAGCCAGCCGGAAGAACAACTGGTTGTTTTGGAAATTTGTGAAGAAGATGCCAGCAGGTGTTTCAAGTACTCTCCCTTCTTCAAATAGGCTTCTGGGAGGGAGTCTTGTGTTCAGTGAGGCATCACCAGCGATAGGAGGAAGATCAATGTTAAGAGTTTGATGCACTTCCTTTCTCTTTCTTTGAGCCCTTCGATCTGCTGAGAAGATAGCAGCTGGAGTACCAAATACTTGCCTCAGCATAGGCAGATCTGCTTTAAACTTGGTCTCATACTCCAGTGCTTTCTCGAAATAGTCCTTCAGCATGTCTTGGAGTTGCTGGTAGCTGACTGCCTTTCTATCTTTTACTAACAGGTATACTTCAGCCCACTCTGAAGCACCCAAGTTTGTTGGTTTTACTCCTTCCAACCTGGTTGGCTTGTCAACCCCTTCTCTTAGGATCTTCAAATTTGTCTTTCGACCCATGTCAGCTTTGAAGGCCTCAGCAGCAACGATCCTTTGAGGCCTCTTTCTATCAGCCATCAACTTCAGCCATTTAGCCTTCTCTCCCTCAAACTTGGCTCTCTTCTCGCTGAGCTGCTTTTCAACTTCCTTGTGTTTCTGCCTGTATAAGGCTTCAGCACCCCCAGATTTCAGCAGCATTCTTTGCTCTCCATCAAGCTGATCCTTTTCAAGCAGAGGCAGCTGCTTGATAAACTCAAGGTTTTTCCTTTCATTTTCTTCATTTTGTTTGATCCTGTCCAGCTCCTTGACAGCATCTTCTTGAGTTTTACCATCAGCAGTTAGTGCCAATACATCAATCAATTGATGCTGATGGCCTGCTGATCCCTTTTGATGTTATTTGTGGAAGTGCGAAGGTTTTCTTGATCAGCAGCCATAGAGACACATTTCTCTTTGATTTCTTCGATGCTTGCATTGTTCTCAGATTGCTTATCATACCAGCTCTTTAAAGTTGTCACCAGTCGATCTTCCTTTTTATCTTTGAGATCTACCAGGAGTGTGGCAGCCTGGGTAAGATCATTCAATTGATCTTCTACTCTTGCCAACCTATTAGCAGAGTTGGTGGAGTAAGCAATGCCCAAATCCTTAGCAGTTTGGGGTTCGATTTTGGAGGGAATCGAGGATGAGCAGCCAGGAACACTTGAGAAGGAAGAAGGCATGCCAAGAGAGAGCATGGTGTTCACTGGTCGCATTGGAGGAGTCTCGGGTCTTACAGTATATTCACCGGTCACTGTAGCAGCATTTTCTTCCATTTCCATGTCACTTGCATCAACTTCTTCAGCATGACAATCAGGATCAAGTTGAAAATCCTCAGTGACAAAGTCCCCTAACTCATAGTCACTTTCATCATCAGTAACCATCTCAACACCAACAACCTCTTCTTCAGTAACAGCATCATCAATTTTCTCATCACCAACACCAGCATCTTCAGCCTCAGCCAACTCAATACTTGGTTCTTCCATTTCCATGTCACTTGCATCAACTTCTTCAGCATGACAATCAGGATCAAGTTGAAAATCCTCAGTGACAAAGTCCCCTAACTCATAGTCACTTTCATCATCAGTAACCATCTCAACACCAACAACCTCTTCTTCAGTAACAGCATCATCAATTTTCTCATCACCAACACCAGCATCTTCAGCCTCAGCCAACTCAATACTTGGTTCTTCCATTTCTCTAACATCAATGCTTCTCTTCAGCAGCAGCGTCAAACAAATTTTCAGTTGCCTTGTTTACTGCTTCAGTAACTGCTGCTAAGATATCAGCATCGATTTTCTCCCCCTTGGAAGTTGTATCATTAATAACAACTTCCACTGTTGCTACCGGTGCTGATTGCTGTTTCACAAGCTGTGTCAGTAAGAGCTTGATTTCAGCCACCTCTTTCTCCAAATTCATGTGCCTCTGACGATCTTCCTCAGTGAAAGATGCTGAGGGAACTGGAAGTTCAGCTACTTGTTTCTCCAAGGCTTGAATAGCCTTGGTGTTGCTTTCAACCTGAGTGGGCAGGGGAGAGATGAGATCGCTCAACTTCTTCACTTCAGCAGCAGCAGATTGACTGGAGGATGCTGCCTTTTTAGCTGAGTAGCGAATAGAGTTTTCAATCTTGCACAGCGATCGAGTAGAACTTTTAATGGCCTGCTGATCCCTTTTGATGTTATTTGTGGAAGTGCGAAGGTTTTCTTGATCAGCAGCCATAGAGACACATTTCTCTTTGATTTCTTCGATGCTTGCATTGTTCTCAGATTGCTTATCATACCAGCTCTTTAAAGTTGTCACCAGTCGATCTTCCTTTTTATCTTTGAGATCTACCAGGAGTGTGGCAGCCTGGGTAAGATCATTCAATTGATCTTCTACTCTTGCCAACCTATTAGCAGAGTTGGTGGAGTAAGCAATGCCCAAATCCTTAGCAGTTTGGGGTTCGATTTTGGAGGGAATCGAGGATGAGCAGCCAGGAACACTTGAGAAGGAAGAAGGCATGCCAAGAGAGAGCATGGTGTTCACTGGTCGCATTGGAGGAGTCTCGGGTCTTACAGTATATTCACCGGTCACTGTAGCAGCATTTTCTTCCATTTCCATGTCACTTGCATCAACTTCTTCAGCATGACAATCAGGATCAAGTTGAAAATCCTCAGTGACAAAGTCCCCTAACTCATAGTCACTTTCATCATCAGTAACCATCTCAACACCAACAACCTCTTCTTCAGTAACAGCATCATCAATTTTCTCATCACCAACACCAGCATCTTCAGCCTCAGCCAACTCAATACTTGGTTCTTCCATTTCCATGTCACTTGCATCAACTTCTTCAGCATGACAATCAGGATCAAGTTGAAAATCCTCAGTGACAAAGTCCCCTAACTCATAGTCACTTTCATCATCAGTAACCATCTCAACACCAACAACCTCTTCTTCAGTAACAGCATCATCAATTTTCTCATCACCAACACCAGCATCTTCAGCCTCAGCCAACTCAATACTTGGTTCTTCCATTTCTCTAACATCAATGCTGGCATCCACCTCAGCATTCTTACTCCAACCAGCCTTTTCAATTTCACCAACTTGCTCCTGACTTTCCAAAGAAAAATTTAAAGGGTTTGGAGAAGTTGGTGTTTCTGCTTCAGTTTGTTGCTGCTCTACATTTTCAACAGCAGCAGGGGTTTCCTCATCAATCAGAGAGAGTTGAGAGGATTCCACTTTTCTTAATACTTTCTTCTTTTTAGGAAGAACTGGACCTTTCTTGCCCAACTTGGGAGCTTTGGAGGATGCTGGAGGGGTTATAATCATACCAGTTCCAGCAGGATTTTGCTTATATATATCAGGATACATAGTGAACAGTACCTGCTTCATTGCTGGAGTAAGCGCAGCATACTTTGAATCAAAATGCTCAGGGTCACAAGCTGGAACTTTATAGACAGAGCTTGCAACCCTTGGAGAAAGAATGAATTGAGCGCCCTCTGGCATGTATTCTTCCTTCAACACATGCCTGAATATCAAGGACAGAAAGCGTGTAAAGGCCACTGAGCTCGAGCGATTTCTGATGGTGATTTTGGACTTCAAGTCTTCGAATATAACGCTGGCAAAGTCAATGTTTCGACCATTTGCCAGTGCATATATTATTTGCATCTGGGCAGCAGTGGCTTGATCAAAGGATCCACTGTTCCCACCGAGGCACTGAATGACATGTGTAAACAACAACCTCCACACACCTGGAATATACTTCTTTTGAGGATTGCTGTGAACAGGAAGGGCTGGTACCATGTTTGTCCCATACCCAATGGTTAACAACCATTCTTTCCATACAGAGGTAGGAACCAAATCAACAAAGGGCTTGTCATTGGATTGTTTAGGAAGCCTGAGTACATCTCTTAGAAGATCAGCAGAGATGGTGATGGTGTGTTTACCTTTCATGACTGTGCCTTTAATGGTACTGCTTGACACATCATAGTTACACGTCCACCAGAATTCCCTTAAGAGATGAAGACACATCTCATGGGGATTTTTATATATTGCCCTTCTAACTGGACATCCTTTGATGAAGTCCAGCATAGAATAGTATCCTTTGACTTTAGAAGGGATCTCTTCAGATCCCAAGTAGTTATTTGCTTTAATCACAAGTTTCTGGGCTTGAAAAGAAACTTGTTTAGAAGGGAGAATGCCTTCATTATCGAAGACTTCAGAAGTAAGATAAGAGGTAATGTTTTCAGGTTTTTCTTGAGTTTGATGTGATGATTGGGAAGCCATTTTATATCAAGATGATAAGGAAGAAGATGAGAAGTTTGAAAGAAAATGAAAAGATTGAAGGAAAATGGAAAAGATTTAGAGTATTGAGAGATTTTAGGAGTGAGAAAAGAAATGAACGTGAAAGATGATATGGGAGAAGGTTTACATATATATGGTATGGATATGGGACCCATAACTGTTCATAGGAATCGTCATGGAGTCTCTTTCATACGTAATATATATAAAAAAAAATATTTTGTACTAATGATAGTACGAGAAAAATAATTTTAATATACAAAAAATACGTTTAATTATACGTATGTGAGTAACGTATAAAAAACAATTTGATGTGACAACTTGTACCACAATTTCAACTGTACTCAAGTAGTTACGGCGCGTACAGTGCACAAGTTGTCCATTTGGGGGAAAATCGAGGTAACCGTTTGATATACTAAATAAAATATTGTTAGCGGATATGCTCAAATGAAAGAAAGGTTGAGATCTAAGTACATCCGCTGACAGAGTTTAGACAATCTGGTTACCTTTTTAAGAAAGCAAATTTTTGATCAGCGACTTTTCGACAATTGATGGTCGCTGATGAACTAAGAACAATTTTTAGCAAATTGTCAGCTATAAACGGATTTGATAAGTCTTTACCAGCAGCCGTTTGCTGCTGGACTAGATGGAGACTTTTAGCTCTCCATTACTTTTATCTTGCTTTTTCCCAAAGCAGCAGGGAGTAACGGATTTGATAAGTCTTTACCAGCAGCCGTTTGCTGCTGGACTAGATGGAGACTTTTAGCTCTCCATTACTTTTATCTTGCTTTTTCCCAAAGCAGCAGGGAGTAACGGATTTGATAAGTCTTTACCAGCAGCCGTTTGCTGCTGGACTAGATGGAGACTTTTAGCTCTCCATTACTTTTATCTTGCTTTTTCCCAAAGCAGCAGGGAGTAACGGATTTGATAAGTCTTTACCAGCAGCCGTTTGCTGCTGGACTAGATGGAGACTTTTAGCTCTCCATTACTTTTATCTTGCTTTTTCCCAAAGCAGCAGGGAGTAACGGATTTGAGAAGTCTTTACCAGCAGCCGTTTGCTGCTGGACTAGATGGAGACTTTTAGCTCTCCATTACTTTTATCTTGCTTTTTCCCAAAGCAGCAGGGAGTAACGGATTTGAGAAGTCTTTACCAGCAGCCGTTTGCTGCTGGACTAGATGGAGACTTTTAGCTCTCCATTACTTTTATCTTGCTTTTTCCCAAAGCAGCAGGGAGTAACGGATTTGATAAGTCTTTACCAGCAGCCGTTTGCTGCTGGACTAGATGGAGACTTTTAGCACTCCATTACTTTATGTTCAGCAAGTAAATAAAACCTTTAAATATAAAAAGAATTTGGTTTTAAGGTTACTGACCTTAAGGTCACTTTTCAACTTATGAGACATAAGTTGAAGCATCAGTAGACATGACAAGTCATGTTGCTGATTCACCATTCAGCATTCCCAACTTGCTGACCAAGTATTTAAATCTTGTTTGATCTAAAGGTTTGGTAAAGATATCAGCAAGTTGGTCATCAGTGGGTATGAAATAGATTTCCACATCCCCTTTCATGACATGGTCACGAATGAAGTGGTACCTAATGTCAATGTGTTTGGTCTTAGAATGCTGAACGGGATTATGTGTGATAGCAATTGCACTTGTATTATCACACATAATGGGGATCTTAGAGAATTCTAAGTCATAGTCAGCGAGTTGGTTTTTCATCCAGAGGACTTGTGCGCAACAACTCGCTGCTGATACATATTCTGCTTCAGCAGTGGATATGGAAACTGTATGCTGTTTCTTACTAGACCAACTAGTCAGCTTCCCCCCCAACAGTTGACATCCACCACTGGTGCTTTTTCTGTCTAACATGCATCCAGCATAGTCAGAATCAGAATATGCAACAAGGTCAAAACTGGAGTCTTTGGGATACCAGAGACCCAGTGTAGGGGTACCTTTTAGGTATTTGAAGATTCGCTTGACAGCGAGAAGATGAGACTCCCTTGGAGAGGCTTGATATCTTGCACACAAGCAAGTAGCAAACATGATATCAGGACGACTCGCTGTGAGATACATCAGCGAACCGATCATTCCTCTATAGAGAGTAGGATTCACATGCTTACCATCAAGGTCAGCATGGAGATTATTTGGAGGAGACATGGGGGTGGCTTTAGTGGTCACATTCGATAAGTCGAATTTGGCCAGCATGTCTCGGATGTACTTCTCTTGGTTACAGAAAATCCCATTTGGGAGTTGGCGAATTTGTAGACCAAGAAAGAAGGTCAGCTCACCCATCATGCTCATCTCGAAATGAGAGGACATCAGGGAGCTGAACTTAGAGCAAAGTTTCTTGCTGGAAGAACCAAAGATGATGTCATCTACATATATCTGAACATATAGAACATCAGCACCCTTTCTATAGATGAAGAGGGTGCTGTCAATGGATCCTCGCTGAAACTTATTGGAGAGAAGAAATTCAGAGAGAGTGTCGTACCAAGCTCTGGGAGCTTGTTTAAGACCATAAAGAGCCTTATAGAGACGATAGACATGATGTGGCTTGGCTGGATCTTCAAAGCCAGGTGGCTGTTCAACATAAACTTCCTCATCGAGTTTTCCATTTAGGAAGGCACTCTTTACATCCATTTGATATACAGTGAAGTTTTTGTAAGCAGCATGTGCCAAGAATAAGCGTATAGCTTCCAGTCTGGCCACTGGTGCAAAGGTTTCGTCATAGTCAACTCCTTCTTCTTGAAGGTAACCTTGTGCAACCAGCCTAGCCTTGTTACGAGTAACAACGCCATCTTCGTCCATTTTATTCCTATACACCCATTTAGTTCCAATGGGTTCCTTTCCAGGAGGTAAAGGAACCAAGAACCAGACATGCTGTCTTTGAAACTGGGTAAGTTCCTCTTGCATGGCAGCGACCCATGAAGGATCAACCATTGCTTCTCCTATGTTTTTGGGAGTGATCATTGACAAGAAATTCACATAGAGACATGTGTTTCTAGTCGCTGATCGAGTAATGATCCCCTGCTGAGGATCTCCAATGACTTGGTGAGCTGGATGACTAGATGTCCATTTAAGTGCTGGAGCACTTGAGACACCAAGTTGAGTGGCAGCGGAAATTGGAGCTATGGGATCAGCAGGAGCATTATAGGACGAGAGGTCAATGGTAAGAATGGGTTCAGGAGAATGATCAGCAGAGCCATTCGACTGATTTGAGTTATCATTGATGGCGGAGTCTTCAGCAGACTCCATTTCTTCAGCATTTGCTGAAGCATCATGAAACTCTTCGTCAGTAGGGTCATCAGCATGTACGTCATCAGCCAGTGATCTAGGTTTGGCTGAAGCTACATGGATTGATCTTATAATAGGCTCAACTGGCTCAATCGAGTAGATATGAGCAGCAACTTGCTCTAGTTCAATATCAGCTGAACTATCCTTAGTGCTATGCTGAATAGCGTCAGGCAGCGAGCAAGAAGCATCAACAAATAAGTCAGCTTCCTCAGTGAGAGGGACAGCTAACTCATTGAAAATAACCTCAGACGAGTTAGATTGGATGTCCTTTAGGGCTGATGAACTTTCATCGAAAGTAACATGAATGGATTCATCAACCTTCTGAAGGCGAGTATTAAATACTCTAAATGCCTTGCTGATGGATGAATATCCAAGAAAGTATCCATCATCAGCTTTAGGATCAAATTTTCCTAGATGATCCTTGTTGTTTAAGATGAAGACAGGACATCCAAAAACATGGAAGTATTTGATTTGAGGTACCTTTCCTTTCAGTACCTCATACGCTGTCTTGTCATGTCTTTTGACAATGAGACAGCGATTTTGAGTGTGACACGCTGTATTGACAGCTTCTGCCCAGAACTTGCTGGGTAGAGAGGACTCACTGAGCATTGTGCGAGCAGCTTCGATGAGAGTTCTATTTCTCCTTTCAGCTACACCATTCTGCTCAGGGGTTCTAGTAGAGGAGAAATTTTGTGAGATCCCTTGATCAGCACAAAATGATTCAAGAGTGTGGTTTCTGAACTCAGTACCATGATCGCTTCTGAGTTCTTTCACCCTAATGCTGTTGAGATTCTCCATTTTCTTGATGAAATTGATAATTTCATCAGCAGCATCACTCTTAGAATGAAGAAATATGGTCCAAGTGTATCGTGAATATTCATCCACGATTACTAAAGTGTATTTGCTACCCTTTAGACTTTGGACATTCACTGGACCAAAAAGGTCCATGTGAAGAAGATGAAAGCAGCCAGAGATAGAGTTGGCCTGCTTAGTTTTGAAAGTTGCTCTGTGGCTTTTACCTTTTTCACAAGCACCACAGAGTCTATCCTTTTCAAAAGAAAGATGAGGGAGGCCACGAACAAGGTTCTTTTTGGCCAGAGAGTTAATGGTTTTGAAGTTCACATGCGACATACGCTTGTGCCATAACCAGTTTAGTTCAGCAGCCGACTTGGCAAAGAAACAAGTCTCACTATCAGTCTTGATAGGAGTGAAGTCAACTAGATATACATCTCGTTTTCTTGGTGCAACCAAGACTACTTCCTTGTTTACATTTACCACAGTGCCTTGATGTTTATCAAGAATCACCTTATAGTCAGCATCACAAAGTTGACTTATGCTGATGAGATTATGTTTTAATCCATTAACATAAGCGACTTTGTTGAACTTTATGAGTCCATTAGAGAGAAGACCATATCCTTCTGTTTGTCCAGTGGAGTTGTCGCCAAACACTACAGTAGGGCCAGCAGCCTCTACGTAGTTATCCAGCAGGGTCTTTGAGCCAGTCATGTGTTTTGAACAGCCACTGTCCAAGTACCACACACCTTTTCCCAGCGAGCCCTTTTTTATGGTGACGTTTACCCACTGACTTGAGGAGACTTGATCTCTTGTCAAAGCATCTCCATCAGCGAGCGCCATAAGGCACATGGCGTCAACATATTCTTCACTATCTGAATCATCTGATTCAGCCCAGTCGTGCTCTTCAGCAACCAGCCCTTTTGCTGGTGTTTTAGCCTCCTCCATTTCAGCAACCTTTGCCTTCAGCTGATAGTATTTATTCCTGTACTCATCAGCAGGTTTAGAAGGGTTAAGGTTAGTTTTAGGAGCTGCAGGAGTTGGTAAGGCAACTCTGCACTCCTTTTGATAGTGGCCTTTTCTGCCACATCTCCAGCACTCCTCTTGAGCTTTGTCAACAGGAGGCTTGTATGGAGCAACCGACCTACGGTTGTTCCATTTTCGGGAGTACCTTTTGCCAGCGACTAAGGCAAAATCCATAAAGTCGCTGAACATCTCTTGTTTCTCTTCAGCATTAAGATCATCAACAAGAGATTGAATGGGTTGTGGTAAGGTAGAAGAGCTAGCACCAGTGTTAAGATTACTGGGCTCAGCAGAGATAAGGGCGAGAGGGTCAAGGGCAGAATGTGCAGAAGAGGTGACAGTAGAAGAAGAGGGACCCGCACGATGCTGTGCATCAGCGGCAGCTCTAAGATTTTGAGCAAGAGCTCTTTCTTCGAACTGTAGCATGCCAAAGAGAGACTCAAGGTTAAGACCATTTAGTCGCTCAGTGGTTCTGAGTATTTGTCTCAGACCTTGCCACTTGATAGGTAAACTATCAAGAAATTTGTGGCACACCTCAAAGTCATCGTGAGAGATACCAACAGTGGTCATGTCGTTCAGCAACCCTTTAAATCGGGTATATGAACCGTTTAGACCTTCGTTGGGGAGGGAAAAGAAATTTTCATAGGCTCTTTTCAAGTCTATTTTCTTAGTGGCAATGGTAGCAGCAGAGCCTTCATGCATGCTAACTAATCTATCCCAAACTTCTTTTGAAGAGGGATATCTAATGACCACTTTCATGAGGTCAGTGGGAAGAGTGCTGACAATCATGTTTTTGAGCCTTGCATCAAGATTAACAAGTCTCCTTTCATCGTCCGTCCATTGAACTTCTGGTTTGACAATGTCAATCACAATCTCAGGAGCATCAACAGTTGCTCCTGGTGTTCTTTGAACCAGAGTTGGAATATAAGGACCGACGGTCAGAATGGACATTAGATAGGGTTCCACACCCACAATATGTAGTAACATTCTTTCCTTCCAAGACCCAAAGTCATCGGGCTCGAATCTTGGAGGGACAGATACATAACCGAAGTCACGTGTGTTCACTAGGGTTGGAACAGCAGACATGTTCTTGTTTTTAAAAGAAGATTTAGAAAAGAGAGTTTAGAAAGAAAAGTATGCAAACGGATCTAGTTTCAATGACTTAGAAACCAATGGCTCTGATACCAATTGACAGTCCACTGATTTGCACACTTATATTTGTTTAAAACTAAACAGGAAAGTAAAGAACAGAAATAAAGAACACAAACAAGAACAAGTTCAATTGTTAGAAAACTATGCAAGTCTAATCATATGTATCATTGATTTAAACGATGAATACATGGTCGATAATACAACTTGTCTTACAAGAATACAAATGAACTATGTAATTGCTAAGTCTAGAAAGAAGGAAAACTTAAACAATTACAAATAGAGTGAAATACTTTGTGGTGACAAACACACTATAATGATGCGGCTGTGTTCCTTTATATAGAAGAGGAATTAGGGCAACACTGCCTTACAATGATAGTGATGTGATGGTGGTTGTCGACATTCCATTGGCTCTAAGTACTTGGATCCAGGAGCCTTTGTCTTCTTTACCAAAACGGGTATGAAAGAGAGAGACCCTTGTTTTGGTCCCAACTGTACCTTTGCCGTATAAGGTAACATTCAGTTAGGAGAACCACCATGTGACTTCTTGTCTTCTTGTTGGTTTGAAATCTTCCCGCCTTGACATACAATTTGGAAAGCAGACCACCCGCTGACGAGAGTCAGTGACTCGCTGATGACTCGCTGACGACCCACGTCAGCGACCAAGTCTGGTCAGCGAATCCTTGACTCAACAGATTTCATGTCATTCGGGTAATCAAATAAGTGATTTATGTTTGTAATGGAACAAGGAATCAACTGATGGTTTGAGGGCATCAATTGTGTCATAAAAGAGGTCAATTTCATGTCTCCAGGTCGGGGTTAGGGTTTGAGATCGAATGGGAATCGTTTAAAGATGTTCAAAAATCAAAGTTTGCTGATTGAGCCCCATTGTGCGGTGCACAGAAATTCTGTGCGGTGCACAGATTGGTCTAGGTGTTTCTGATCAAGTTTATGCGGCGCATATTCAGGTCTGGCAGTCGTATAGGCTTGTTTTCATGCTTGTTTGACCCATAGACCTTATGTTTAGGTTACCTTATGATATAGGGAACTTAGAGAGGTCTTTTGAAGCCACGTTTATGTTACCTATTGGTTATATGTTGCTATAGGTGGTCGGAAACACAAACAAGATGAATTAACCTTGCGTATTGCTCGTTGTATTCGTCACGAGGTAAGATACACTACTTTGACACGCTGAGGGTTCAACAAAAACATAGTTTTCATATAATAACTTCTCAAATGTTATCTTGACTATATGAGATGTGAAATCGAGCTCGTAATTTAGATGTGAAAGTGTTAAGCTTAACCCGTACTTGCCCTTGCCCGGCTAAGTGCGTAGATGTGGTTGCTTGGGTGGCTCCTTGCAACATGGTTTGAGATGTGAAATCGAGCTCGTAATTTAGATGTGAAAGTGTTAAGCTTAACCCGTACTTGCCCTTGCCCGGCTAAGTGCGTAGATGTGGTTGCTTGGGTGGCTCCTTGCAACATGGTTTGAGATGTGAAATCGAGCTCGTAATTTAGATGTGAAAGTGTTAAGCTTAACCCGTACTTGCCCTTGCCCGGCTAAGTGCGTAGATGTGGTTGCTTGGGTGGCTCCTTGCAACATGGTTTGAGATGTGAAATCGAGCTCGTAATTTAGATGTGAAAGTGTTAAGCTTAACCCGTACTTGCCCTTGCCCGGCTAAGTGCGTAGATGTGGTTGCTTGGGTGGCTCCTTGCAACATGGTTTGAGATGTGAAATCGAGCTCGTAATTTAGATGTGAAAGTGTTAAGCTTAACCCGTACTTGCCCTTGCCCGGCTAAGTGCGTAGATGTGGTTGCTTGGGTGGCTCCTTGCAACATGGTTTGAGATGTGAAATCGAGCTCGTAATTTAGATGTGAAAGTGTTAAGCTTAACCCGTACTTGCCCTTGCCCGGCTAAGTGCGTAGATGTGGTTGCTTGGGTGGCTCCTTGCAACATGGTTTGAGATGTGAAATCGAGCTCGTAATTTAGATGTGAAAGTGTTAAGCTTAACCCGTACTTGCCCTTGCCCGGCTAAGTGCGTAGATGTGGTTGCTTGGGTGGCTCCTTGCAACATGGTTTGAGATGTGAAATCGAGCTCGTAATTTAGATGTGAAAGTGTTAAGCTTAACCCGTACTTGCCCTTGCCCGGCTAAGTGCGTAGATGTGGTTGCTTGGGTGGCTCCTTGCAACATGGTTTGAGATGTGAAATCGAGCTCGTAATTTAGATGTGAAAGTGTTAAGCTTAACCCGTACTTGCCCTTGCCCGGCTAAGTGCGTAGATGTGGTTGCTTGGGTGGCTCCTTGCAACATGGTTTGAGATGTGAAATCGAGCTCGTAATTTAGATGTGAAAGTGTTAAGCTTAACCCGTACTTGCCCTTGCCCGGCTAAGTG
The DNA here is from genome assembly GCA_034093135.1 of Erigeron breviscapus. NCBI lineage: Eukaryota > Viridiplantae > Streptophyta > Magnoliopsida > Asterales > Asteraceae > Erigeron > Erigeron breviscapus. Next base: position 48,973,282 of record CM067175.1, on the reverse strand, counting down.
CGTAGATGTGGTTGCTTGGGTGGCTCCTTGCAACATGGTTTGAGATGTGAAATCGAGCTCGTAATTTAGATGTGAAAGTGTTAAGCTTAACCCGTACTTGCCCTTGCCCGGCTAAGTGCGTAGATGTGGTTGCTTGGGTGGCTCCTTGCAACATGGTTTGAGATGTGAAATCGAGCTCGTAATTTAGATGTGAAAGTGTTAAGCTTAACCCGTACTTGCCCTTGCCCGGCTAAGTGCGTAGATGTGGTTGCTTGGGTGGCTCCTTGCAACATGGTTTGAGATGTGAAATCGAGCTCGTAATTTAGATGTGAAAGTGTTAAGCTTAACCCGTACTTGCCCTTGCCCGGCTAAGTGCGTAGATGTGGTTGCTTGGGTGGCTCCTTGCAACATGGTTTGAGATGTGAAATCGAGCTCGTAATTTAGATGTGAAAGTGTTAAGCTTAACCCGTACTTGCCCTTGCCCGGCTAAGTGCGTAGATGTGGTTGCTTGGGTGGCTCCTTGCAACATGGTTTGAGATGTGAAATCGAGCTCGTAATTTAGATGTGAAAGTGTTAAGCTTAACCCGTACTTGCCCTTGCCCGGCTAAGTGCGTAGATGTGGTTGCTTGGGTGGCTCCTTGCAACATGGTTTGAGATGTGAAGAGTAATACGGGAGGTCTGACCAGCCCCATTTGTCTTGAACATACGGATTACTCCGGGATTGGCTTGCCATTCCTTAACGACAATGATGTACAGCCGTAAGGTTTGTCCATCCAGTCGGGTGTGACTTATGTCACACTTATAAAGATGTAAATGTTATATGTGAGATGTGTGACTTATGTCACAACTAATAAGATGTTTAGATGTGATATAGGGAGATGCGAAAGATGACTAGGCACATTTAGGATGACCCATCCTAATATGAAAGATGTTGATGCTATGATATGTATGTGAGATGATATGTTTGATGATATGTGCCTTAACGACTTAATATGACTTTTATATAATGTTTTAAATGGACAAACGTTTTATAAACTAGGTGTTATCTTACTTAGCTAATTCGTTAGCTAACACTTGCTCTTTTAAAATGTGTTGTTCCCTCAAGTCCAACATTAGTGAGCAGGTAGATGTGAGAAGATGTGAGGCATGGGTAGATGATCTTGAAGCTGGCTATAGTTTACCCCTAGTGGCTGCTCGCTTTAGACATTTGCTTTATGTTTAGATAATAATGACTTGTATTGATAATGTGGTCGGTTGTTTAATGTTGGGCAACCGATGGGTTTCCATTTGAACTTATTTTGATGATATGGCTAGTAACACCATTTAATGAATAAACAAAGAAGATTTTGCTGGTTTGAACTTTTAAAGTTTACTTCCGCTTTCTTTTGACGCCGTTAGGCGAAAGTTTTTGGAAATCCTTGTTTTTAAACGACGGGTGTTACAGTAACTTGCAAAGAATGTGACAAGTTTGGACGAATTTGTTTTAAAAAACTTAACAGGGATGTAAACCACGAAAATGGGTAAACCACAGGGACGAATCCTGCAATTAACTTTAAATAGAGAGTCATTAACCCTAATTTAAGGTTAATGAAAGAATCACATAATCACACCATAATACCCTCACTAATTTCGTGTGTGTAATTCCTCCATAAATTCGTGTATAACCTCATACGAATTTAACATCCCATTATTACTCAATCATCTTGTTTTGGGAACCCGAAATCAATAGCAATCATGCTTAATGCTCTTACAGGTTCCACAAGACGATATGGGATATATTATCACTTGAATCGAATCATCTTTATTCCAACATGTGGTATCAGAGTCGTGTTATAAACGATCAGTCATGATTTGGTTCGAATTTGATGAATTTGGCGATCTAAAAATCTGCAGAAGCGCGAACTCGTGCTGACGTCATCACGAATTCGTGCTGACGTCATCACGACTTCTACTCATCTTCGAGCTTACGTCATCTTCGCGCTTACGTCATCTTTTCGCTTACGTCATCACGAACTTCAGCTAACTTCATTCGTGAATTATTGACAAACTCGTGCTTACGTTATCACGAGTTTATGACACCTTCGTGCTGACATCATCACGACTTTATGATATCTTCGTGCTTACGTGTTCACGACTTATTGATATCTTCGTGTCTATGTCATCACGACTTATTGATGTCCTTGTGCTTACATTATCATGAACTATTACTTAACTTTGTGCTTATATTATCACGACTTATTACTTATGTTCGTGTTATAGTAAAGATGATCTTAGCTGATGAATGAGTTCGTGCTTACTATTTTACCTTATAGTTTTGTGGCTAAAATTGTCTCTCATCTAAGCTCGATCCCAGCCAGGGGCTCTGCCCCTTGGACCCCGCTTCCAGGGACGCTGCCCCCGGACCCCCGTAATGTTAAGGGATTCGCACTAATGTACATGGTTTTATCATTTATGCCCAAAGGTCAAATGTGATTCTCATGTTGCGTTCTTTTCCTTTTGCATAATGAACACTTAGTATATTGATTCTGCCCAAAGGTGATTTAATATGTTTTGTGTGCTAAAAGGAACATTTTCATGCATAATATACACAATTCTTAATTTTGTGCCCAAAGGTCAAAAGATAAGCGTTGTGTTGCATGACCCTAATGCTCATGTTTGCTTAGATATTAGTTATTTCTGCCCAAATGTGATGTAAAATCTAAGTAGAGCCTTACTTTAGCTTATTGTTTTGGTGTTTACAATAGGCTTACCTATCACTAGCTTCATTACTATAATAATGGTCATAGTCTCATTACTATTAGGAACATTACTATTAGGCCTACTTATTTTAGGCATTACTCTAGTTCCATTACTATTAAAAGACATTACTTAGTTTGCCTTAGATAGCTAATCATGTCACTATAACTTCATTACTATTAGGCCTACTTATTTTAGGCATTACTCTAGTTCCATTACTATTAAAAGACATTACTTAGTTTGCCTTAGATAGCTAATCATGTCACTATAACTTCATTACTATTAGGCCTACTTATTTTAGGCATTACTATAATAATCTTCTATTACTTGTATCATAAGTTTATATCCTCCTTATTTCCACTGTAGTACCTAATTTAGGCATTGCGCCACTTACTGATGCAAACTTTGCTTCATGAAAGATTAATCACCTCTAACTCTGAAGATGTTAGACCTTAACTATGTCATTCGCCATAATGAACCCACCGTTGTTACTGCTAACTCTTTTGCAGCTCAGAAAGCGAATTTTAAGAAAGTGGGATAGGGCGAATCGCTTGTCACTAATGATGGTCAAGAACTTCATCAATCATAGTATCCGAGGTAATGTCTAAAGCACATGCAAGTAGCTTAAATACAAAGGAAATAGCATTATTTGTGAACACATAATGTAGATGACTGACATGACTCATAAGCTTAAGAGTCCTAAAATGGAAGTCTTTGACAATTTTCTTGTGCATTTTATAATGACCTCATTGCTTTCTCATTTTGACACCTTCAAAATTAACTTTAGCGCTATGAAGGATAAATAGTCGATGAGTGAACTAATTGCAATGTGTGTGCAAGAAAATGGTCGCCTTAAGTTGGGCCAACCTGAAGCTGTTCACCTTACTACCACTGTTAATTCCATTAAGAGGAAGGATAATAACAGTAATAAAACTGCAAGTAAAGTTCAAAAGGCTAATAATGGTGTTGTTGCCTCTAGCTCTAAGTCTTTGACGAGCAATCCTAACTACAAATTCTGATTGTACCATGATTGTCCTAAATTCAAGGAATGGCTAGCTGATAAAGGTAACTTAATTTATGTAATATTTGATTCCTTTACGTTTGATGTAGCTATTAATACATGTGTGATTGACTCTGGTTCTATGGTCCATGTGACCAACTCTATACAAGGATTCCGTAAAATCCAGAAGCTGCTAAATAACCAAAGAGATCTTAGACTTGAAGGGGTGATCTCTTAGATGTCGAAGCCATGGAGACTTATGATTTACATATAAACACTGGAAAGTGTATTAGATTAGTAGATACTTTATGTGTACCGAGAATTTCTCGGAACCTTGTATCTATTTTTTCTAGTCTAAGACCTTGAAGGTTATGTGATAATTCATGGTTGCGGCGAGATTGCCATTACTCATAATAATGAATTCCTTGGTCCTGGTTTCTTGGATGGATTGATGTATAGGTTAGAACTAGATCATAAGTTCTCACAGTCTTTGTTGTCTCCTAATATTGATGACATAACTAAAACAAAGACAAAATCACCTAAATAATTAGAGAATTCCTCCATAATGTGGCATAAACATCTTGGCCACATCTCACGAGTTCGCATGATACGACTCATAAAGGATGGAATATTACATTCTCTTGACTTTAGTGATTTTGAAACATGTATTTAGTGTCTCAAAGGCAAAATGGCTAAAGGGAATAAGAAAGGAGCCACTAGAAGTTCCAACCTGCTGGAAATAATTCACTCTGATGTTAGTAGCCCCTATCCCGCATCCATCTCAGGACACACATCATTTATTACATCCATTAACGATTATTCACGTTATATGCACCTATATCTGATCTGAACCCTTAGAGACTTTTATTGATCTTAAAACTTTGGTTTTAAACCAACTTGATCGTAAAAATAAAAGTTGTCAAATCAGATAGAGAAGATAAGTATTATGGTAGACATACTGATATTGGTCAAGCTCCTGGTCCTGAAAGGAACATGACATAACTAACCAATACACCATGACTGGTTCTCCTCAATAAAATTATGTTGCTAAAAGGAGAAATAGAACCTTAATGGACATGGTGAAAAGTATGTTTGTCAACACTAACTTACCTACTTTCCTTTGGACTAAGGCCTTACACACAGCCGTTCATATACTCAATAAGTGTTCCATCAGAATCTGTCCCTAAGACTCCTGGACAGAAAGGAAACTGAGTCTAAAATATATGAACGTATGAGGTTGTCCTGCCAAAGCATAACTCTATAACCCTAACTAAAAGAAACTGGATCCTAAATCCCTTACATGTTTCTTTATCGGTTATTAGTTTTACTGTCTTTTCTACACTACTACCATTATTGAAACGCAGCATGCCACGTTTATCGAGAACTAAGAGATCAGTGAGAGCACGACAAATCATAACTTGGATTTGCAAGAAGTACAAGAAGCGGGGGGAACCACTCGTCGGTTATTATTACTTCTCCGATAATTCCTCTTGTACCCAACGCTGCTCCTAGTATCACTGATCCACCTTCTCCTAATCAAAATCCTAATCCTCCTAATCAGGATACTACTAATGATAAAGCATCTTATTACTAATGCTAAAGCATCTTCCTTACTTAAACTAAAAATCAACTCAGGAGATCATTTAAGGTCACGCAAGGCCATAAATTTTGATGATTTCATAACTTATTTCACTGAAGCTAGTCGAGGACATTGGAAAGCTTACTGATCCTACCTCTTATTAAGAAGCCATTAATAGCGATTAGTCCACTTAGTGGAATGAAGCCATAATTTGAAAGCTCAATTCCATACAGCATGATGACGTTTGGGACTTGGTTGAATTTCCTGAAGAATCCAAACCTGTAGGTTGTAAATGGATCTTCAAAACCAAATTAGACCCGAATGGAAACGTTGAACGCTATAAGGCCAAACTGGTTGCGAAGGGCTTTACTCAAAAGGAAGGAATCGATTATCAAGAGACCTTATATTCTGTCTCATAAAGATTCCTTACGGATCGTTATGGCATTCATAGCTCATTAAGAATTAGAGTTATATCAGATGGATGTCAAGACCACTTTCCTGAATGGAAACTTGCAATAAGACGTATACATGTGAACCTAAAATTCCAGAAGGTAAAAAGCACATGGTCTGCAAGTTGAATAAGTCCATATACGGGTTGAAGCAATCATCACTAAAATGGTACCTTAAGTTTAATGAAGTCATAAAAGGACAAGACTTCCTAAAGAATCAAGTGGATTAATGCACCTATCTCAAGATCAGTGGGAGTAAACTTACAATCCTTGTTTTATATGTGAATAATTTTATACTTGCAAGTAACAACTTGGATATGTTGCATGAGTTGAAGCGTTTATTTTCGCATAATGTCGACATAAAAGATCTCGGTGATGCCTCTTATGTCAAAGGTATCGAAATACATCGGGACAGGCGTAATGATGTTCTGAGTCTTTCTCAAAAAGGCTTATATTGAACAAATCTTAGAACGCTATAACATGCAGCATTACACACCCACTATAGCTCTAGTAGTAAAAGGAGACGTATGTGATTGTTTCCAAATTCCGAGCATTGAGATTAAAAGGGAGCAAATGAGGATGATACCTTACTCATAAGTAGTTGGGAGCATTATGTACGCTCAGGTCCGTATTCGTCCAGATATCGCTTATATCACCGGTATGCTTGGGAGTTACTTAACTAATCCCGGAATAGCACACTGGAAAGTGGGTAAAAGGATCTACGATATCTGCAAAGGACCAAAGACTACACATTAACTTATAGAAGAAGTGACAACTAGGAAGTAGTAGGATGTTTTGATTTCGATAATAAATCTACTTCTGAATATACTTTTATGATTAGCTGGCAAACCTAACTCTTGACGGAGTCATAAATAGAAATTGACTACAACGTCCATCGTAATGGCTGAATACATTGCCATTTATAATAATATGTTATGGGATGTTGTTAAAGAACCTGGTCAGTGGACTCGAAAATCGTCAACTTTATTACCAGACCATTGAAGTTTTACTGTGATAACTCAGCTACCGTAACTTTCTTGAACAGTAACAGTTCAACTGGCGCTGAGATGTATCTCGATACAAAGTTTCTGTTTGTACGCGAACGGATTGAGGAAAATGTTCTTTGTATTGAGTGCATAAGTACACATAATATGCTAGTGGATCCAATGACCGAAGATCTTCCTCCTAAAATCTTCGTAGGACACGTGTCGAAGATGAGGCTTCTTAAAGGACCTATTATGATAGCATGTTGTACTTATTGGTCATTATTATTACCTTAATAAAAATTTTCCTCTATATTCAGATTTTGTTTGTCTATTAGTTACACTTTGAGCTCATAATAGTGTATAGGCATTATATAACAAAATCTGTCTTAGTCAATTGATCATTGCTTATTAGTTTTAAATTTGAGTCATAGTTTGACTAGTGGGGGTCCTGAGTTGATGTTCTTCTCTACGACTGTACTTATTGGCTATGATTTCAGTTTAAAACAAAATGAGTATTATTTCCGGACTTATTGAATACTCATAGATAAATGATCGCTCGGTCAAGTGGGAGAATGTTGGAACCACGTTAGTGTGACCGCCACTGATCATCTATCATTCCTGATATGATAATTGACGATAACTGAAATCCCTATGTCTAGTAAATATATAATGGGCGTATTTACTCTTAAAGACATACTATAGGGTTTCCCATTAGATGATTGGAACTATGAGGACTAATGTTACACACATTAAACACCAGAGGGGTTGAATGTGTAAATACTCTCATTATAAATAGAGAGTCATTAACCCTAATTTAAGGTTAATGAAAGAATCACATAATCACACCATAATACCCTCACTAATTTCGTGTGTGTAATTCCTCCATAAATTCGTGTATAACCTCATACGAATTTAACATCCCATTATTACTCAATCATCATGTTTTGGGACCCCGAAATCAATAGCAATCATGCTTAATGCTCTTACAGGTTCCACATGACGATCTGGGATGTATTATCACTTGAATCGAATCATGTTTATTCCAACACCATCTCCTTCTCTCATGTTACTTAATTACAAACAGTCATAAATAGAGTATTAAGAGAGATTTTCAAGAGAATTGTAGAATGATATAACAAAATGAAAGCTTACTAGCTTACAAATTATAAACGTAAACACCGTGTTTATACTAGCTACATACTGTTTCATTTTGATCTCTTGACAATTTACAATTAGCCCTTGATAAATACAATGAAATATCAAGTACGTACAAAATACTAAAATAGATCCTCACATGTTGATGTGCAGTTTGTATTTTATTTTGTACGAGGACAAATTATAAATTGGCGTACACACATCATTTTGAAAAAATATATAAGCAACTGATTCATAAATTTCAAACTAGAAATGGTCTACGAATTATGCAGTAATTGTGCGTAAGTCAAACATATTATTGTTAAAACACTATATATAATAATCATTTATTTGTAAATAGATAAATAAATATAAAAATGTATGTATTGGAATGGGTACACGTAGAGAATTATGAAAAATTGAAAATTAGGCGCTTTCATACAGTGTTTGGTTTTTTTAAAAGAGTTACTCGTATTTAACATCTGTTTTAAGAATACACATGAAATACAATTAAAATGAATCAGATACTTTTAAAAAAACCGATTAAAGTACAAACAATTCTTTATAAAAAAAAAATTTCAAATAAAATATTTTATGCATTAATCGATCGCATCTTATATGATCTTTTTGTATAATCTCTTTCTTGAAACTTCTGATTCGTTTCATTTGCATGACAAGACATAATCTACGTCGGCGATGATAATTGATAAAGAAGAAAAGCAAGAGGTAAAAACAGAAAGTACATTTAACGAAAAAAGGTGATCACGTGACAAAAACGAGAATTAAAATTTGGACTATAGTAAATAATTTAAATTACGTAGTACAGTTCTATTGGATATATGTAGTATAGTCAAAGTGGATGACTTAATGTAAAAAGATGACATTGAGTCTACTATTAAATTGTGGTAGGTAGAGAAAGAGAAGCTAGAATTGCAAATTGTGCTTGAAACAAGTCGTAACGACCTTTTAATTTGTATTATAATCACCGTCTAAATAATTAAAACTTATTACATAATTTCTTGTTCTGTTATTATACTTTTATTATATGTTTTTAGTTATTGGAAGTATTAATATATTCTGGCTAAAGACTTTCAAAAAAAAAAATATTCTGGTTTAACATCTGTTTAATTTGCAATCTTTTTGTTCGTTTTACTTCTTATTGTATATTATCTTCTACCGTGATTTCAAAAGAGCTAACAAATGCTACTACTCCTTGAGTCCTTGGTGCTAAAACTACCGTATGTTTATGAAAAAACTGGAAATTTTAAGATTAAATAAGAATAAGATAGAAAGATTGAAGTTTGAAGGAATTATATGATCATGTTTGGTTTATAATTGTAAGGGTTAATAAGGTTTTAATCACCTAACTTTGATATAATAATTGTTTTAACTACTAAACTTTTTTTCAAACAATATAATCCTAAACTTTAAAAGATTTTATCGTTTTAACCATTTAACTTTATAAAAAACTGGAAATTTTAAGATTAAATAAGAATAAGATAGAAAGATTGAAGTTTGAAGGAATTATATGATCATGTTTGGTTTATAATTGTAAGGGTTAATAAGGTTTTAATCACCTAACTTTGATATAATAATTGTTTTAACTACTAAACTTTTTTTCAAACAATATAATCCTAAACTTTAAAAGATTTTATCGTTTTAACCATTTAACTTTAAATTTGAATAATTTAAGCACCTATCTCTAAAACCATAATCGTTTTAATCACTTAACTTTGATATAATAATTGTTTTAACTACTAAACTTTTTTTCAAACAATATAATCCTAAACTTTAAAAGATTTTATCGTTTTAACCATTTAACTTTAAATTTGAATAATTTAAGCACCTATCTCTAAAACCATAATCGTTTTAATCACTTAACTTTTATCCAAAATGATAAAGGGAAAAGTATCTGTGTGTGTATGTAACTTTTGACCACCTACTATTGTATGAAAAAAACTTTAGTCGGGTTCATTGTATGTAAGTAACCTGCTAAAACTGAACGAATCATGTAAGAAATCAACGTGGCACCACCAGGCATCTGATACATGGCCCAATGAGAGACCTCCACATCAGCTTGTTTACACGATTCATTCAGTTTAAACAGGTTACTTACATACAATGAACCCGACTAAAGTTTCTTTCATACAATAGTAACTGGTCAGAAGTTACATACACACACATATACTTTTCCCAATGATAAAAGCACGTAACTTTATCCGGCTTAGTGTTTTACACCTTAAACATTCAATTGAACTAAAGTTGACAAAATTCGACCCGTATAACCCACATTTCATAAATCATGTGACATGTTTAACCTGAAACCACCGTCAACCCCATATATTAGTTTCTTTTTTAAAATATATTACATGTGCTTATGGGTTTGTGGGTTGTTACAAATCGAATATTGTCAACCTTATTTCAGTTGAAGGTTTAAGTGGGTAAAAACATTAACTCCGGCTAAAGTTAAATGCTTCTACCATTTTTATAAGAAGTTAAAGTGATTAAAACAATGATGGTTTCAAAATTAGGTGATTAAATCATTCGAGATAAAAGTTATATGGTTAAAACAATAATTGTTTCAAAGTGTAAAATTATATCATTTCAAACAAAATTAACCGGTTAAAATAATTATTGTATCACAGTTAAATAATTAAAACATTATTATTCCTAATTGTAACAACTCTAAAGGGAATTGTAATGTGTACTATGACAAAAGGAGTTTGCAACCTCCATATCTTTAACTTCTATATAATGTTTGACAAACTTTTTCAATTCGAGGATGGTTTGTAAGTTATAGTGGATTAGTGAGTTATTCTTATCCTTTTTTTTTCGTGAAGTAATTAATTAAATTAGTTAGGTTTAATAAGTATAACTTATTTTATGACAAATAGTTAAAAAGCATTAATAAAATACTTTCTTTAGCAATCGTGAAGTAATATTAATTTTTTTCTATACATGGAAGCATATTATTTCTTTAGCAAAGTCCATATAAACAGCAGATACGACTTTATCGTTGCTTATTATGGACCACGGGTTAGGTATATGTCGGTGAACATATACCCCGTATCATAAAGTCCAAGACCGCAGCCCCTTGAAATATAAACGCATTTGTATATAGTTTTCCTTTAACGCGACAGTATCATATTAACGTGAGGGTCTTTTAGGATTTTGATAATTGTTTCTGACTATTGTAAAGAAAAGAATAGGAAAAGAATGGATTATCTTATTACTAATGAGACTAGGGTTATAACCCTTTATATAATGTACATAAATTTGGGGAATAAAATAGAGGTAAAATAGTCACTACATCATATATATTTGTATACATAACACTGACATATTTATTTTCCTTTTATGTAATCTATAGCATCTTGCTATTTTTACATATTCATTTCTGACATATTTTTAGCATTTCTCTTTTTACATATATGCAATATATTTTAATGTTCAAAATAAAAAAAATATTATTATTAGGAAATTTTGTATGTATGTATTGCTTTTTATTCCCAGGCCCCCCAAACTCTTCAATCGCTTATTAAAGGTCTTTCATAAAAAAATTTATTAAGAATTTGTATCGAATTCGAGATTATCAATTAAGGGGGTGGTTGGGATTGATTTTGTAAAATAGATTTTGCGCTTAAAAACAGGGTTTTGAAAAAGCATGTCTCAACCTGTTTTTTCAAAACTACGTTTTGTTCTATGAAACGATTAATCATTTTTTTTTGCCAAACACTTTTTTTCATTAATTGTGTTGTGCAAGTGTAATAATCAGATTATCACTTCAAAACTCAATCCCAAACACCCTCTAAGACTTTGTTAGTCAAACTATTTCACGGTGTTTCGCTTACATACGTATATCTCATCATATATACGGCATGAAATTAATTGTAATATATATTAATTTATATAATCATGAATATTTTTATCCATACTATTATTACACTTGCGATAAATAAAATATGGTTCATCTAATTAATCTAAAAACATGTATATATAATATAATATAATATAATATAATATCTACCAATAAACTAAAACAGGATTGAGATGTTCTTGAAACGACACGTGGCGTAATCCTTGATCGACATGTGTCCTTTTAATTTATTTATTTTTATTAAATTAGCTTTTTTAATTGTATATGGATTCAATTTCCTTATTAGACTTAGAATTAAAGTCTAACTCTTGGCTAGGATTGAGATGTTCTTGAAACGACACGTGGCGTAATCCTTGATCGACATGTGTCCTTTAATTTATTTATTTTATTAAATTAGCTTTTTTAATTGTATATGGATTCAATTTCCTTATTAGACTTAGAATTAAAGTCTAACTCTTGGCTAGGATTGAGATGTTCTTGAAACGACACGTGGCGTAATCCTTGATCGACATGTGTCCTTTTAATTTATTTATTTTATTAAATTAGCTTTTTTAATTGTATATGGATTCAATTTCCTTATTAGACTTAGAATTAAAGTCTAACTCTTGGCTAGGATTGAGATGTTCTTGAAACGACACGTGGCGTAATCCTTGATCGACATGTGTCCTTTAATTTATTTATTTTATTAAATTAGCTTTTTTAATTGTATATGGATTCAATTTCCTTATTAGACTTAGAATTAAAGTCTAACTCTTGGCTAGGATTGAGATGTTCTTGAAACGACACGTGGCGTAATCCTTGATCGACATGTGTCCTTTTAATTTATTTATTTTATTAAATTAGCTTTTTTTAATTGTATATGGATTCAATTTCCTTATTAGACTTAGAATTAAAGTCTAACTCTTGGCTAGGATTGAGATGTTCTTGAAACGACACGTGGCGTAATCCTTGATCGACATGTGTCCTTTAATTTATTTATTTTATTAAATTAGCTTTTTTAATTGTATATGGATTCAATTTCCTTATTAGACTTAGAATTAAAGTCTAACTCTTGGCTAGGATTGAGATGTTCTTGAAACGACACGTGGCGTAATCCTTGATCGACATGTGTCCTTTTAATTTATTTATTTTATTAAATTAGCTTTTTTAATTGTATATGGATTCAATTTCCTTATTAGACTTAGAATTAAAGTCTAACTCTTGGCTAGGATTGAGATGTTCTTGAAACGACACGTGGCGTAATCCTTGATCGACATGTGTCCTTTAATTTATTTATTTTATTAAATTAGCTTTTTTAATTGTATATGGATTCAATTTCCTTATTAGACTTAGAATTAAAGTCTAACTCTTGGCTAGGATTGAGATGTTCTTGAAACGACACGTGGCGTAATCCTTGATCGACATGTGTCCTTTTAATTTATTTATTTTATTAAATTGGCTTTTTTAATTGTATATAGATCCAATTTCCTTAATTATTAGACTTAGACCTAAACTCTAACTCTTGGCTTATTAATACAAAAGACATTATAACCTTATTTGATTGATCGTTTTCTCATTAATAAATTGTCTCTTCTTTCTCAATTCTTCAACTCCTATTACTTATATTACTTATAATAAGTTATTAACATGACTTCAAAATTTTGAATTTACGATCGGAAATCACAAGGCTATTTGCCGTCATCCACTATGCTTACAAGTTTCGATTTTGATGTGATTGTAAAAATTTTAGGTAAATCCAAAACTTTAACTAAACATATATTATATTTATCATTACTGTTTATTATAACTTAGCTTCAATCATCGGTTTACTTTAACCACAACTTATTTTATACCCACGGATCGAGGCATATTCGAATTTGTTTATGATATAATCTATATAGCTACCGTATATCGTACGGGTATTAGGACTAGTAATAGTATATTTGAAGACCAAAAATTGCTACCAAGTCGAGTTTAGAACTTTCAAGTTATCTAGAAGTGATTTTGTCTATGCTTCTAGATTAGACGTGATATAGCGTAAGGTACTCGAGATTGATTGCTTTAACTTTTCAAACCAATACCAATCAAAAACTGACACTTTTTTAGGTAGCAAATTTCGGTATTCTTACAGACTTGTGAAATGTAGCAAACGTTTTACATAGTCTTCAGAAAGGTAGGCAGATATACTCCAAAGTATTGCGGAAGGTATTTAACTCACAAATTAACTTTTGAAAAAATTTATACATTTCTCCATCATGATTTCATATCATCATAAAGTTAATAATTGCAAATCTCTCCTTACTACTGTCCATTAAATGCATTCAATATTCATGCTCAAATATATAAACCGTACTTAATTTATATGGGGAAAAAAGGCCGATAATAGTTCTGAATTTTTTCATGCCTCGTGAAAGACAAAATTACTATATATGATTTACAAAGTTATTATAAAACTTGTTCATCCGTTTCTATGTTTTCATAAACTTACCGTCAATCATCTACAACAAATAATGGGAAGGATTGATTTATACTTTGTCGAAAAAGATCAAATTAAGAAGCTTTCTTAGTTTAAATAAAAGCGGATTACATATTAATTATTGGTTACATATATGTAGTTATGTACCGAGAATATTTGTGTTGACTTCTTCATAATACATACATAATTGATATGAGAAAACAGAGTATCAATACTACAATCATATTTAATTAATGTTCAATATTTATCTATACCCACTTATAATACAAACTAGAAATCTATTTAAAGAAATTTAAGCAATTTTTTCAATATCCTCATATTGCCCCTAATTCACACATTACCTCTAATTTTATATCTCTAAACACAATCAGACAAATACCCTACCAAGATCTAACACACAGTCACTTCTTTCTCTCCTTCCTATTTACACACACGCATATCAATTCATCCCCCACTGTTTTGTATTATCATCAGCGTTTAACCGCCGCAACGCGCGGGCACCAACCCTCGTAAGTATAAATTGGAAAGTATAAAAAATTCAAAATGTCTTTGGGTGCCTAACACATTTTGATTTGGTGTGTAGACTTAGCCCAACACATTTTGTTTTGTTTAACAGTAAAATTACCCATTTTGACCCTAATTACTTCCCGCACATACTACAATTTTTTGAATGATCTCTAAGAGATCGAATCAAGTGTACGTTTAATTAAGTTGATTATGGAAGAATATCAATTAAGTTTCTCAAGAACTTGCAACCCGAGTGAAAGTAGTTCAAGAAGCTACAAAGATGCAAGAAAAGATGATCAGTGGTCCATTATTCAAGTAGACAGGTCCAACAATTTCTTGATTAATCACGATTTTGAAAATGAAGATGAGAATATTGAACTTAATGGCTATGTTCATCAAGGCCATCTAAAGTAGGAATATATTTTGAGCAACAAAAAAACAAATAACAACCTCATATTCTCAAAATTGAACATCTTTGACTCCTAAAGTGTTCCGAGTACGTACAAAGACAAATTTGAGAATAAATAAGACGAAAATTAACAAGGGGGTCCTCGACAATAAAACCAACGGAAAGAAGTGTTACAATTGTAGGCTACTCGTACAGTCAATTTACAAAGGATAATAACAAGTTGTAACTATCGTTAGAGGATATGATCGAAATATTACCCAAACAAGTTGATTCCAGGGTTGAATTGAGGCTCTAACAAAGGGATAATAACATGAAAATATAATAAAGATGGGAATGCCTTGTACCAAAAAGAGATAAGTGAAAGATGGTGTGCGGCCTGATGAAAAATGTTAGAAAATATAAAAAAGATGCGATTATGGACTATAGTTGGAGGATTGAATTTTAGCAATCACTTAAATGTTTTTCACGATAATTAAGTTAGAACTAGCTGCTTTTGATAAAAATTTTCATTTCTTTAAATATGAAGATTGTTTTATACATCTTTAAATTCAAACAAATTGAGAAATTTCATAACATTTCATAAAAATATGGATAATCGGATAATTGTTTATCTTTTACAATAAAACACTTTTATATATAGATATATATATATATATATATATATAGGGTTGGTTATTGTAAAACAAGTATTAAAGTAAACAAATAGGACAAGATCTTGACCCTTAAATCATAAAATTGATGCACGAAGATTCACGAGCACAAGTATATATTGATGCACGATGATTTTCATGATGCACGGTGATTTTCAGTGAAGGAAACCTATTGTTTTATTTGTTTTACTTTAGTACTTGTTTTATTTTACCTAAAACCTATATATATATAATATATATATATATAGGGTGAGGATCTGGAAGAAGGTGTGTTAAGGAGAGAAGGAGAGAACGTCCTATTGGCCAATCAGAACGCGACATGTGTCAAAATAAAATAAAAAAAGCGCGGTGACAATTTTGTAAATAAATTAAACTTTTTTGAAGCTTGGTCAGCTTGGACTCTCAGTCAGCTTGGTCAGCTTGGGTTGGGTCAGCTTGAGTTGGATCAGCTTGGCGTCTGGGTCAGGTTGGGTCAGCTTGGGGTTGGGTCAGCTTGGGTTGTCAGCTTGGCGTCTGGGTCAGGTTGGGTCAGCTTGGGTCAGCTTAGGGTTGGGTCAGTTTGAGGTGGGTCAGTTTGGGTCAGCTTGGGTTCTGGGTTGGTTCAGCTTGGGTCAGGTTAAGTCAGCTTTGTAACACCCCAAGCCGAGGCTCGGAATATCACGGAAATCATACAGCACCAGGTGGAATTACAATAGAACAACTAAATGCAATTTAAGATTCGGTGAATCCGAAACACAATGAGAACAAGTAACAATATACAACAGGAGCAAGTAGCCATCAAAGTTAACAAAACAACATCCAAGATGGCAAACGATCCTAAGTATAATGCAAAAGGGAGGCCAATGAATCCTTGATCCATAAAGTCCAAAGTCCGGGTACACGGCAAGCAAGCAACTAAACTCCACGTCCTGGGAGTACCTGATTTCCTGAAAAGTGTACTAAGCATAGTCAACACAAGGTTGGTGAGTTCGTAGTAATGGTTCGTAACGAACCAACATCAATAATCACAATATAAGAATAGAGGCTAGACATGACTTACAGCGAGCCTCTAAGCAACACAATATCGCCCAACAACAAGATTACACAAAAGAAATGAGAGTGTAATGAGGATGCACAAATGATGTATGTATCAATGTATGTGCCAAATGCATGAATAAGCAAACATGCCTATCCTATGCGTGACCTTCAGTCACCTATGCAACGATACCCTTCTGCCATCGCAATGGACAAGGCTGTATCTCAAAATCATCGAGTTATATATGTCTATATACTCGGGGTCAGGACTACATCCAAAATGGGTGCATACATCTATGCACCAGGATGTCGGCAATCCCCTGCCGAGGGCTCATCAACAATGTATGCAATGCTTACAATCAAATGTAAATGCATACTTCATAAACCAACAACCAATATACGATAACCTGTGTCAACAATCAATATTCCTCAACATAACCCAACAATCAATATACGACAACCATAAGCCAACGATCAATAATCAACAAACGTGAGCCACTAATCACAATATAAACCAACTATACGTACATATACTTCAGAGGATTCTACTCTCTTCAAGTCCCAGATGCTTATATATAGGGTCACCCGCAGCCTTCCCACCACATCTAAAACCCAATGAAGGCATAACCGACTTCCATGTATGTACGTCTATCCTAATGTATAAGTAATACTTAACGAAAACACAACCCAAGTCAATCAAACGAAAAGATACGTCACATCAATCCAACAATAATGTCAAACAATCAATACATCAATAAACACAAGTAAACACGCCAGGTTTACACTTTTCAGCCCGAATCTCAAGCGAGTAGGGAGATACGAAACTCACCTCGATTGGTTATGAAAGCTAAGATCGATATAAGGTTAAGTTATCGCCGTTGTAACACCCCAAGCCGAGGCTCAGAATATCACGGAAATCACATAGCACCAGGTGGAATTACAATAGAACAACTAAATGCAATTAAAGGATTCAGTGAATCCATACAAAACGATAAACAAGTAACAAAATACAACAGGAGCAAGTAAACATCAAGATTTCAACCGACAACAAAAGAAGGCTAACAATCCTAAATACAATGCAACATAAGGCAAATGGATCCTTGATCCATATCAGTCCAGTCCGGGTTCAACAGTAAGCAATCATTCAAACTCCACGTCCTGAATAACCTGGTTACCTGAAAAGTGTACTAAGCATAGTCAACACAAGGTTGGTGAGTTCGTAGTAATGGTTCGTAAAGAACCAACATCAATAATCACAATATAAGAATAGAAGCTAGACATGACTTACAGTGAGCCTCTACATAACACAACATCGTCCAACAACAAGATTACACAAGACAAGTAAATGTGTAATGAGGAATGCATAAATGATATGAGTATCAATGCAAATGCCGGAATGCATGAATAAGCCAATATGCCTATCCTGAGCGTGACCTTCAGTCACCTATGCAACGATACCCTTCTACCATCGCAATGGACAAGGCTGTATCTCAAAATCATCGAGTTATATATGTCTATATACTCGGGGTCAGGAACTACATCCAAAATGGGTGCATACATCTATGCACCAGGATGTCGGCAATCCCCTGCCGAGGGTCCAACAATAATGGATGCAATGCTTACAATCAAATGTAAATGCATAAATCATAAACCAACGATCGATATACGATGAATATGAATCAATAATCAACAAACGTGAGCCACTAATCACAATATAAACCAACTATACGTACATATACTTCAGAGGATTCTACTCTCTTCAAGTCCCAGATGCTTATATATAGGGTCACCCGCAGCCTTCCCACCACATCTAAAACCCAATGAAGGCATAACCGACTTCCATGTATGTACGTCTATCCTAATGTATAAGTATACTTAACGAAAACACAACCCAAGTCAATCAAACGAAAAGATACGTCACATCAATCCAACAATAATGTCAAACAATCAATACATCAATAAACACAAGTAAACACGCCAGGTTTACACTTTTCAGCCCGAATCTCAAGCGAGTAGGGAGATACGAAACTCACCTCGATTGGTTATGAAAGCTAAGATCGATATAAGGTTAAGTTATCGCCGTTGTAACACCCCAAGCCGAGGCTCAGAATATCACGGAAATCACATAGCACCAGGTGGAATTACAATAGAACAACTAAATGCAATTAAAGGATTCAGTGAATCCATACAAAACGATAAACAAGTAACAAAATACAACAGGAGCAAGTAAACATCAAGATTTCAACCGACAACAAAAGAAGGCTAACAATCCTAAATACAATGCAACATAAGGCAAATGGATCCTTGATCCATATCAGTCCAGTCCGGGTTCAACAGTAAGCAATCATTCAAACTCCACGTCCTGAATAACCTGGTTACCTGAAAAGTGTACTAAGCATAGTCAACACAAGGTTGGTGAGTTCGTAGTAATGGTTCGTAAAGAACCAACATCAATAATCACAATATAAGAATAGAAGCTAGACATGACTTACAGTGAGCCTCTACATAACACAACATCGTCCAACAACAAGATTACACAAGACAAGTAAATGTGTAATGAGGAATGCATAAATGATATGAGTATCAATGCAAATGCCGGAATGCATGAATAAGCCAATATGCCTATCCTGAGCGTGACCTTCAGTCACCTATGCAACGATACCCTTCTACCATCGCAATGGACAAGGCTGTATCTCAAAATCATCGAGTTATATATGTCTATATACTCGGGGTCAGGAACTACATCCAAAATGGGTGCATACATCTATGCACCAGGATGTCGGCAATCCCCTGCCGAGGGTCCAACAATAATGTATGCAATGCTTACAACAAATGTAAATGCATAATCGTAATCCACAATCAATAACCGTCAATCATAAACTAACCAATCAACGAAAGGAAACATCACATCAATCCAACAACTAAAACAATCAATCAATAATCAATCAACCAATCCTGAATCATCAATCAATAAACGTCAATCATACACCAATAATCACCATTCATCAACATCGGCCATTAATACTTAACCAAAATATTAACCAAGTCAATCAACCTATGATGAACCATAAACTAAAAATCAATAATCGTCAATCTTAACCCACTAATCAACATTCGACAACCATAAGCCACCAATCACAATTTAAACCAACTATACGTACATATACTTCAGAGGATTCTACTCTCTTCAAGTCCCAGATGCTTATATATAGGGTCACCCGCAGCCTTCCCACCACATCTAAAACCCGACGAAGGCATAACCGACTTTCATGTATGTACATCTATCCTAATATTACTAGATACATACAAATATAACTAAGTCATTCGAACGTAAAAATCATCTCAACAATTCGATACTTAAACCAATTTAACCAATCAAACGACAGGAACCATCACACCAATCCAACAACTAAAACAATCAATCAATCAATCAATCAATCAATAAATGCAAGTAAACATCAAGATTACTACCGACAACAAAAGAAGGCTAACAATCCTAAATACAATGCAACATAAGGCAAATGGATCCTTGATCCATATCAGTCCAGTCCGGGTTCAACAGTAAGCAATCATTCAAACTCCACGTCCTGAATAACCTGGTTACCTGAAAAGTGTACTAAGCATAGTCAACACAAGGTTGGTGAGTTCGTAGTAATGGTTCGTAAAGAACCAACATCAATAATCACAATATAAGAATAGAAGCTAGACATGACTTACAGTGAGCCTCTACATAACACAACATCGTCCAACAACAAGATTACACAAGACAAGTAAATGTGTAATGAGGAATGCATAAATGATATGAGTATCAATGCAAATGCCGGAATGCATGAATAAGCCAATATGCCTATCCTGAGCGTGACCTTCAGTCACCTATGCAACGATACCCTTCTACCATCGCAATGGACAAGGCTGTATCTCAAAATCATCGAGTTATATATGTCTATATACTCGGGGTCAGGACTACATCCAAAATGGGTGCATACATCTATGCACCAGGATGCCGGCAAATCCCCTGCCGAGGGTCCAACAATAATGGATGCAATGCTTACAATCAAATGTAAATGCATAAATCATAAACCAACGATCGATATACGATGAATATGAATCAATAATCAATATTCGCCAATCCTGAGTCATCAATCAATAAACGTCAATCATACACCAATAATCACCATTCATCAACATCGGCCATTAATACTTAACCAAAATATTAACCAAGTCAATCAACCTATGATGAACCATAAACTAAAAATCAATAATCGTCAATCTTAACCCACTAATCAACATTCGACAACCATAAGCCACCAATCACAATTTAAACCAACTATACGTACATATACTTCAGAGGATTCTACTTCTTCGAGTTTCAGATGCTTATATATAGGGTCACCCGCAGCCTTCCCACCACATCTAAAACCCGACGAAGGCATAACCGACTTTCATGTATGTACATCTATCCTAATATTACTAGATACATACAAATATAACTAAGTCATTCGAACGTAAAAATCATCTCAACAATTCGATACTCAAACCAATTTAACCAATCAAACGACAGGAACCATCACACCAATCCAACAACTAAAACAATCAATCAATCAATCAATCAATCAATAAATGCAAGTAAACACACCAGGTTTACACTTTTCAGCCCGGATCTCAAGTGAGTAGGGAGATACGAAACTCACCTTGTCCGCAAAGAAGCTAGTAAAAGATTACAAACGAGTAATCGGGTCCACACGTCCACAACCTATAATTATACATCATAATACCATAATGTCAACTCTACAAACATAAACAAGTAAGTTTAGCACAATTAGGTCAAATCGCAAACCCTAGACGCCTTTACAACTTTACCGTATATGAAACAAGACGCTTTGACTCGACATTTTTAGAAATGGATTAAGAATCGTACAAGATGAGTGTTACTACAAGAAACTAGACTCTCTTACGATTCCAACGATAGTCATATGACTCGATTGGACTTACGGATCAAAAGTTATTAACGTTTCAAAATCGGCGCGCATAAATTCCAGCATCTAACCACTGCGCCGCAGTGAGCCTTAGCCAAGCTCACTGCGCCGCAGTGGGCTGACCCAAACTAGACCAGACCCTAGCCACTGCGCCGCAGTGGGCTAGGCCCAAGCCACTGCGCCGCAGTGGCTCCAATCTGACCAGCAGCAAGAAAAGCAAGGCCAAAACCCTAAAAACTCGACCCAAACCTAACCAAATCGATTTGTAGGAACTTATAACTTGAAATGAAGCATAAATAAACATCATTGACCATAAATAAACATAACCCAATCCACCAATTCGACCCAAAACATCAAAATCATAACAAATCGCTCCAACCCTAAACGAAACCCTAATTTGACCCAAATCGTCTTTTGACTCGATTCGAGACTTGTAATTGGTCAAGATGACTAGAAATGCATAAACAAACATAAGTAGAAGTAAATGGGATGAATTTGACTTACCAAAGCCTTCACCTAGTCTCTAACCCAAATTTGACCCGAAATGGCTAGAAATCTTGCACTTTGAAACCCAATCTTTGATATGTTGTTAAGATGAGGTTGATGATGAAAACCCCAAACAAAATCTTGCTTAATTCCCAAAATGTGAGATAGAATCTAGAGAGAGAGAGAGAGGTATGTGTTTGTGTGTGTTTCTTGGAGGAGAAAAGAGAGAAAAAGATAGATAGAAAATGAGAGGGGGAGAAGGGATAAGGGGGGAGATTGGGTCTTGGGTGGCTGGTGGGTCGTGGACTACCCACGGGCCGACCCGCTTCTCATCCCAAGCCAAATTACAAACGTTAGGCATTTTAAACACCGATTAAAACATATTATCGACCCGACGAATATACCACGTTGTCATTTAGTCACAAAATGACCCATATATTTCATTAACTTAAATTGTTAGTCAAATTGCACGTAAAGTCAAACGGTCAAATTTCACGGATGTTACATTATTCCCCCGTTGAAAGAATTTCGTCCCGAAATTCAACAAAACCCTAATTGGCAAATAAATGCGGATACTTAGACTTCCTGTAATCCTTTCGCTCCCAACTGAACTCGGCTCCACGCCTAGCGTTTCCACCTAACCCCATCAATCGTGTAGAGCTTATTCTTGAGTTTCTTGACTCGGCGGTCCAAGATCTCTACCGGTTCTTCAATAAAATCCAAATTCGAATCAACCCTAATCTCGTCCATAGGCACATGATATGTAGGGTCCGCCAAACACTCGCGTGGGTTTCAAATATGAAACACCTCATGCACACCGCTAAGCTCTTGTGGCAATTCTAATCGATAAGCGACTTTTCCAACCCTTTTTTTTCGAGGATCTTGTAAGAACAGTTATACCTTGGCCCGAGTTCGTCTCGCTTCACGAATCGGATGACGCCTTTCCACTGTGATACTTTCAAACATACAAAGTCACCCACTTTCAACTCTAACGGTCTCAGCCTCACATTGGCATACTCCTTACTTAGCATGTGAGCTAGCTGGGCTATCCTCTTAACTTGAGAAGTTGTTCTTGTCGTTCCTATTAGAAATCCTAACTCGTTACTTGGCTTTCTTTGATTCTTGGTTCGTCCCGGTGGAGAATAACATCTTTACTACTTAGTGTTTCGGTCAGTGACATTCGAATACTCGCGTAACACTCGCCATTGCACAAGATTTCCGTCAGGGTCATAAGCACGCTCTCTTCACAGGTGATCAAGTCTCAAGTCGGTTTGGGTACTCGTTGCTCATTGGATGGCTTCCTGAATTGGAGTTAAGCGACTTTCTTTACTTGAAATAATAGAGATCGAATCTTCGTGCACCTAACCCACTTCTTCCACATACTAACTTACCCAGTTGTCAAATTTTACCGGTTTCGTCGTATCATGATCGCTTCTTGTCGTCGGCGACTTCACGGCGAAGTCCATTCCAATTCGTTTTTCTTCCAAACTCTCTCCCGTCTTTCACTACACGCTTATTCCCTTCTCAGAAGTCTATAAGGGCTTTGACTACCCGCGCGATGTTAGGGAGTTAAGCATATACGAAATTTAAATTATCGAGATGGGACAAGCCCGGTAAGTCACCCGGAAAGTCCTCGGGAGACTCAAGATCAACAAGGATGACGTTAGCTTTCAGATTCTTGAGACGGTAGCTCTAAGGACGCCTAAGTTGGAAGACTTACACGGAACCCTAAGAATCCTACCGTTAGATATTTTACACTAGTAACCCTACTACGCAACTTTAGAACTGTCTCACTCGGTGGCATTCAGGTTATACTCACTTTTTCGCCAAGAATCTTTATATCATAGGCACCAAAGTAAACGAGGAGTTTTGTCGTCTTTTAGAGTCGAGATAGATACACGGGATATTTGAATAAATTTAGTTAGTGAGTCGCTAAACAGTCAAAATTGCAAACATATGATTTCAAGACACACGAACGAATGTAACTCAAAGGAGCAACGTTAGAGTAAACGAGATTCATAGTCGGTTTCGATATCGAATAGTGTAGTAACATAACAATCATTAGGAGGAATGTACCTTAACCAACGTTAGGATCACTTTGGTCTCCTTTGCCCTTCTCTGCAAAAGCTCGGCTACGAAGTTGAACTTGATGGTCTAGTTGGCCACGGCTTTGGTTATAAACGACTATTTGTAGTTGATCGGGAGGAACCGCCACTTGGGCTTATGGTTCAGTCCATCTAGGACAAGCATCTCGGTAGTGGTCGGGGCTACCACACACAAAACAAACACCTTGATGGCTCCGAGGGTGGTCAGCTTGGGGATGAACGGTTTGAAGAGGCGTTACATTCAATGGTGTCGCTTTCGGTGCTCTACAATTCCCAGCTAAGTGCCCGCGTCGATTACAATTAAAGCAAGTCCCACATTGGTTAGTGGGAGAGTGATGGCGATTACACCTTCCACACAAGGGGTGAGATCCTAAGTAAGTTTTCCTTGCCGGCTCTGCTACTTCAGCTTGTTGTCCGATCCATTTCGGACAATCTTTCACGTAGTGTGCACGACTACCACATCCAAAACACTCGCCTCTTTGTTGATTACCTTGGGGAGGGACGACATGAATAGGAGTCACGTTCGTTGGGCCCGTTCTCGGGGCTCTACAATTCTTGGACATGTGGCCAACTTGGTTGCAATTAAAATACGCCCTGCATTGAACGTCGGTGGTGTGGTGATTGTTGCATCTTTCACATAACGGATGAGGTCCAACATAAGCTTTCCTCACCGGGCCCATCGCTGCCCTGAATCTACCCTTATTATGACCATTGGGGTCACACCTGCCCGCTTTCCTTGCCTCACTAGGTTCTCCGATTTCTTTCCTTTTTGACGAGGCTCTACCCGACACCTTCTCGTCACCCATATTTACTCTAGTTCCACGCGTCT